>BMAW01022053.1:10657-193298 GCA_019974015.1 Nephila pilipes
TAACAATTACTCCCCTCCCCTAATAGCTAGAAGTGAAATCCAAGCCCATATCACTAAGGTCAACACTCCAAATAACCTATCTTTATAGATTTCGCGGTATTATAACGCCATATAGTAACATTAAAAAAATCAAATAAAACGTTCTCATCGAACGTATCTCTATTGATACGCTGGGCATTAGAAGAAGACACTCATGGAGGATATCTCCCGTGATACGCTGGGCACAGGAGAGCCAACACGAGCGTATCGCCTGTGATACGCTGGGAGCGAACGGGTTAACGTCGCGCTTGAAGCTACACGAGGATTATCGGCGACGGACATCGTAATTTTGTACCAGTAACGAGGACAAACATGAGCCGGCACCCCCTCTCCTTATTTCCACACCATGCCAACAGGACTTTGATCTATGACAGATTTAATGTGCATAAACCCCGGCTACACGGTGGGTCTTAGTGACATTGAGGCTCGAACCTACGACTCGACGTGAACCGTTGGCTGCCTTGAACACCAGACGAACATGGCTAACGTATTTAAAAGGAACAGACTATTGGGGACAAACTTTGTAATTTGCAGCCATGTTCAAGAGATAATGCCAGTACTTAAACTGGCATCAGGACTTGAACCCAAGATTTAATTGAAAACACGCCGAACACAAGCTCGCGACTTTCACCGTACGGGTACTGTGCACGCTATTACACACACACACACATATATATATAATAGCGTATAAACGGAAAGAAATATTTCATAACTAATGTAATGTTCTAATTAAAGAATGATGGTGGTGGTTCGAGAAAAATCCGTGCTAGGAGAGGAAAATGTTGATGTTATAGGAATTAGGTTATTCCCTGTAGTATTGCCCATTATTAGTTTTTCCTTTTCTTACGAAGTCTTTGAGTTTTCTACCTTTCGCATCCCAAAAGCTCGTAGCCGTAACTTTTCGATTCTTGAGACAGTCTTCGCCTTCTTTGGAGCAGATTCACATGAGGCGACATATTGTTTAAATTGTTGTTTGTTTTTGGTGCAGGATTAGGAATCCAAGAGTTCATCGATGACATCAACTCCACTCAAAATGAGAACGGAAACTCGAGGCATCCAAATTTTGTTTAGGTTGCCAAATCAAAATGAACTAATAAATCAATGTCACATTTGTTTCAATGCCGTTTAATAGAAGGCAGCACACAATGGTAATACCAGCTTGCCGTAGCAAAACCGTCTGTCATCAAATATAGGTATTTTTACTCCTCCCCCCCCCCTTCCCATCGCATAGTTTTCTCATTAAGGTGCAATTTAAGCAATCACTAACTGTAAAATGAGGCAGAATTACCGACAAGTAACACAAGTAATGTAAAAATTTTGATGAATGATATGACATTATTTATTTAAAGTCATTGGAAACTTAATACATAAGATTTTTCAAAGCATAATGGTAAATAAAATATTCCTCTAATTCTTAAAATTATTTTTTATTTTTGTTTTATGATTTGGATTTATCACTCCAAAAACATATAAAAATAATCGATTTAAAAATTTCGAAGAAAAGAATAAAACAAGAAAACTATTAGGAAAGATAACATGCAGTAATAAAAATAAAATAGAATCCCGTCTTTCCGGAAAATTTTTAATAACATTTAAATCACATTTTTTAAAAACCTTTTTATTGAAATGCTTTATATAAATACAAGTATAGCACTTAAGTCACTTCAAAGTAAATTTGATGGCTCTATTAAAACTCGCAAATATGATAACTCCCCCTATTCTAAAGTGCGTGAATGTTTCGCTTCAGTTGTTAATAGTTTATTAATAAGAACTTCATTCATTTTTAAAAGGGAAATATCGTCCCACACACATTGAAGTTTACATGCAGTAATTCCATGAATAGGCTATTTCCGTTAATATGAAAAACTTTCCTCTTCTTTCTCAATTTATTAAATGATATTTTGCTCTCATAAATCTTAATTCACGAAGTGTATTAAGAGGCACTTGCACTCAACGAGGTTAGAAAAAGATGTCTCTAATTTAATTTTCACGTTATTAATAACACTTCTTGAAAAAATTTCTGAAAATCATAAGACCATTGCGAGTCGTGTTTGGAATTTTTTTAAACGTAGAAAATATATTTCCACTTAATAATTCCCAAATAATTATTTATACATTCACAAGCATGGAAAATAGCGCACATAGAAGGGAGCTTCGGATTGAAATGAAATTTAATACTCATAACGATACAGATGAGAGATTCACTTGATCCCAAAATCAAGACATTAAAACAAATGTAGTGTGTACAATCAAGCAAATACAATGCAACTTAAAAGACGCGTCGGGCTGCCTCCTTCTTCAATATATGCCTGAACATGGTCCGGCATTGCATTGATTAGAAGTCGAGTGTTGTCCTGAGGCAGATGGGCCCACAAATCTTGAACAGCAACCGATAAATCCTGTACAGAGTGAGACGGTGGCGTCTAGCGTTTCAACACAAAGGCTCAATGACGAACAAATCCGGGAAGCGGTCCGGCTATGGAAGAAAAGTCTGAAAATAATGTAGAAGGTCTTGGGCTACTCAAGCTGAATGCTGATGAGCATTATCTTGCTTAAAAATTTCCCTTGAAAGACCATTTAGGAAAGGTTCCATGTGAGGTCGAAGAATGTCATCAATATAACGCTGACCGGTTAAGGTTCCACAAACTATAATTAGAGGGATCCGGCTAACACAGGCTATGCCTACCCCATCCCCCCCCCCAACTACTACGTATGCTGCTAGCGCAGTGTGCCACGTGATGGCGTGGATGAATTTGAACCGTTCACCAGGGTGCCTCCACGTCCGTACGCGGAAATCATCTGTCCTCAAAAAGTGAAACGCGATTCATCACCATGTTTTGCTAATCTATGGCATTCCTCGTTGCTCTGGCTTGATACCACTGTTGACGGAGTCGCCAGTGGTTAAAAGCAGTACATGAAAAGGGTATTCGAATTGAAGATTCGCTTCTGCAAGGCGTCTAGAAAGGGTTTGTGGAACAATTGGCTGCCCTACATCTGATCGTATCGTGGAACGAGTTACTGTGGGATCCACGAATGCTTGCAGCACGGTCTTTCTATCCTCTTGCCTCGACGTCTTCCTGGTCCCTCCAGATCTGTTTCTCCACACGTGGGTACCATCTCATGTTCACTGCTCCCAACATGTTCAGACGATGCACTCCGAGAGATAGACCTAGCGAATCAGCCTGCGGTTTTCATTCTGATCTCCGGAAAGGAGATCAGACCCCTCTCAAACTCGCTTAACTATGCGAAATATCTTATCACTCATCTACTTGATCCTGATTGCAATGCCACTGCGGGGTGAGTAGTCATGCACATTGAGACCATACTTGGATCATTTTCATATCCGGTATCATTCAACTACTTTGCAAAGTTTCCCGATTGTAGTTCGCTTCATTCTTGTTGAGTTATTTTCAATGTTCCTGAGTGTATACTTCTATACCTAACTTTTACATAGTTGACCATCGTTCGAATACAAAACATTTTCGTTAATTTTGTTATGAAAAGTTTGGACTTCGCTTTTTTCCCCTGCAGTGAAGAGAGTTTCATAGACAAGAAGATAATATACCAAGGAATAACAGTGAATAGGTACGGGTGACCTTGTCGACAAACATTATTGCCAAATGTCGCCAAGAAAGACAATAACATTTCTCGGAAGCGAAAATGCAATGGAGATCATTGCTGCACAGTCTTTCACACACACACACATATATATATATATAATTATATATATATATATGATTGACTGGGCATTTCAGTAGTGAGTATATTCATATGACCCTCAAGCAATGTTTTGTTCGAGTTCGCAGGGATAGGAATTTGTGTTCTTTTGAATGAACTGTTCTTACCGGTTCTTGTTCTTTTTTTTTAAAGAACCGTTCGTTAACTTGTTATTTAAATTCTTCGAACAAAACTTCAAAGATATTCTAATGAATATAATGCTATAGAATTACTTGATGTGATTAATTTACACATTTAGGAAAATCAAATCGGTTGAGTTTTGGTAAAGAAAATCACGCGCGCGTTTTTAAACTAGTACTAAATAAAACATTATTGATGTCCATATCAAATTTGCTATCAAACACCGGTTAGAGTTGTCCATAATTCAGTGAGGGCCACTGGTGTTGTGTGATGTACTTTCATACTGTTCTCCAAAATATCCCAAAGGACCTCAATAGGATTTAAGTTTGGGCTTTTAGGTAACCAATTTATGACAGAGAAGTCAGATGAATGCTTATCCAACTAAGCAGTAGTCAACCGATACCTGTGAGAGGTGCAATTGTCTTGAAATATTACATTTCCATGTGGATGACATTACAACGTAATTGGATGGAGGGAATGGCCCAGCAACTCTACGTGTCGAATCGAATAGTGGGAGGTTGGTACAAGTACCAAAGAAAACACCCCGGCCATTATTGAGCAGCTATGATCATATACAATCCTAACCTGGCCTACAGGAACAATGGCTTAATAAACCTGACGCCATATTCTCAGCCTCCCATCGACGTGAAGTAATCGGAATCGAGACTCATCACTTCTTGCTGCTCGTTTTCTGTTATTTAGAATCCATTCTCTATGTACTCTTGCTCAGGCAAGACGTGCAGCACGATGGCGCGCAGTGAGCAATGGTACTCTCGTGGGTCTACAGCTTCCGTAGTCCATACGATGAAGCGAGCGCTACACGATCCGTTAATTGACTGTATAACTGGATCCCCGATTCAGCTCCCACCATCCGTTTATTCTCGGTACACTCTTGACATTGACGGCGTTGAAAATCCTAGTACTCTGACGATTTCAGAAATTGAAAGGCCCATGCGTTAAGTGCCTACAATTTGTCCGTGATGGAAGGCGTCTAAATCAAAAGTTGCATCCATACTGGCAGTTGAAATGACTGATTATCAACAACCACTGTATTAGCTATATATGAAGTTACATTGGTCAGCCACACGTGAGTAATGATTGAGGAGCAGCGCTACACAATTTGCATAGCATTGCATATCCTTAATTCAGCGGTACTTAAGTGTATTTCATTCATTGAATAGATAGTAAATTAAAAATTATTTCAAATGGAAATTTTGTTTATCAATGAATTAAAAGTTTAAATTCAAATTTAAAAAATTGTTAATCATAGAAGCTGCTTGATTAGAACATAAATAAAAAAATATATACGAAGTTAATCGTATTTTGATGTTACAGATTTCCAGAAATCTTTATTTATTAATGAAAAATAAATCTGTTAAATAACCGTAACTAATACACATAATCCATGTCTCTACAACATTTGTAAGCTATTTAAAAATCTCATTACAAGCATTTAAAAATAATAATTTTCGAATAAAATTTTTATCATTAATCAAATTTTGTACTTGTAAGTATTAATTCTGCTTCATGAAAACCTATTTAAACAGCAAAGGTTGAGAAATTCTTTCGCTTTAAGAAATCCAAAATTCAATCTTCGATGTTGGAGCAGTTTTACGAAGGGGTATCGTAAAGTTTTAACAGTTACGTAGAAATACCCCATATATCCGGATACAATTTACTCCGCATATTACTTTATCCTTGTGTACAAAACATTGTAACTCGCAGCTATTATTGTTGATAGGTTTGGTTTCAGGAAGTCGTAGATTGAAGTAACCTGCAGTATAAAGAAGATAAAAGTTCAGAGTGATGAATTCTACAATGGCGGCCTTCGAAAGATTAAGAAACCTGGGGAAAGTGTATTACTGTGGGTGGTGATTATATAGGGAAGTCTTTTAAGAATAATAAATAAAAATTAATTTTCTATCTTCTTTTTTTTAATTAGTTATAGTAATAATTAAAACTTTATGGTACTGCGGGTTACTTCTATCCAAGTGACCCGCAGTAAACTTTTATAACCAAACCAATCAACATTAGTAGCTGTAATTAACACTATTAGGAACACAAAGATCAATTAATATGCATAATAAATTTTATCCAGATATATCAGATATTTCTCAATAATAATTTAAAAACTTTACATAGCATAAATTACGCACCTCATCAAACATAAATTAAATTAATTTTTTTTTAATTAATTCTCATCATTGTTCTTTAAACAGAACTTATTTTTTCAGTCAAACGATAATTTCAATTCAGTGAAACGTTCATCTGTACGATGATAACAGCTCACTCGATCTTTTTTAATTCGTATTGCTTATAATGTAAATTTTTTTTTAAATTCCGAAATCATTTAAAAAGCAGTCTAATCATTAAACAAATCTATTTCAATTACTGGAAATATTTCGCTATGAATATCAATATTTTTACCAAATTTAATCAAGTTTGAATATCAAAATATGTACATTATCCATCGAAACAGTATGAATATCCTAAAATGAAAGATTTTTTTTTAAAAATAAAATAAGCTAAACTATTAACAATTCTGCAACAATCAATAAGCCATCGTACTAAACTTTCTTTTGATCGGGTATGGTTTCGAGATATTATAGTCGGTTTAATAAATCTAGATTATATTCTGAGAAGCCATTGCGAATTCTAATTAACAAATACTTCATTCGTCGTGGGAACGCTTAACATTCAAATTACACAAATAACGTTAATTTGGCACGATACATATGGAAAAGTTCACAAAATATTACAGGAATTTTAAAAGAACCAGTGTAAAATTATTCCATTACGTAAATACTTACGGATCGCATAAAGGAAGATTACTTTTGAAAAATCATTTCTGTTTTTGAAAATAATAGAGACACTGATCTTAAGTAATATCCGTTTGGAAGTTGTAGAAAATTAAGTGTTTATCTGAAGGTAATTAGCCTTTAGTGGGTTCCAAATTACTGTTCCAATGAAGCTTCCGTCCTCATTCTGATTAATGATAAATAATAAAAATAAATATCCAGTGAATTCTTATACCGTTTTATAAAGACGTAAAAGAATAGAATTATGCTAATCTAAAATTATACCATTGATTAAGAATTTCTATCTCACAGATGTATCTAAAAATAATTAATTCAACATAAAAGGAATATTAAATTCTCAAAATATGATTGTTTAATTTTTATCGTTTATTATTAATAATAAGCCTCGAAATACATAAAAGGTGAAACCAGCATTTTTTTAAAAAAAGAAAAAAAAGTGTAGGAAATAGTAAAAGCTTAATAAGCCGCCTGAGATTTCAATTTTCCCCACTCAGAGCTTGAACTTAGCTACTTCTATGAGTTTAAAATAAGGCATCTTTTAGATTTGAGAAAAGTTTTGATTCAAATTTTTTTTCTATTACATAACTACGTATGTTATACTACATAACTACATATATTCTTCTAATATTTAACTACATGTGTTACTCTTTTGATTTCGATAGACATTTTAAGAAATAGATTTGCCTGGAAATTTGTTAGTATAGGGTTATTCAAAATGAATCATCAAATTTCAAAATTCCATATTTTCAAAAATAAATGATACAGAATAATAAGTACAAGGGGTGTTCAAATGAACAGCCATGGCCGTGATGAGACGCAGTCTTTCACAGCATCCCTGAGTTCGTCGTCCGAGTTGAAGCTCTTCCCTTTCAGGTGTTTTTTTCAGAGGACCAAACACATGGAAATCGCAGGGCGACATGTCCAGGCTGTAGAGCGAATGGTCAAACTGCTCCCTCTTGAACTTGGCCAGTTCTATTTGTCGACACATAGTCTTCCCCGTATTCGGTCACCATTCTGCAATGAATAGTGACCGGTTTAACACCTGCCACTGTCAGAAATCGGATATCGTCTAGCTGCTTCACAAACGTCGAATTTTGCAATGTGAACGCCAACATGTCCTCACACACACTGCCGCATCAATTGGACGGCTTTCTTTATAAGAGCTTCTGCTCTCTCCTGCGCATGCGGATGCCCGTGCACATCATAGAATTCATCCACCCCGGAGACTTTATTCGCATCCCTAGATGTCTTGCTACGTTCACCCATAGCGACATAGGCAAATATGTTAACGGTTACATTGTTACGAAGTTTTGTACCTTTTCATTTGAACACCCCTTGTAATACACACACACATATATATATATAAAGGGAAAAGGTGGAAGTTTTTAAAATGTAATAAATAGATGGCTCTCTCTTATTCTTTATGAAGCTTTTTCATGAAAGCTATTTTTGAAGTTTTCATGGAGCTACCTCGCAGTTGGATTGGTTGTTGTGGACCAGATGACTTGAGGTTACGATACTGGCCACCTAAGTCACTTGCCATTTCTCACACACGGCATTCTCCATTTCTGTGACTGGTAGGTGACTGCCACCTTAGTCACCTGCCATCCTGATGTCATTTCTTCCTTACGGTATTTGTGAAAGATAAAAGTGTATGCGCCACCATTACCTACAAATTTATTTGAGCTTAAACAACGGATTTCTGGTGAAGTACATTCAATTACCAATGACACTTTACAACGTGTTGGGTAGGAAATTACATATTGGATTGACATAATATGTGTAATTAAAGGAAGTTATACAGGGGACACTTATAAAAAAAACCTTCTATATTTTTCATTCCCATTCGTATATTACTTATCATTCCGTGTCATTTATGAAAATCTGGCATTTTGAAATCGTATGATTCATTTAGAATAAACCCGTATAATTTAAAAAACAGACAGAATTATCCATAAGAAATTGACATGACTATTTTATAAGCCATCGTTTGTTAAAATCAACGATGCAAATTTTTGTTTCATGTAAAATAGCATTATAACTTATTTTTTATATACATAAAATAACGATCGAATCATTCCGAATATGTTAAAAGAAATTGTTGATACAAACAGATAATGTTTGGAAATATTTATCAAGAAAAATAATTACACAAGAAAAGAAAGCTAACACGCAGCTGAATCAAATTAGAGGAATACATTAAAGAAAATATGCAATTATTTACATGGATAACTAACGTCAAATATATCCATATCCATAATTTAAAGTGTAGCCATAAAATAGATGATAATTTCATACGCAGATCAGTGTCCATGACATCAAAAACCAGAAAAAGGACACCAATGCAGAAATCGAGATTTCGTAGAAGCTTCTGTTTTCGCTGTCTCAGCTATGAAATTAAATTTTCAGCTTTTGTTTTGGGAAAAGGTGACTTGAAAATATCACAACAACGTGATGATTTACCGGAATCCATGGCTTGACATACGAGTATTACAGGGAGACAAGAATTTGTTCAAATAAAAGGAAGTGTTGAATTGTCTTTTCAGGACTATGTAATTGATTCTAAGGAACAGTAAACGTTTGACGTCACTCAAGGTAAGATCGTCCATGTATTACCATAGCAACTAATGACCGATATATCCTGTTAACGGCTCGTTGAGAAGGAACAATCAGTGCTACTCAACTGAAATTTCTTTTGCAACAGGACGAAGGGAGTTAAGTCAAACAATCCGAAATGGGCTTCATCATAGTGTTCTCTATCCATGTTTCGTTCTGTTACAAGCCACGTCCCTGAGCTGAGGGAGCTAGACAGTTGCGGAAGTGAAGAGAAGAGATCGGAACGAAAAACAAAGACAGAACGACAACAATCAAATGGTTAGCAAGCGCCAGTCATCGCAACACTTTGCTCTATCTGATTTTTTATATATACATGAAATTTATTAAAAGGTTAGCCAAGCATATTAAAATGCGTATTAAACACATATGAAATAGAAAAAGAAAGAAGAGTGAAAATATAGGATGTATGAAAAATATATAGGATGAAATTTTTTTATCTGTTTTTTTAACCTTACTTTCGCCTCCGTAAACGGTTCTACCTTCACACATTATACAGGGTAAATCTCGAGCACTTGTGGTTTGTCAGTATCATTTTTTTATTGTTCAATTTTTTTTAAATAATTATGAGTTGATTACAATTATATAATTATTTTTTTCAAAAAAAAATTAATTTAATTTTACAGTTCAATTAATTTTGATAATTTTAAAGCTTTTTTAAGACGAGAAGTTTAAAGAAATAAGGAAAAGAAGGAGAAAGATGGATAGCGATGTTTTATATGGACTATTTAATTACATATGGCTTAATTTAGGGCCGGGGGGGAGGAATTGCTCTTGAGAGTAAAGTGGTTGAGTATGTTAGGGGAGGGAGTTAGAGCAGTGAGTGATTGGAGTTTGATTACAGTTAGGTTAGGATGAATCGAAAGTGTTTCAGTTGGAATACTTATAATTAAGGGGGAATGAGGTCGAAGTAATTATTGCAAGTTTGATATGGTAATGGTTGGTTTCCGTTATGATGTGCAAATAAAGTTTGATTTTATTGACTTCGCACTATTAGCAACACGTGGACTATTTTCGACGGACCTCGTAATTTTGAACTTCGGTCAAGTGACATCGACAAACCTGAGCTGGAATCCCTTCTCCTAGCTTCGACACCACGGTAAAGGGAAGACTTTGGGCCCCGACAGATTTAACGTGCATCAATCTCGGCTACACGGCGGGTCTTTAGCGGCCAAAGCTCGAACCAGCGACTCAGCGAAAACCACTGGCCTCGAGTCAGAAATCATGGCCACTAGGCTACCGCAGCCTCTATGTGCAAATAAAAGCTGGGCTCTAATTAGTGGATTAATATGATTAATAAGCTTGAAAAGAAGCGTCTTGATAGATGGTTGGTGTGGCTATTGATTTAAGGAATTTTAAGATCCATGTGTATAAAAGAGTTTTTGACATATCAAAGAGAGATGGTAATTATTCTTAATAATTTGTTTTGCAACGTTAGGAATTTTTTTTTAAATATGTGTAGGAGCCGCTTGCTCCCAGACAGGAGAATCGTATAATAAGGCAGAATGAACTGAACTTTCGAACTTATTGGTCGCGTTTATCTTTAAGCCTAATAAAACTACTCGAATTTATGTATCAAATATTTTTTTCTGTAAATACCTTTATCAATATAATTTACTAAAAGTAATCTGAATGTCCTTTTTTCCAAGTAGTTACAGTATAGAATTTCTGGAATAATTCAAATTGTCCATTCTCGCTCTTTGGACTCGAAAGCAAGGTAAGCGTTTTACCATGTTTGAATATATTAACCATACATCTTATATATTTTTTGGCAAATATATATATATATATAGGATGATAATGCCAGATTTCATACAGCTCGTCTTGAGGGGATTAGTTTAGTTTTTATTAACGTCGCACTAGAAGCAACACGAGGGCTATTGGCGACGGACCTCGTAATTTTGAACCTCGGTCAAGTGACGAGGACGACACCTGAACTGGCACCCCCCCTTCCTAATATCCACACAACACCAATGGGAGGACTTTGGGCCCCGAACAGATTTAACGTGCATCAGCCCCGGCTACACGGCGGGTCTTTGGTGGCCAATGATCGAACCCACGACTAAACGAAAACCACCAGCCACGAGTCCACGACCTTGACCACTAGGCTACCGCGACCCCTCGTCATGAGGGGAACATGCTTTAAGCTGAAACAATACAGTGTATGGAGTGGCCAGCATGTTCTCCAGACAAAATCCAATCGAGCATATTTAGGACACACTGAAACGACGCATAGAAGAGGGAACAAGGCCTCTTATTACCTGTCCGAGACTTGGAAGATTGCACTACTTCAGGAGTGGCTCAGTAATCCCCAAAGTCTTATCAATAACCTCATCGCATCCATGCGAAACAGGTATGCAGCAGTCTTCGTTGTTCGAAAGGACATCAAGCCATACTATATATCTTGCATCATTTCCAAACAATACTTATGCTGGCATTTTCTTGTAACCAAATTTTTGCCCTAAAGCAGCTTTTCATGTTTTTCTTCATGTTTAGGATACACGGCGTGAAAAGCTCACTATCCAGAATTGCCGCCTCTGACAGTGACAATAGCTCTAGTGTGACTGGACATCGAACTGAGTTTGGATTACAGGTGGGGGTACATCATTCCAGCTCTATGCCAGAGTTCCTATATTTTAGTGACTGGTAAGTAGTGGAATTTTAGTTTGTCAGCTACACATGGTCAGATGTTCTCAATGGGTGGCATATCTGAAGAACATGGTGGTCAGTGCAACAGTCGAACGCCCTCTTTATCGAAGAAGGTCGAGACAGCACGGGCAAAATGAGTTCACGCATAGTCTTATTGAAAAAGAGCGTCATAGAGGCTAGAAATGACATAGCCAGGAATTTCAATTCGTTTGAAATGTAATAATAGCTCAAGCCTGTATGAAGATGACGAATGCAAGGAGGAAATGTTCGTCCTCCTCCACATAATGATACATCACTCTGAACTGGGATTCGTCTGAAAAGACAACGTGAAACTATTAATTTGTTCCTGGTAGTCGCTGAAAGCTCCATTGTAGACACGCCTGTAACTGTATCAAAGAAAGTTGCAACATTGGTCGCGGACAATTTGTGATGCTACAAACATCGTCGCATTGTACATGTGGACACATGTCCCGAAAACGAACCAAGTATTTGACTCCAAAAGCGTTCATAACGTGGCTGTATGACTCCGAAGGACCGCATAGACATGCCAATAATCTCGATAGCTATTGGCTGGGGACCGTCGAGATCATGCAAGGCGTTTTGAAAGGCAGTTCTGGACCCACCATTTTAATTTTTGCACGAGTCATGGGATCAATATCAACAATATCTCGGTACTATAAACCGCAGTCTGAGAATGCCATGGTCAAATTTCTACACCCAATGGCAAGAGTTCCTCCTTTGACGAGATCTAACACTATCTTTACGCGAACAACTGATGTTCAAATGTGGCTTTCGATTGGGAAACTCATTGTATAATCTTTCCTTTTATACAGACTGTAAATGAAATTACTCCTGCATGCGTTGTTCAAATGCTAATTATTTGTATATCCTAGCATGTTATACCTTCCATGCAAATTCGTTGCGTATTATAAAAATCAGTACCATGGTTACATATACAAAAGGGTACAAAAAACACCGCATTTTTTATAAATAAAAAACTCTACGTTGCAATTTTTTTACTAAACAACCTTACCACTTTCAAAGAACTCTCCATTTCATTACATAATACATTTGTCAAAAAAAAAAAAATTGGTGATGCCACATTTTTCTGTTGGAAACATTTTTTATACTCATCTGTAGTGATATGGCCGACAGCTCCTCACTCGTTTTTTCTTGACCGCTTCTACGCGTGGTATTCTTCAATGCGTGGAAGCAAAAAATCGCATTGAGCAAATCAAGTGAGTTAAGTACGCGAGGCTAGAGATTCATGACGTTTTTGTCTAAAAAATGACGCCCTGAGACGGCTCTTTTTTGCTGGTTAGTCAGAAAAAAAACTGGCAATAACTCTTCCTCAACAACTCAAAACTGGCAATAGCTCTTCTCATCCCCAAATCTACTATTGAAATTCGCTGATCCGAGATAATCCAGAAAATTCCGTCAAATGTTTTCGTTATGTCGCACTCGGAAGCAACACGAGGGCTAATGGCAACGAACTCGTAATTTTGAATCTCGGTCAAGTAACGAGGACCTTTCAGGAGATAAAGACTCGACGAAAACAAGTCTGTCGCGAGTCCTTTACTATGACTATCCATATGTTTTAGATTAGGAGTTAATGATAGGAATTAAGAGTTCAACTAAACGGCTCAAAAGATTATAAGTTAATAACTTTTTACCACGCACCATCTGTTTCATTTTAATTCACAATTTGTAAAACAATCTTGTACATATTTTCCAATTGGTATGCAGATGCAATTCCATACGCTCAAATTCTAGGTGCAATGTACCAGCAGGATAATGCAAGTCCGCACGCGGCTCGAGTGGCTCAGTATTTCCTAAGCCAAGTTCACTCTTCCACAACCTGCCCACTCTCCCCTACGAGTATTCAGCATATCAGGGACCAGCTGAAATTCAGATGGCACAGTGCCACTGCATAATTTGCTAGGGGCTTTTCAAGGTTTAATGGTCTGTTTGAGAACATCAGACATCTACTCACTTCAATGCTGGAACATATTGGGGCGTGTATCGTAACACAAGACGGTATAATTGTCTTGTTTTATGAATGGAGCGTTTTTTTTTCCATCTTTATCATTACCCGTATTGAATTTAATTTCAATACGATGCATCCTTTATGAAGCGTTGTTTTCTTGTGAGTAAATATATATCGAAACCAATCAATATAAATTACTTATTTGCAAATCTCGATTCATTCAATTTAACTTTTGCTTTATTACAGCCATAATTGCTAATGGATACGGGCATGTAAAGGAACATCTTGGGAAAAGTATAAAGATGTAGCTCTAAAGGAAAATGGAGATTATATTTTAAAAATGACAAATAATTAGGAAAATAAAGTGCCCTTCCACGAATGACAGTTCCGAAACAATAAATTATGGATCTCAATAAATTAGAATGCATTATATTACAGCAGTAACTACGAGTATCTTACTCCTAGAAATAAAAATTACCGATTATTCTATTCAATCACTTTCACAAAACATTAAATAGTATATAGCGGGGGGGGGAGAGGGAAGTTAAGGATTTTTTTGTTATAGCATGTTGCTTCATATCTCCACAATTTTTTTAAAATAAATATATAACCTTATCTATTTCTTATTCAAACATGCCAACAGTAAAATTTCCTTCTTACTTTCAAGTCTTAAAATGATCAGAAAGGAATATTCATTGTTACTAGCTTTGTCTTTCATTTTTTCTATAAAGATCTAATTTTGTAATATATTTTTCACTCATTTCCTGATATGCCAAGAATTCTGAAAATTTGAGCAGTCGCTCTTTCCTCTTAACACTGTAATATTTTCAATTATCAAATTGATAAATTTTCATTAAATTTTGGTTCCATGACCAAGAAGTAGTAATCGAAAAGATGAGGTAAAATTCATTTGACGTAATATTTGATAAAAATTTATAACAAAATTCTATAAGTAAGGAAATATATTAAAGAACAATGAGTAGAAAATAGGTTAACAAAGTTCTCTTGATTAAAACAAAACTCGTGTAAGATTGAGGAGACTTGAAATTTTAATCATAGAACATTTTAAGTTTTAACAAATATTAAGTATAGTATACATTGTGGCATAGTGTTTCATTATTGTATTTCCAATGCCTTGTGCTCTTACCATTTGTTACAGCCTCCTGAATTGTTATAAAAAGTTTCTACTTTCAATTATACTAGTTTTCATGAATGTTTTTAAAAGTTATAAACATTTTCAATTTAGACAGACAATTCCATTTAAATTTTACTACAGCTGATAAAGCACTATTTGAAAACAATACACATATCTACTTTCAACGTGTGAGGACTTCAACTCCAATGAGGTTTAACACTTCGAATCCTCAGATTAATAAAAAGGATTCAATGAAACTAAACCTTCGATCCTGAATAATTTTCAGCTATTGATCACTATTTCTGCTACTAATTTTAGCACAACAGGTGAATCTATTCATCTCTCGGGATCCGAGTTTGCAAGAAAATGTCTACTTATTTATATAAATAGAAACTTAGAATTTCTATTTTCAATTCATATAAATGCAAATAATAAATTGCAGTTATATTTATCACCAAGTATACTATACCATAATTTAATATTTTTATTCAATATAAACATCTTCAATAAATAAAATTTTACAAGAAATATACACATTATTTAACACATGAAGAAACAAGCACATATTTTTTGAATCAGTATTTTTACTTCATCAACTGCTTTTCAATATAAATTAATAGAACCATCCATAATTTTATCATTTTTTTTTTACATGTATGAATAAAAGAGGGTTAATACAGGAAATGGAATCCATTTGAAAAGGAGGTTGATCTTTATTTTATGAAACCCTCCCCCTAAAAGGTCCATAAATGCAAAAAAAAAAAAAAAGTGCCCATATTTTCATTTTCAATGAAGGAGAAACAATTAGATAAAACCAATGTAAAAATAACTACAGAGCACATTCATGAAATATAAAGTTATATGATTATCCCTCATAAATTTTTTTATAAGTAATTTTCAGAAATTCAAATTTGATTTATTCCAGTTCAAGTTTCAAGACAATTTTTCCAATTTAGAATAACATAAAATTAAGATTACTTGCATTTAGACACACAAGATTTTTGGATGAAATATTTACATATACTATTTCAACAAAATTAAAAATCTGAATTAACCTTAAAAAGCATTGGTGGCTTATGCATAAGCTAGAAGAGGAGAGATATTGTTTGGAAGAAGAATTACATTATATGAACCATTAGTTTAGTTTATATTAACGTCGCACTAGAAGCAACACGAGGGCTATTGGCGACGGACATATGAACCATTAACAATAACATTTATAAAATATAACATAGTGCAAGCATAAAATTATCGTTCAAAATAGCAGTAGGAATCCTACAATAAGTTTTCATCAAATCTACAAAAAACGATATATTTTTTAACGACAATCACGACTGGAATGAGAGTATAGAAAAGACCCAGTTTCACCACATAAATTCATTTTATACCTCAACTTTGCCCTTTTAGCAACAAAAACCAAAAAAAAAATGTTGTCCCTGGAACACATGTCATTTAATATACCTGTGCAAGTGAACTATGATTATATTTCCGTTTCATTGGCAGACCTCCAACGTGTTTCGATTGTGTTGCAAAATTTGCTTTCATTTTTTTGCTTGAATTCCAAGTTGTTCAAATTCTGAACCACTGTATGATACTGATAAAACAAGACATTGTGAATAAACACACTTAACAATTCATTAAACAACAGACATGCGTAAATCTATCTTTTTATTGAAAAACCATTCACAAGAAAAACAGTAATCCCTTGTAATTACAAAATAACAGAAAGCATAATTCTCAAAACACATTTAATGTATGTTGATTACATAGAAATACAACCTTATTTGCTAATGGACACAAAGGTTGTGGTGAGCAATACATTTAAAGCATTTACAGAACCTTAGAGTGAATTGTAACAATGGCCTATAATATCAATAAAAATCAAGAGCATTGCTTTAACTAAGAAATCCATCAATATTTTTAAATATTAAAAATATGACACTCCTTTTTTGATCCAACAAACTTTCATATTTTGTAGGAGGTTACATTAAAATTCTGTTTAAAAACAGCAATTTTTCTTTTTTTCGAGTGAAATTCTGACAATAGAAATATTAAATTATATATTCATATGATTATTTATGAAATAGCTCTAGATAAAATATAAACATATCTTAACACTCTACCTAAATATATATATATATTTTCTTTCTTGAAAAATTATACTACATATGTCAAAATAAGTAAAATCGTAAGAAAAACAAATCGAATAATTTTATTTGCTTGAGGAAAAGAAATAACAAGTTTTAATGAATCAAACAGTTGCATAAAGCTGAACAACATTTTCTTTAATACAATAAACAACAAATATTTAAAAACCACATGAAACCTGAGTATATATTTAAAAAAAATGCTCTCAGATATTTGAAACGATATACATTCCATGCAAAAAGTTGAAATTTAACGTATTTACCAAATATCGATAAAGAGCAAACAAATTTTTTTTTTTTTTGTATAACCACAAATAGCACAACCTTGAAAAGTTTTACATATTAAGCTAAATCAAGTGATTTGTTTCTCAACTAATGAATACAAATATAATTTACTTTACAGGGAATAAATAATTAAAAAAGGAAATATAAACTAGTTCAAAAATTTTATACTCAATCTCAGTATTACCATTAGGAGAATTTATGGCAAATTAGTCAAGGCTGTTTATTTCGTGGTTTGACAGTACTAAAATATAATTTTTAAAACCCAACAAAACCAACAATATTTCAACTAAGGAATAATGTAAAATCCACAAGAAAATTATGTATAAAACAAACATAACATTCAATAAAAATTTACAATAGATTTAATAATATTAAATCCCCTCACCTAAATAAATGAATATGAAGAAAAAAGGAAATAGGTAAGATACAGTGTACAATGCAACATATATGAAAATCGGATGGATTTTATGACAGAGGTAGCAACATCAATATATAGAACACTTATTACGAGAAGCATCAATTAAAAATTTTGCTCCAAAACTGGTTACATTAGAAATAGTACATTCCACACACATCGTTGTTTGTATTCATTTCCCAATGCATTTACGACAAACAATACTCTATGGAAGAAAGTTTAATTTTCCTTCTACACCAAACATCTTTTGCAATACTTTAAACCACAATGACATTTAAAGTATCAAAGCTCCATTTATCACTAGTTAGCCAAGTATAAAAACTACGATTAAAACACACCAAGATTTGTTTTTGTTTGCATAGTATTTAGGCAGCATATCTAGTTTTAAATATTTTATTGTGCTCATTCTACATCTAAAGGGCATAAAGTGGTTAAACAGTTTCTTGTAATATTTGCAGTAAGCAAAATAAATTTTCCAAGAAAGAAAAATTTTATGTTTAGTTATATATTACAGAAATATATCTATAGCAACATTGAAGATATAAAATGTTAACCAGATAAATGTGAAATGTCAAAATATGCAAGTATATCATAATTAAGAGGCATGCTATTGAAGAATATTAACATGCTATTTTTCAAAAATAGAAAATAATACAGTTATAACTCAATTTCTTATTATAATAACCCTTACAGATTTTTTAACTTACTGTAATAAAATACCACATCAATAGCAAATACAAACCTTTATAAAAGATGGTATATTAGTATTTTAGGAAACTTTAAAGAGAGCCATTTCAATGAAAATGTTAAAAGTTTTACCTCTTTCATTTAATGAACTAACATAAGGAGCTGAAAGCACTTTTTTAAAAAAAATTTAACTTGAAACAAAATTTAGAAATTTACAAAAAGTATACTGCAAAAATGTCTGTTAAAAAAAAACACAATATGCATTGTTAATAAACATAAAATTAGTCTCATTTTTTACAAATGTATATTATTGTTACTACAGATAAGAATAAATACTATAAAAATGAGTCCAGATATTTTGAATAAATTAATTACTCAATTAAAAAATGTATTAATTTAAAAATGAATTTTTATAAAATGAAATTGTATACTGTTTGCTTGACAAAAATATGTTACCTTTTTTTTTTTTTTTAAAAAATACCTTCTCTTTTTTTAAAAAAAAAAAAAATAAATAACTGCTCTTTATACTATGATTTAATTACAAAAAAAGAAGTTAGTATTTCATTTTCAACTGGTTAATTTTATCATGTAAAAAGTATACTGATTATGTTTAGCATATTTATTTTAACCATAGTGCATCATTCTGAAGTTTTTTATTATTTACAAATTTTTTTATTTCTCAAACTTTCATATTTATTATAAATTTGACTTTTCACAAATATGGATTTCCTATGTGAACAATTATTCCTTTTAAAAAAGTGACACAAATTTTATATTTAATGAGACAACAAACAATGTTTTTTGTAGAGTTAACAATGTTTTACACTAATTTTCTCTTGGTGCTTAACATATATGAGCACATTTAATTGCAACTGTGATGACAATTATTATTCTGATTTGCTAATGAAAAAATGGCATCTAAAAGACATCTTCAGTAGAAATGGATAAATAACCACTTTCAGAAAATACAGTTAACTTGCTATAACAATGATCATTCAAGGTTTATAAAATGAATTCTGATTTGAGTGCCCTTGTAATAAGCTAAATTGGGACATACGCTAATAGTAGTTATTCAATTAAATTATTCACATTTGAATCACTTCAAATAACGACAATAATAAAATAAACAAATTTTATAACTTTAACAGAAGTTATCACCAAACGATGCATACTTCAGCAATCAAGTTGTTGGGGAGGGAATAACATTCAATCAACATGAAAATTTCTATAACATTTAATATCAAAATTAGGCATATTTAAAAAACATACCATAAGCACATGACAAAAAACTAAGCAATGATTCTTTTTTAAAATTTTAACACTTTTTCAAAAAAAAAAAAAAAAAAAAGAATTAAGAAAAAATTACATTTACTTTAATTATCTCCATACTAGCATGACTAGCACAATAACATACAATTACAATTCTATGAACTATCAAGTATTACATTCTGCAATTACAATATTCAATTCCACAAGAAATGTAACTAAGTATTAAAGAATATTTAACCTATATATATATATGAATTTATGTATTTTTTTAAGTAATAAATAAATTAACAATATTTTGAACACACTTGAGCAATGCCCGCAAATGACGGGACGGATATATGCAGCACTTTTTTGACCACAAATACTATTTCCATAAGCCTCATATACTGACAATAGGATTCATATTGTTAAATACAAAATCTTAATTTCTGCTCCTGAGCTACATAAATTTAGGAAGCATAACTAAGCAGCATTTTGCTTAGATTGACTAACATTTATTTTACACCAAGACAGGCATTCTTGATATGATTAATTCGATGGAAAATGGAAGATACCTTCCATTGTAATAGATTTCAAAACAATATACACAGTAATGTATTATTAAAATGAAAATGGTTTGATGGGAAATTTAAAATTTTTATCAAAAGACAAAGATGATGTGTTCCCACTCAAAAAAGGGAAAATATTCTTATTTTTTAAAAATTCATAACGATTATGAAACAACATTTTTTTATACATATTACAACATTTCTTTATATATCAGCCACTTCATATCAGGATTATACAATTGTTGAAACTGCTTTAGTAAAGATATATTACAGAATACTTCTTTTAAAATATGCGTTTGCGATTAATATTGTACTACTGTTTTGTCATAGGCTATTTTGAAATGATTTTATTATGAATCAGCTTATAGAAGAAGAAAGATAATAGGATACTATTAAGCCATTAGAAGAATTCTGAAATTACCTCACACCTGAGGGTTATTTTTTTCTATCCAGAGAAATAAAAAAACAATATATGAAAGAATACCAATACAGTATTTACGCATGTATTACCAAACAGATACATAATCGAGACTGTAATATTTTAAGGATGAACAACCTCCCCTTTTTAACAAAAATTTAAGACTTACTATTTTTAAATTATTATACTTTTGCCTTTGGTAGACTACTACAACCCAAAAAAGCAGGAATGCTTCACATTTTCCGCATAGCCATATTATATATATAGCAAACTATTATACTTACAAATAAAAATAGAAATAATATAAATTTAATTACAACCAATTTAAAGATACTGGCTCAAAAATAAGTAACATGTCATAAATAATATAACTTATACAAAATTCTGAAAAAATCATGATATATGTTTGTTCAATAAGCAAAGCAAATAAGAAATGAAAAAAATTCATAAACATAAAAATAACAAGAACTAAAACACTGCAACAAATTTAAATAATGATGTAAAATTAGAGCTAGTTAAAACCAAAATAAAAATACCTCTAGAATTTTCAAAATAGTTTATAAATAAGGTAAAATAACTTTTTAGCAAGAATAAATGTATTAATTATCAAGGATACGCACACACAAATATATATGGACTATAAATTTTTCCTTTCCTTTAAAACAAGAAATGTTTATAATCATAAATTATAAAATTTTTAATTACTATTAAATAAAATATTTTCCCATATTTTGTAAAATAAACTTTTTATATTCAAATGTTTACTAAATTTCATTTGTTAATAATATACAACATGAATAAATCCAATTCATGAAAAAGCGGGGGAGGAGGAATATTCTAATTTTGAATTAATTGAACCTCTATAATGAAATCAAAACATTTGAACATTTATTACATACGGCTGTACAACTCTCTTGAGCAATTGAATCACTTTTAATTTTAATAATTTGGCATATAAAAACAATTTCAATATTTAACAACTCGGTTTGCAAATCGTGACGTAATAAAATCTAAGTACATGTGAAGATAGTTAAAAACGTTTCGAAAGAGATCATTTCATACAGAATTATATTCTTGATAAGAAATAATAATCACTTAAAACAAATTCAGTAGAAAAACACTGGATGCACAGAACTTCGATAAAATACATATGGTAAAATAAAAGTTCATTTAACTCTTTTAATTTTCTTATTTACACAGGACATTTGGAAGAGTCTAAAAAGGGAGATCTTCCTTTCTACTTTGTATATGCCAGCATATAAAATAACATTTCCCCTTTGTTTATGCCATGATTAACAAATTTACAAGAACTATGGAATCTCAATACATTGACTTATATGAAACAGACTTAAAAAAAATGTATTCACAAATTTTCAAATAAAAAAATATCTACATATTTTTTTACATTTCAATACTAGTAATCAAACAAATATTATAAATTATTTTCCCAAAATTAAACAGTTTTGCAGAAAAAATAATTAAATTATACAACTTTTAAATATAATTTTAGTAAATTTAATGCATTCACTGTTAAGATGATTTTACCAATGACTAATTTTCAAAATAAATAACAGACCCTTTTCTCAAGTTTTATCTGACATTTAAAAAAAGATAAATAGCAACAGATGGGAGAGGAGGGAGAAGAGATCTTGTCTTTATTAAAGATCTTCTTTTCACTAAATAAGAAATACAACTTATAAATTAATTTCTTTTTATAAATTAAATGTATTAAAACCATCTAAACTATTAATGCATAGATAAACACAAAGGCACAGAGGGCACTATGGTTAATGCATAGACAAACCAAGGCACCACAGGGGACCAGGGTTCACTCTAGGATTTCACAGGCAGAAAGCAGATTATTTTGTTTTGCAAGCAGTTTTCTTATGAATTTAATACTTATTGTTTAAAATAGGATTAGTTTTAATTAATATGTGTCTAGTACTAAATAAGGATTGCAAGAGATGTTTCTTATTTTAAACTCGAACGACATACCTCATTGAATAATCATCTGCTATAGTGAGATTTAATATTTCAGCTGTAAAGGCTAGAGTGAAACAATCTACATACACTTCACAATTAATTTGGAGTTTGAAATGTTTATTTTACTACTTATATTCTTTTTTAAATGTTTTAAATTTAAAAATTAATCAAAATTTTTATGTGAAAATTGTTTTGTTAAATTGTTACATAAAAAATTATTCAGTCATTATTTTTCCAAAAAAATAAAAATAAATTTTAAGTATTTACCTTTATACTTCAAATGAAACCCTTTTTATAATATTTGAGTACCATTTTATTAAGTATACACAGCCTTTTTTAAGACCTAGAATGAGCCCTGGGATACTATGATTAATGCATAGATAAACATAAAGGCACACAGGGTACTAGTTTCTGATCCAAAAGACAAGCACATCTTTACACATTTGCAAAAATGAACATTGTATTTAACAGTATCTAAATCTGTATTTTTAAAGATAATTTCTAAATTCTTAAAGTCTCATCTGTTTATTTATTGAATGGTAATGCAAAGTACTAATACAACTGGAATAAATTCAAAAATTGACTTACTAACCGATACATGCAAAACTTAATTTAGCTGGTATAATACTCGAATAATTAAGGTTTAAAATTACACTAATAAAATAGACTGATAAAATATCGTTTTACATGCAAAAAATATTTATTTCAAAACTAAAAATGAAAAACATTTATTGTATCTTACTTAGCAATATTTGTTCTATTTCTTAAAAACAGGCACTTCACTGCTTTCATATTACTCCAAAGTGTGACGTATATCATAAAGGAGAGAAAACCTGTTTATTCTCATATTTTAAGGTGATTATTTATATTGATGTCTTGTGTCTATTTGGTTATATGAAGAAGCAGACATTCAGATACTCGAAGAAATCACCCAAAATGGCTTCAGATTGAAGCATTGTCCTTTTTTAAGGATAGCAGAGAAAATATATGGCCTTGAAGATCCTATTTTAAGGAAATAGAACACAGGCTTGCCTGAATGAAAAAAAGAAAATGTTTGCATAGACTACAGATCAAAGTTTTACAGCATTTAAACAGTTGAATTTAATTTAAATAAAGCCTTTAGTACAAATAAATATAGATGCATTTTTAACATATATCTTTGCTCCCTAGTTTTGAGGTTAGTATATGAAAGGTCATAAAATGTATGTATCATTGCATATAAATGAGTTCGAAATGGTAGGTTTCAAACTATTACATCTTTCAAGTTATATCAAAGACAGTCCTGCATCACTAAAACATTTAACGTGCATTGAGCTCATACATATCAAGGAAATAATCTGTAACAATATATTCAAATTTTAAAGGCAAATGAAAATAACTTTTTTCAGTTACTAATAAAAAAAGATTCAACATTTATAGTCAACCAGATTTGTTTCCATCAAATTCCTATAATTTCTTGTACTAACATCAATGCTTAAAATTTGTATAACAACATTAATGTGACATTTGACAAAAGACATAAAAGCTACTCACATTTACTCTCACTGTGGTAGGTAAGAGTTTTGATACGGAGACATATACCAATCCTTACTAGCAAGTCCCCTTATTTGTTCATTTTGTTCGCGAAGAAATTGATTGGTCGCAGTAAGATCGAGAACTTGTTTTTTCAGGTCCTCTATTTTATGCATTAACCTGCTGTTTTCTTCCTGCAGAAGACGAACATGTTGTGGCAAAAACTGGTGCGTATCCTGAATTGAATTTCCGCCTGGAAAAGTGGTAAATTGATCTTCATATGCTTGTCGTTTTGGGAGTGGTTCACAAACTCCAAAACCATCAAAAGGGTGTTCAAAATTTTCAAATGGTGCCCTACGTTGAGGATTCAGATTGTTGTTCTCCATATGATATTGTGGTGATGTTATATGTCTAAACTTGCACCTCCCACCTCTCTTACATTCACCTTTGAGAAAATCTTTGCAAACAGGTATGCTGGGTAATACTTGGTTTCCTCCTTTTTGATTAACACTTTCCATAATGTGTTCTGCAATATACCCACTGGTACGGTACATTTCTTCTTCTTGTTTGGTACAATGAATAAATCTGCAGTTAACACGCCGGCATTCCTTATTTTGGAAATCATGGCAAAAGATAAGATCTTTCTTACCAAGAGCTTTGGCTTCTTCTCCTTCAGGATGGCGGAATTTGCAACTGTTACCTCTGTTGCAGACATTACGAAGAAAGTCTCGACAAATGTTATCTTTCATGCTGTCCCCATTCATACTACAATGAGACAAAAGTTTCAAATTAATATAAAATTGAATGTAATAGATAACATGTAAAAACTGCTTGTATGTATAAAAAACATAGCATATTTTATCATATAATTAATTATATATGCAAGCAATACACACTATATATTTAAAAATCTTAACACTAGTGGTGTGCCAGACTATTGTTTTAAAGTAACAGGTTTCAGCGTATTAATTTCATTGTGGTAATATAGTTTAACGAGTATCCCATTACTTATAAAATATATTCCATTAACCTATTAAATTTTTGCCACTTAAAGTGTTATATCTTCATTAGTAATTTACAAGACTGAGGTGCCAGAGAGATACCTTCTTTTGGCACTTCCCCGTTATAGCAACGCCAGTCAAATTGCGATTGCACCAGTCTTTGACAAACTCATGAAGCCTACTTTGCGATATAATCAACTCTGGGAATATCTCTTAGTCGTTTGGCGATTCATTGTCAGGCGCCGTATAAAAGGGAAGTACCCTCTGTTTCACCTATAGGATTTTCTGTTTTTGGTAAACACAAGTGATATGCTCTCTGGATACCCTAAAAATCTTCCTCTAATTTCAACCCCTATCCTTATCATTTCCTCTCACTTCTCTTCTATTTTAATTGTTGTCTAGATCCCAGGCATACATTTTTTTTCTTTTGAAATTTTGGCCCAAAACAGTCCTAAATCCACCCTACTTATTTTCTAGAATGTTCCACTTACCTACTAATAATATGCATTTTTATTCCAAAGCCATGATAATTTTAGATTACATTCTATGACATTATTTTTTAATTATATTCTACAACCATATTCTTCATGAAATTAGATTCCATCGCTTAATTACTATTTGAAATCACTGAATGTTCAGTAATATATCCACATTTCACAACATTTTGATATTATGTTAAGTGATGCAATGGTGGAATTTGATGAGGCAAGGCTACAGATATGGCTATGCTGTGCCAAACATAGAATAATGATAATCTACACATTTTAGAAAAAAGATGAAAAAATTGTTTGACAAAAAAAGAGGGTCGAAAATGAGAAAGATCACCAAGGTATCCCGGAGGTGTAATATTCTGAAAAAATAAAACTTTCATTAAGCACTTTTTTAAAGTGCTTTTACTCTGAATTCTCTATAATACTTTGAAATTTCCATAACTATCTTTTGAATAATAATAATAAAAAAAAAATATTATACATTTGACCCTATATATATATAAAAAAAACTAAATAATTATCAATGCTTTGGAAGAAATTCTCAAAATATACTTCTATGCTCTGCTTCAATGCTCCAAAATACTCTTCTATCTTTGAGAAGAGTAGACATTAATATAAATAGTACTACATAGTTTTATAAATTATAAATCAAAATTATTTTAAATATTGAGAAGTAATAACAAAATTTTGTATCATTTCCAATCATGTGACCAAAAAACAAAAATTTACAACACACATTAAACATTTCATACAGTTTCATTTACATAATTGAAAATAAATTTTAAAAATATTTTATGCACTATAAAGACTTAAAATTACAAAAGTTTGCAGCATGAAGTTGTAAATATGATACTTTATTAAAAACAATTCAAATCACTTAGATAACTATAGTGTGCTTAATAACTAGCCAATGAAAGTTTGCAATATCTGAAAATATTTTCAACATATTTGAAGGGAAAATTATCAGGTTTACAGAGAGAAAAAAAAAAAAAAAAAAACTTTTATATTATTCAAGTTTTAAAACACTCCTATTTCTTCTGAAAGGTTCACACACATGAAAAAAAGTTAATAAAAACAATACACTAATAGTTCTCATTTCAGTTATCTTGGAGGTTGGATGATAAAAAAATTTCCATTCATTTCTTTAAACTGTAAGTGCAAAGATGCAACTGAGTTACAACTCATATGTACAGTTTATACAAGGTGTAGCTATTAAATAACGAGACTAATGCTGTAAAACATTTAATTTTGATATACAAATTTACATATTATCCCCTTCAATATACACCCCTCCTCTATCCCTACAAAGTTTAAGCGAATCTTGCCTTGTTTGAAATAGTGCTGGAAGTCTTCTGTCAGCTCCTTTTCCGGATGAGTGCCGCTTTCTATTTCACAGATTCAAATCTTGTTTCTTTTAATGCAGATTTCACCCTAGAAAACACATAGAAGTTGCATGGTGCAAGATCCGATAAATAAGGCAGATGGTCAAACACTGGGATGCTACACTTGTTTCAAAACTTCTAGACAGACAAAGCAGAATGGCTTGTCCTTCCACAATTCAGGTTGTTCCCCCCTCCATTCTTCCATAGAGTTCAGCAAGATTGTGAAGATAATAATGCTGATTAATAGTCTAACCTTCAGGAACCCAGGGAAGGTGCACAATCCCATGGATAATGAAAAAAATAGTCATCATTGCTTTGAATTTTGATTTGCTCATTCGAGCTTCTTTGGCTCGCAGTAAGGATAGGCTCTTCCTGTGCATAGATTGGCAGTTCGTTTCTGGTTAATA
Source organism: Nephila pilipes (assembly GCA_019974015.1). Lineage (NCBI taxonomy): Eukaryota > Metazoa > Arthropoda > Arachnida > Araneae > Nephilidae > Nephila > Nephila pilipes. The sequence continues at coordinate 38,303 of BMAW01022053.1, forward strand.
AGTAAAAAACCTCGATTCTTCACGTATTTTTACCCTTTCCAATAAGTTTGGGTCATTTTCAATGGCATTCAAATGGTCAGTAAAGGCATTTTTGTGAGCTTCTAGTTCAAATGTGAGAATTTTAGGCACAATTTTTCCTGTTAAAATTGTTATGTAAAATTTGCCATATGATTTTTATCAATTTCTTAAGTCTCAGCAATAGCACCAATACTTAATCGACCGTCAGATTGAAACAGATTAGTGCTTTTATTGATATTGTTGTCTGCTTTTGAAGTGTTCAGATATAAACTACCTTCAATATCTTCTTGTCCATCGCAAAAATGCTTAAACAACTTAAAAACATGTGCATGAGATAAATATATATTGTCATATTCTTCTTTCAATAAATTTGAACTTTCAGAAGTGGTTTTTCCAAATTTCATCTGAAATTTCGCAATAATTTCTTGCTATTGTTAAATTTATAATTTTTTTGACAAAACAAAAAAATAACTATGCGAATGAAGGCTACAGTTATACGATTTGCTTACAAAAGCAAGAGGCACTGCATTCAAAAGAGAAGGCTTCACGCTATATCGGTCTCTGGAATTTGGTGCATGCATACTTCTGCAACAGTACCAGTCTCGTTATTTAACATCCCCACTTCGAATATATATATGAAGTATTGCAATAAATGCTCATGGTAAACTATGGAATGTCATTTAAAATAATTTTCTAGATTTTTTTAGCAATTGACTAACTGATTATACTTGTATTTCATTAACTATTTTCATAAATTGCTAGTTAAAATGATAATTGATAAAAAAAAATGTTACTCTGAACTTCCACAATATAAGAGGATTATCTGTTTTCCTTGCACAGCATAACTAATTAAACTATATGGTCTCTCTGTATGAAATAAGTCATGAATTAGATTATGAAATACTGTTCGACAAAAATTTTAAGTTGGAACAAAAAGGCACAAATGAAAATATTCTGCACAATTTGAATTCAGTTAGAAGAATTTGATACTCTTAAAGACAGTATGTGACAATAAAGCAATGTGTTCCCCATTACAGTATTAGATTAAGTGTAATAAAATATTTAAATATATATTAATAAAAATTAAAAACAATGTCAAAAATATATTTATTCATTTTTAAAAATGAAAATTCTTACTTCAACAAACATAGAATATTCTACAGAATCAACAGAATATTTCTCACTAGATGTATCTAGCAAGTTTTATTAACCAAGAGTTAGGAAGATAGCTCACAGTCAGCTCCTAAAATTAGGATGTAAAAACAATAGTTACACAGAGATAATTCCATATATTATTACAATTTAATTATTTTTATAATGTTTATGATTTTAAATATTTATTCTGCAACAATAAAAAAATAAATACCAAAAAAAAAAATCATTAATATAAGCAATCACACAATTTTTTAACAATATCTCAAATAATGTACTTTAAAAAAAATTATTTTTATTTTAATATATTCTGTTGACTTGGTTATTCTACTTTAAAATTCCAATTTAAAAAATTCTTTTAGAAGTTAACAAGTATAGAGTAATGTGTTTTAAGAAAGGTTCAATACACATCACATTTACTAATTTGAAATATTGCTTATTTAAAAAGGCTTACACATCTACTTCTCCATTCTATGTAAAATAATCAACTAATTAAATTGAACTTTTTTTCTTTTTTACAATTGTTAACACAAAAAATATAAATGGTTTAAAAAGGAAAAATAAAATGAACTGTATCAACATATGTGCATTCAATCATACTACAAAAATTTTCTATAGGAAAGAGTTTTTCAAAAAGTGAAAAATATTCTACTGTCACATAACTCAATAATATTGAAGGGGGTTGCACAGAATATTATCTATTGCTTTCATGTTCTGCTTCTATTTAGGGATAGCATTCTTAAGACTTAAAACTTTTAAATAAAATATGACATCCTTAAAGCAACACTTCCCATTTTGCCAAATTTCCTAATACCATTATTCCTCGGAATTCTCTAAATTATGTAAATAATGCCTTTAGGAAAATTCTGAACAAAAATCCAAAGACAATTACAAAGCCACTCTAGTTCACATAAACAACAATATGAGTAAACAGTAAGATACAAAAGTTTATTTAAAAAAGTTATTTTTCAAAAACTACAGCATTTTACTCAACCAAGAATTTAAATGGAGAGAGAAAGAACTCTACAGACTTCTTCTTTTAATTGTAAAATTTAAAAATAAAATCATTATACTATACACACATATATAGGAGCTGACGTTACAGCCTTTTGATGAGCAGAAAACTTTTTTAAATCAAAAAGTTCATTCATTGGACCACAAAGATCCATCAATGAAAATCAAAAAGCATCACTTCAGAATAGAATTTTTCTTAATAATTCTTTTTTTTTTTAATTATTTAAATAGCCATGTTTTTTTTACTTAAATTTTTGTATGAAGTTTTTCTATCTTTGAAAGTTTTCCTCCAAGGGACAATATTACATAGTTGCTGTACCCAAAGAGAATGTCTTTGTTTAAAAATTTACTTTAGAGCAGTGGTTCCCAAAGTGGTCCCTACAGACCTTAATATCATTCAGGGGATCTGCGCAAGGTTTAATATAAAATAATAAAATTATGATCCATTTTTATTATTATGGAAATTTAAACAAATAACAAATAAAATAGTAGCAATTTTTACATCCTGAGTAAAATATAAATATAGGTGGGTATAAGCATTATGTAATACCTTTTGCGAATGAACATTGACAAAACTTATTTCCACTGATTTATCACTTGTAGTAAAAATGGAGTGTAACTTGTTTTAATGTTATTACTAAAACTTAGTTTTAAGCTTTCAATTTTTTTTAACATGCTAGCAACAATATAACAAAATAAGAATGAAACAACAATAAAAAAGAACCGAAATAATCCCTCTAAAACGAAAATAAAAAAATAGGGAGAAAAAAACACTGACACATGCCGAAGATTTAATAGTTCTAGATGGCGCCAGCTACTAAGTTCATAACAAGTATGGCACGGTGAGAGACAGACGGCCAAAAACAGGTTTTTACAATCCTTAACATTATAAGGGATTACTATATTGAAAAAGTAATCCATATATATATATATATATATGTTGAAAAAGTAATCCCTATATGTATTGAAAAAGTAAAAAGTTTTTAAAGAAGTAATCTCTTAATGTTAATTACGGGTTTATTTTTTTTTGCTAAAAACTTAGGAAGAGATTGTAAGTTTTTTTTGGTACTTATCTATCATAGCGGCACCCGATGATTAATCGCCAAGCGACTAAGAAATATCACCAAATAGGTTGTATAAAAAGATAGGCTTCACGAGTTTGGTGACGACTTGCCGTAATTGTAATTTGACAGGTGACGCTATAACGGACAAGTACCATTTTTTTTTAAAAATACAGATGTTTTTTGAAAGAAGTTTAATTATTGAGATTATACTTTATTCAAAAATTACATGAGATTTTATCCTTACATTAAATAATTAATTCAAAAGAGCTTTACTGCAGCATTTCATTAAAAAAGTTAATAATAATTAACAGTGTTTTGCTGCAAATAAGACATTTGATACACAAATTTTCTCATATCTTTTTTGCCCTTTTTAACAGATTACAGTACGAGTCAGCTGAAGAACAAAATGCCAACAATACAGTATTGAATATTTGAAGCATGGCTTTATTTCATCACATGGAAATAATACTTTACCTATGTGTCTTATATGTAATAAAACTATGTCAAATGATTCAATGAAATCTTCCAAGCTTAAGGAACATTTAATAAAAATCCATAATGGCGAAAAAGATAAGGGAATTTAAAGTTTTTTCAAACAGTCAAAGATAAATATTTGAAAACATCATCACTGCAACAACTCATAGAGACAACATCTAAGTGAGATGATGATGGACTGCAGGTTTCAGTTCAGAAAGCCACTATTGGTGAAGAACTTATTTTACCAGCTGTAAATGAAGTAATATGCACCGTGTTGCACAAACCAGCTTTCGACATTGTAAAAGATTTCCACTGAGCAATAATAAAGTACAATGAAAGATTGATGAAATGGCTCAGAGCATAAAAATTCTTTAAGTGAGTACTTAAAACATCTGAATTTTCTAAAAAGCTTAACGAGTCCACTTTACCACAAAATGAAGCTTTACTTTTAGCTTATGTAAGATTTGTAAAAGAAGAAAAATTTTGCCAATAACTTATTTGCTAAACGATACGAAAGGTGAAAAGTTATTTACTGAATTAAAAAGATTTTTAGAAGTAAAAGCTATACTTTTGACTAATATTTTTGTTGCAACTGATGGTGCTCTGGCAATAAATAGTAGGAAGATACCAAGGCTTTCTGGCATTCATCAACATCATTTAGTCACAAAAAATCTTAGTGAATGTTTGCATGGATCTCTAGATTATGTCATAAGAGTAGTAAATAAAATCAAAAGGAATACCTTCAATGAAAGATTATTTGTTCAACTTTGTTTGGAAAATGGTAAAGATTATAATTGCTAACAACTTCAAACAGAAGTACGTTGGTTATATAAAAGTGTATGTTAAAAACGATTTTATGTGCTCTTTGATTTAGTGTTAGAATTCCTGAAAAGCAAAGACAATGATTTGCGGCACAATTTAATAAACTCAAAAAATGGCATAGTCTATATGACTGATTTATTTGCCAAATTTAATGAAACTAATTTGAAACTACAAGGTGACCAATTAAATTTAATCAAAACTAAAAGCATAATATCTGCATTTGTTGCAAAACATTTTCTGTACAAACAAAACTTGGGAAGGGAAGAATGTTCTCAGTTTCCAAATATAACAGAATTGAAAATAGAGATGAAAATTTACTTGCTTGCAGTCAATACCTAACGGCTCTTCATGCAGACCTCAACCAAAGATTTGAAGACATTCTTCATTTAGATATGTCCGGCTGGGTGTTGAACCCTTTTGCACTTGGACAAACTCAGATCCCAAATACAGATGAATCCATACTAATGCAGGAGCAGCTTATTGAAATATCCACAAATAAGGAGCTTAAACCAATGTTTGAACAAGGATACCATAAATTCTGGTTACAAAAATGGATCCCAATTTTGTATCCTGTATTTATGGGTTATAGTACAGAAGTTTTTGATTGATTTTTTAAAGAATTGAAAAAGGTCTCACTAACATTTTCTACGACTTAACCATCTAAAATTATTGAAACATATGTCACCATATTCAGTATGAAATTCCTTAAATTGTCAATGTGAAAGTGCACGTGATTGAATAAAATTTGTTTTCACGATCACATGAAATTAATCACCAACACATGAATCATCAAAATACTCGAGTAATAACATGAATCATTGATAATACTCGAGCAAAAAAATTTTATTAACAAATTAAACAATCAATAATAATAAAATCATTGATTTTAATGTTGTTTGATTCCAATTTATTTGTTAGAAATTTTATAGCTCCCCTATCTTTAACAATCATAGATGCTGTGCCATCAAATGATACTCCAATCAGAATTTCAAAAGAAGGTTGCTTTTAAAAAAATAATTTTTAACATCCAGAAAAATGTTTTCTTCTCTTGTAGTGTCCTTCAAACAGATTAGATTAACATTTCTTCGGTAACTTGAAATGATTTGTTTACTCTAAGAACTAATACTACAAGTTAAGCTGCATCAAAATTATTTCTTTTTGACAAATGTTGAAGACAAAACATTTGAAATCTTGAATTACATTGCAAAGTTTTGCAACAATTTCAACTAAAATATAGTTAATTTGAAGACATACTGTCAATCAAAATAAACTTATATTAAATAATTCGAGATAAAACCCAACGTTTTTATATGGTGACAAAATTTATTAAAGAAAATTATTGAAATATTAGTTAAAACTGTTAGTTACTTTAATTTTAAAATTTACTTAAAAAGAGACATTTGTGACCGTATTAAAAAATTCATAACACTCATAAAATCAAAACATGCATTTGAAAGTTTGTAAGTCATTCTATTGAAAAAAAAAGGGAACTAAAATTTAGAAAAAATTGTGATATGACACGGTGCCAAATATTGGAATCTTCTTTTCTTGCGAATGATTACTGACTAAAAGTCAGCAACCCTTACTATCTCCCCTTTGTGAATAGAAAGTTTTTACGATACCCCAAGCGGCATATGTGGAATTCCCGGTGTTCCCAGAGGGGGAAAGAAATTTTTTGACTTATTAAAATTATTGTAATATTAGTTAAAATTTGTCGCAAATGTCTAAATATTGCATTGTTAGGTGAGTAAGAACAATTCCCAAAGTTTCAAAGCTTTCTTGATGGGAAGTTGGTTAAATTAACGATCGAAAATTTGATGCCACACACCAAGTGAAATTCAGAAAAATGTTGTAAAAATAATTTACTTTTATGAGGCATAACATTTTCTGCTACCATTTCAAATCATTCTTTTACAAGTTCACCAATTGAAAAAAGCTTCATTTTTTTGTTATTTTAATATTGTTTTAAATCCTATCAGCTTTGATTTTTTAAAACATCTTTCTCCAATTAACATGTTTTTTCTTCTACATTAATATTCTTTAAATATTTTAACAGTTTCTCAAAAAATTAAAATATTTAATTGAATAAAATAGTACTTTTCTACCCATAGTTAACTGTATTGTCTGTTTTCATTAACAAGTTTTCCTTTTTGATCTCAAGCTAAGAATTAAAAAAAAAAATTTTAATTGAACTTTACTTTTAATTTTCCTAAGTTTACATTACCTCCTTCTTGTTGTATGAAATATAATTAATTTTAATATGAAATATAATAAAAGATTCTGAATGGTCTATCTGGACCGAATGTTAGGCTTGTCGCAGAAAGATTAGTAGCTTGTGCCATCTGCTGAGCATCTAGCAACAGTGCAAAACTCAAGCTACCCAGAAGATTTACTGGTTAGATATATATCATGTACCACATATTCCTGCAAAATGGCCAACACACTTTTTAAAAAATGAGTTCACCTTTGTAATTGTTTTTGGAACATAAAGAAAAATTGTGATGATCACAAAGTCATTGCACATAGATACTCCCAGCATATGAATGGCTTGCCATTCATGGAGGTACTTTATGTACAATGGAAGTTTAAATTTTTGCTCATATGACCCAGTTCTATAGGTCAAAGTTCAACATGTGGCCCCTGGGTTGGCCACCCTTGTTCTAAAGGTTCAAGCATATTTCGAGAGACCAACCCCCAGCTACGCACATGGCAGTCCAAGCAGTAGGCAATTGCAGTTGCTTTGATGTATTTTTATTTCATAATAGTTTTTTATGTCTAATTAAAAAAATATTTTTATTAGGTTACACTGAAAAAGTTAAATGAATGGGGCAACATCGTTATCTCTTTGGTTAGGATATGGAAGGTCCATGGTTGGATTTCATTTTAACTTGTTCTTTGATGATGAAAAGCCAAATGACATCAAAAAAGCGTGACAGATCCATTGAATTGGCAATTCGGTGCAAATCAGGAATAGGGTGTCCCTTAGGAGATTAGCGACGAAACTTGGTGACTTCCTAGATAGGTTGCCAAATGTGCGTGACTTAAGCATTGAGTATGCTTAGGGTTACAATGACCTAAATCGCCAATTAACACTCCCAAAAGTCATCAATCTTCTAGGGGACACCCTATTCCTGATTTGAACCGGCAATCCTTGCAATAAAGGAACCTTACTATAGGTGTAATAATAAAACTCTTAATACTGTTCTGTTTTTTGCCACCAAGACAAGAGCTAAATTAAGATTTGACTTTAGTCCACTTTGAACTCTTTAAACTCAAATCAAAAAATAAAAAAGGAAATCCACAGGAATCACCTTGAGTGGTATAGTTAGAACTAGAAAAGCAACCATTATTAGTTTCAAGAAGTTACAAGATCTTCCTTAAAAACAACACACCATCAAATAGAGTATGGGTAGCATTGCTAAAGTTGGGGAATTTTGAGTGGACCCATCTACCCCATTCGCCAGTTATATTACCTGCTGAATCTTCTAAATTATTTCTACAGAAAAAATATACATTTTATAGATGAGATCAGAATGGTACTGGAGTATTTATAACCACAAACAAGTTATTTTTGAAAAGAAACCTTGAAACTCCACTAGAAAGATTCAAGGGCATTGTAGGAAATGAACAAGAGAATATTTTAGATTTAAAAAAATAAATTTTATTAATTTTGTACAGTAAAAATATAACAAAAACTGCAACATTTACAGGATAATTCAATAAAATAACCAAAATTAAATAATGTAGAAACAGATTAATTATTTAACTTTTTTCATAGATGTACATTCATATAGCAAAAAGGAAAATCAGGAATTTAATATGAAAAATTATTATTGCTATAATTAATAAAATAAATTCGTGATATATTTATTAAAGCAATTAGTAATTAAAGTTAACAATTACCTTGTAAAATTAGAAGAAAAAAAAAAGAGCGAGACTGGCAAGCATTTGTAAACTACATTACATTTTATTCCTTTTAACTTAAATCAGTTTAATATAATAAAACTTATTTGTTAAAAACAATAGATAAAACTGAGATTTCTGAACAAAATTAAAAAATGTTTAGATTCATACATTCCTTTTATAATAAACTATTTTCATAACTTTGATAGGCAAAACTAAATGTTACTTCGATATTTGAATAAATAAAAAGATACCATGGCAATCAGGATTAGTGAACATTACAAAACTGCATTAAATTTAATCAAGGGACTAATATTCCTAATTCTTAGTAATCTTAACTAATATTTAAAAATTGTTAGTTTTATTTGAAGAAAAATTCTAACAAAACCCACAGAAAAAACTACCATGTACAAATCAGGCACCAGTAAAAATCAAAGTACAGACAACTTGAAAAAAAAATTATTTCTACAAATTTATTCCAGAACAGCTTTAGTATAGCCCACCTGCCAAATTTGACACCATTTAATGGCGCCAAATATCGTGTTTTAAAAAAGGGTTACCGTCGAAATTTCCAACAAAATTCCATGTTCAAAAAATAAAAATATATGTTCCAAATTAATAGATATTGTTAAAGGTACTAGGACAGGAAGGTGAAATTATGATTCCGAGTTTAAGAATCTATCTTTTTGTGACATTTTACGTTTTAAAAATTATTGGTATAATTTGTTTTTTTTTTTTTTTTTTTTTTTTGTGCACTAATAATAATATTTCAATCATTTTATTGAACTATAAAATAATTTTTTTTTGTCCAAAAGTTCTTCTTTCCCTTCCAGTTGAATATGGACATGATTTTTCAGATATATTTGCATTTAAATTTAAGTGCTATTTTTAAATATATATACAAAATATTTTACTCATCATATAGAATACAATTAACAAGACATAGTGAACCCGATCTTTTAATGATAGTATAGTATATTTTCTTTGAAACAATTGTAGAATTTCATAATTTTGGAAATTTAATTAATTTTTTTCATATAAAAAAACTATTACTTAAAATTTAGGTATTGCTTAGAGTGCCATTCAATGGGCTGTGATATGGGTTGATACAAATTATCTTTTATCGCAAACTTTGCAGCATTTTTTGGCCAAAAATTTAGGTGGGCGATACTAAAGCTGAGCCCTTATTCTAATTAATCTTTTAAACAAAATACTCATAATTACAGCAAACACTTTTACAATTATGTTTTCAAATATTTTACCTTTTAATGTAATATATACAGGAGTGTAAAAGCTTAGTAATTAAAGGTCTAGTACATAAAAAAAGATTCCAAAACATTTTTTTTTTTTTTAAATACAATCACACATAGTGAGCAATTTGATATGACTGTCACATACAACTTTAACTTATTCATACATTACTGTAATCAGAAACGTAAATGTGGCATTAAACGCAATAATAATATTTGCACATAAAAATAATTTTTAACACATAAATAAAATTCACAACTTAAGTTTTACATTCGAAAAGTAAAATATGACATTAAATGAACTTTTATGTCAGCTAACATATTCAAACCTTCGATTCAAGAATATTAATACTATTAATTACAAAAAACAAGACATTTTCAGTTGTGGCTGAAAAAAATTACACTTATTATTTATGATTTAAAATATATTATTATCTTAATATTAAAATATCATCACTGATTTAGAGTTGACTTGCCAATTATAAAGGATAACTTCTTTTTATTCTTTAATGACTAAAACACCATTTCAATTTTTTTTTTTATCAGCATTAGTGCATTGAAAAATCTTTTATAATAAAAGAGAGGACAATCTTTTATAATAAAAAAAAATTAAAAATTTCATTTCGTTTAATCATCTACTGAAAAAATTTAGAATAAACTCATCCAAAATTGCCTCAAGCTCAGCATCTAAATTGATGCACAATATGGAAAACACTCCGATAATCCGCTTTTAGCCGATTATTATGGTTGTTCGAAAGTTCATAAAAAAAACAATGGAATTTTTGGTTTAACAATTGACAACAGCTATTTACTCATTCGTAAAAAAAAAATTATTAAAAATGAAGAGTGATAAAACAAATTCACCGCGAACATGCTTGAAACTCACCTTTCAAATGTTGTTTACTTTTTCCAAGAAAAGCACATAAATAAAAAAAGATATTTTTCGGATTAAAATTTTATATTTTTTTTGTCCGCTACTAATTTATAATAGATGCATATTTTAAAAGTTATTAAATTGTATATTTATTTAACTTACGCCTAAATTTATTTTAAGGGGTGAAGTTTCAAAAGGTAACGCGGGAAATGATGCCAAACTTAAAAGATGTGTAACAAGTTTTCCTTTTTTTAAGAAAAAAAAAATTAAAAATTATTTTCTTAAATCAATTTTTGAAAATAAATTTCATAGAAATTTCAAATTTTTCGAATAAACATTAAAATATTTATTGAATTCTGAAGCTACAATAGTAAAAAATGTAAATAACTTTTAATGATTATTTCTAAAGATATTAGAAATACAGATTATCGAATCAAAATAGCTCACTAAAGCTTGCACTAATCTCAAAATATTTATGCGCAGCTAAATTTTGGCTAATATATGTATATTTTTAAAAAATAACATGCATTTCTTATATTGCATCATTTCAAAAATATTGTTCTGTTTTGAACTGAAGTGCGTTGTATAAATCTCGGACTCTATTTTTCCCGATATTGTTGGTTCTTTATTTGTATACTGAAATGGTTAATTTAATAAAAATGTATGTTTAATTTGGAGTTACTGATGAACCGTTCCAGATAAAACATGTATTAAGACTTTGGAATAAAAAAAAATGTAAATATATATGATCTATGATTATATTATCTTTTATTACGGACTTGATTTTTTTCAAGTGTATTTATCAAATAAATGTCATTTGAATTTCTATGTTTCAGACCAATTTCTGTTGCTAAAATATATTAACTATGTAGTCTATTGACAAGAATCGTTAATCTCTTCAAGTACTTAGTATTTGATTCTTTTGTTGAAATAACAGAAGTGTGTCATGTATTTTTAACACTCAGGCTCCCAAAATACTCTCTTTAAAAATTAGAGCGCACGATATACTGTACATATATTTATTTTATACATTATATAGCGTTGTAGTACAATTCTAAGATTACATAAAATAATTTTGAAATGATTATTGTAAATTTGTAAGTTTTCAAGATTAATAGATAAGTCATGTTTTCATTTAAATATGATTATTTGAAGTTGAATTATACATATGTAAAAACTACTTTTAAAGCGTATAAAATTTACTATGAACTTTTTTAAATCTCCCATTTTTCTTAATTATATAAAATAAATATCTTTTCATACCATAAGGCAATCTATTTATAATTTCATACTAGACATTTATTGTTTCCATCTAACGAACAGAATAAATGCTATTGTTTTTAAAACACTTCAATCTTATGCGGCATGGTAGAAATGATGCTCTTAATTTTTCTTTAAAGTTTTATAGGAAAATCTTATGAAATTTTAAAGAAAATTATGAATTGCAAATTTCTAATTCCAGGAAATTAGAAAAGGATAATGCTTTCATAAATCTTATTATATCTGATATTAATTTGAATAGTAAGATTGTAGCACACATATGCAATTATGTAGCAATAATTAAGTCAATTAAAATGCCTGATTATTTGTTTATCTCTTTCTAATGTACTTTTTATAACTATTTTCTTATATCGTTATTGTATAATTCTGACTTTTAAGTTAAAACATGTTCTAATAAAAGATTAATGTAAGTTATTTATCAAGAATGGAATTGATATTATTTACTTGTATATATTAAAGAATATGGGATCACTTCATAAAGAGGAAAATGCATTGAAATTACTAATTTATATCTTACATTCTGTTAGATATATATATATTATAAAACAGAAATATGTGTAAGTGTTTGTAATCTTTTATTTCATTTCAAAACTTCTTATATACATCTTTATATCAAGTGCCCATGTAAATATATCTAGGTACTAATATATATTATTTGGAAAATACTGTTCTTTATTTTCATAAAATGAAATTAAATTTTTGATGGAACAAAATAATTTCTTTTATTTAAAAAAATAATGACCATGATAGCTTATGGATCATTATTTTGACTTGCAAAATTCCTGTCAAGTCATGAATTCAAGTCCATTAAAGACATTTATTGTAGAATAATAGAGCTAGAATGTAGAAGTTAAAGAGAGTGGGATATTTCATCATTGATTCATAATTATAAAATTGACTACCATGAGTTCTCGTATAGCTTCTAGTGCTACATTAATTCAAACCAAATGCCCTTTTCTTCAATTTCTCCCTCAGTATCATCATTACTGGCACCATTCATAACAGAACTATCTCAAATATCATTGAATACTGATTTATTTTACACTTTTACTGAATCTTGTATTTAGTGTATATTTATTTAAAATAATAGATCAACTTACATTTTGAGTTTTATACATTTTGATAACTTATCTTTTATTTTATTTATTAAATGTTGCTTATTAAAATCCTGTAACACAAACTTTAAATATCTAGCCATACTTATGTTACTATTGCTATTTGCTTCTAGGCTGAATAAAACTGTAATAATTTTCTTTCTATCATATTTTTAATTCTGCATTACTTTTTCTTCCAGCTACAATCACACTGAATAAAATCTGGTACTCCAATTTCATTTCTGGCTTGGTACTTATTTGAGGAAGTTTAATTTGCGAACAAATACAAAAAAATGACTGAAGGTAAATCTTTCAAAGAAACTGATGATACTGCTTTGAATGGTGATGATGCTGATTCAAAAGACAGCGTTTGTAGGGATTTCCTTCGCAATGTTTGTAAAAGAGGAAAACAGTGTAGATTTAAACATCCTGAAGGCAATGAAGCAGAAGCTTTAGGTAAAAAAGATATCGTTTTCTGCCATGATTTTCAGAACAAAGAGTGCAGACGACCAAACTGCAAGTTTGTTCATTGTTCGAAGCAAGAAGAAGAGATTTTTCGATCAACAGGGCAACTTCCTGAGACGGTTCTCGAAAGCATGGCCAATTCTGGCCATAATAGTTTTACAAAAATACCAATTTGTAAAGATTATCTGAAAGGTGAATGTAGACGGGCTGGTCGTTGTAAGTTCAGGCACATGTCTAATTATGAATTTCAAATAGAAACATGTGGACAGAATAATCGAATCAGAAGAGACCGTGCTGATGATCGCTTTGACAGTTTTGATGGGTATGATCCTCAGCCAAAAAGGCGAGCTTATGAGAATTCTTTTTCAGACGCTCATTTTCCACCTGGTGACAGAAGGCCAATGTTGGCACCTCAGTATCTTTTAGAAGAAGAAAATGCTATGCTGTTGCATAAAATTGAAGAGTTAAAGAAACAAGTTGTGGACTTGACTGCTACCAATGAGTTCTTGCTTGATCAAAATGCCCAGCTTCGAGTTAGCAAACAGACTCTAGTATCTCCTATTTCTCAACAGCTCATACCACATACCCTCACTCCTACTATGTCATCACTACCACCACCATCTATAACACAACTATCTCAAATACCATTGAGTACTGACCTTGGTGCAGCATCTCTTGCCCCTGATCTTACATTAACTCCAGTTTCGATTGCACCATCACAGGTTACACTTCCAACTATTTCTGCTGCATCACTCTCGCAAAGTTTACCCCAGACCATTATCACATCAACAGCTCTTATATCATACCCAATCATGACCCAAAGTATGCGGCCTGTTATTCCACATAGCTTAGGATAACCTCGTAAAGTCAATCAGTGCTCTCAAATAATTTATCAAGTTCAAATGGTGTTATAATAATCCAATATATTAGTTTTAATAAGATTGAAGATTATTCATCAATGTAGAACATCGGAATAGTTCGTACATTCCTTGAAAGAGTTTTAAAATATTTATTTTGTTTTAAATTTAATTAACATTTTTAAATAAAATCTGCATAAGGTATTTCAAAATGGTTGGAAAAATGTTTAAATTTATGAAATATATTTCATGGCATACAATTTGAGCATTTAAAAAATATTTTGATTAAAAACTCCTACTTATTGTACCATTTATACATCATTGAAATAGTTCATACATTCCATGAAAGAGTTTAAAAAGATTTACTTTTAAATAAAATCTATATAAGATTTTATAAAATTGATAGCAGAAAATTTATTTAATGTATCAAATATATTTACTGCAATACAATTTGAACATTTAAAAAAAAACTTGTACCATTTATATACAGTTACGATTTCTATTAATTCATGATTTCTTTTTAAATGTATATTTGTTGGATAAAAAATAAGGTGAAGTCCAATCACTGCCAATATAGATTAACTGTTTTCAAGTGTTAGGATATAGTTATATGTATAATTTTTCCCTATTATATATGTTTGTTAAAAGTATTCGAAGTAAACAATAAAAAGTTAATTAGAAATGAAAAGTTTAAATAAAATGTGTAGTCACCAGACTATTTCATTTGTTTAGTATTTTATCAATACTAAGCATTCTTTGTAAGAAGCTTATTTCATTTTTGAAAAATTAAGCTTCTTTTGTATCAAAAATAAATATAACAAGAGAAACAAACATGTAAAAATACAAGTTTAATAAAGTAATTTAAATATACAATTAATCTTGGCTGTCTAATGAAAGTTTGTGTTCAAGTATAAATACTTATTAAAAGACAAAAATACAGATTAAAAATAACTTTTAAACCTGAAATTATTTAGCATTTTTGATACATACATGTTCTTGTGGCCTTAGCTAAAAAATTAAGTAGATTTTACACCATTTAAAACAGCTTAGAGGAAATAAGTTTCAAAATGCAACTGAAAAATATATTATGCATGCTGTACATATTTGTTTACTAGAAATAGTGAGAGTAAATGAAATAGAGACATAAATTCATTCTTTTGCTTTTTGAACAATTATATGTTTCAAGTGTAGAAAAGATTAGTAAGTTTTAAAACTGAATCCCAATTAAAGTTTGATGAAAATTCTCATCCATAACTATTAAGTAATTTAATTTTGATAATAAAGGTTCCTTTAATTTCACTGATCAATAATTGACTGTAATTTTTTTTTTATATAAAAATAACACTACAATAATTTGTTAAAGGTAATAAAACTGTTCCAAGGATTGGGAAGAGTTGTGTTTTATTCCTTTTATTTAAGTATTGAATCGGTCAAGTAAATCAGACGAAAAATTATAAATTTCTGTCAAGATAGTGTCATAATAAATGAAATTAGTACAAGAATATGATTGATTTGAAGAAAAAAATTCAACATTAAAGGAATATGAAATTTTCAAAAGCTTGTAATTTATAAAAATTACTAGGATAGTAAAAATATCTGAAAAAGTGCTTTGAATTATGATTACTCTATTGACCAATCTGAAAATTATAATTCAAATTAAATGAAAATGAGTCCAAGTTTATCGCACATATATCACCAAGGCCACCACATGTTAGTATCAATGAGGTTTTACATATTTGTTTCTATGTCTGTAAAGTATGTGCAAGAAAATGTCTGAAATCTTTTTAAAAAGATTTCTCAATTGATTTTTTGACATATAAAGAAGTGTACGAACTGTGATGAAAATAGTTTTAAAATATTTCAGAATGTATATTTTTCCTTTCATAAGAACTCTCAAATCTTCACTCATAATTTCAGTAGTTTTTAGATATCTTGGTTGTTATCTTTAATGTAACGAAATATACAATGTGTAACATTTCATGTAGTTGCACTATTACTCATGCAGATAAATATTTCCTGTAATATGAGGGTTTTCTTTAAGATCAATTATTATTACCTTTATATTTTGAGAAATGTGTTTATGAAATGTGTAACCGTACTCTTGTAATTTTACTTCTTTAATGTAAATAAAATAGTGTTTTATATATAAAGTTTCTTCCCTTTCCCCCCTACATTTCTATGTGTTATAAATATTTTATAGCATTTCTTAAAATCTTGTAAAATGAAAGTAGATATTCAAGTAAAATTAGTGAGAAACTTTTCAACTGCAGAGTTTTGTCAAAATAAAGATAGAACTATATGCTTTTATAATCAATGCAGAATGGATTTTTTTCAATATAGTTAGTATATATGCTCAGTAAATATACTATTAAATTTTTCATACAAATATTTACAATAATTGTTTTACTTCCCAAAATGAATTTTCTTTTATCTTTAAGAATATGGAAAGCCCCAATGTGAATTAAAATATTAATTTTACTTTTAATATGCATCATCGTCTTATTTTCAGGAACATGAATTTTCAATCATGTAGGATACTTTTATTCTTTACTTGTTGCATCAAGGCAAATGTTTTTCTCAATATGAATAAAATTTATCTCCCTTATTGTGGCTTATGAAATTCCTTATGCTGTTAAGTAAATTATATTCATTTTAAAATCTCAAATTTTTTTGAATGATACTCTTAGAAACAACACGAGGGATACTGGTAACAGACCTCTTTGATAAGAACGATACACGAGTTGGCAACCTCTATCTACACTTCCAACTGGAGCAATTTGAGCCTTTATAGATATAACATGCATCAGTCTTATTATATGGTGGATCATCAATCATATCAGGCCCTAAACACATGACTTGATGAAAACAACTCAGGCTGCAAGCTTGCTACCGTGACCATTTTGTTTTTTCAAATGCATTTGAATAGATACGATACATTTTAGATGGAAAGTAGTAATTAGGATTGATATCACTTAACAAATAAAAAAATGGTTGGTAGACAGCAGCCTTAAGTTAATAATTAGGTACAATATACATTTAAAATGATAGATTATTCCAAAAAAGTAAATATTTATAATAGTTTTCTGCAAGAACTAAGGAAACAAAATATTGAAGATTCAAACAACAAATGTTATTGTATTATTTTGTTTTATTACAAATATTTTATATGTATGCTTTGATTGAAATTTAATTTTTAAAATTAAAAGTTCTCAAGACTTTAATTAATTAACAAGTAAAAAATTAAAAAGCAATGTGTTAGTAAATTGATCTAATTCTGGAAATGAAATTTGTAGATATGTATGATAAAGTTACTATTGGAAATAATCAATTTTGTGCTGCAATCAACACTTCTGCAGGTTTATAAAATATACACTGTTCAAAATTAAACTAGAGGATTAACTCCTTGCAGTAAAATGAGTAGCTCATTATTGGGTTTTCATTGCCATGCTGTATAATGACGAGTTACATGGTCATGTGACTAAAATTACTATTAAAAATATAAAAATAATTTAAAAATTTTGTATTGTATTGAAACTGGCAATATTGTATTCCCTTTTATTACTTGAGTAAATGTCACATCTTGATCACATTATTAACTATTAGAACTACTAGGTAACACATCGATCAATAACTCCCGAGTCTAACATTGAAAACAATATTTTTTTGCAAAATTTTTTTTTATTCATCAACATAACACCTTTTGTTAATCACCTTTTAGGGTGATACAATCGTTCCAACGCTTTTCCAAATCTTTCCCCCCCCCCTCAAAAAAAATTTTTTTTTTTTTTTTTTTTTTCGCAAGAAATCTTTTTTGTTGCGAGTAAATAGCGATAAACAGCTTTCTGAATCATCGACTCGTTGCTGTTTTTGTTCCATCGAAAGCAATCGCGGCACCCACTTGGAAAAAACCTTTTTCCTGGTCCGATCGACTTAAAATTTTGACACGTTTCAAGCAAAGGTTAGTACTCTAGTAAGACCTGGTTACTGGTTTACTACGTGCGCCATCTCTGGGTTAGTCTCGGGAGTTATTGATCGATGTGTTACAAGTCACAGCCAAATTTGCCAGTCAGGTTTCATTCTCGTAAACAGTGCGAGAATATCAATCAATATATATATTCTTAGTAAGGAAAAAAAAACGTGTTTATGAAATAAATACCATAATGGACAAGAGTAGTGCTTATTTTGATAATCAAAATGACTGGAGTAATTATGAAGAATTTTAATGTTCATCAGAGAATTACAAAGTCTATTAAAATCTTTAGAATTTTAATTTATTTGTAAGTATTATAAAATGAAACATGGTTTTTGATTCAATAAAAATTAAATTCAAAAGTTTTCATTGTTAAATCGTTCTAGAAGAGGTCAATGAAACAGTCAAAACTTTTTTTTTTGAATGCTAATGATTACATGTTTTCAAAATTTAATGCATGATATTAAAACTCCAGAATTATGTATGTGATTTAATATATATAGGCAATGTAGATGAAAAGAACATGTTCTTTTAAGTCTAAGAGAGATCATCCTGTTCTTTACTGTTTCTCATTGTTGTTAAAGTTAGGTTCTTTTTAATTATTTATTTTATCTGTTCAATGCTCAGTTTTTTCTCCTATTCATTCATTGCTATCTGTTCTCAATCCCTCTTGTTAATTTATATAATATCTGCATATTTATGCTGTTAATTGTTCTTTAAATACCTTATTCTTTTTCACTGAGGAATCACTCTTTAAAATACATTTTTTTAAAGTTGCACAATTACATTGAAGGAATATTTCAAAAAATATATATAAGCACTAATGCATACCATTGTTTGTTAAACTAAAATTTATTATTTCTCAGTCAGCCGTAAATGTGATATTCTGGATTATTGATGCAAGGGACAAAATAAAATTAACATTTTGAGAAATTTTTAAAATTTTATTGTACTTTCTAAAAGTAATTATTTCATTTTAAGTATGTTTTTATTAATTGAATTAGAACATGGAATATCTTCCCAAATATATTGAATTTTTTGAAGAAAAAAAGTTTTGCTATCAATTGCAACTTACTAAATAATGAAAATTAAATTACTTTTCAATATAATTTCTACAGTGCTTTTCATATTCATGCTAGTTCTGGAGAAGCATTTTTTCATCTAAAAAATATTTTTTTATCATTTTATGTATCAGGGTTTATAATGAGAGATTAATTACTTGAAAGTGTAGCACCACAATTAATATATTTACATTGGTTGAGTATTTAATTTACAATTACTGTGAGTGATGGTGAAGTTTAATGGTGCAAGAGTCAGATATGATTATGCTGTGCCAAACAAGGTGTAATTGTGATCTAGACTGAAAAACAGGAAAGAAAGTTAAAAATAGAGAAGGATTCCTTAGGTATCCCAAGGGCACATCACCCGTGTTTACCAAAAACAGTAGACCTCATGGGATAGAAAAAAATAGCTGGAGCGCCTCAAGATGATGCTTCCCATACCTACATAAAAGAGATAAATCCCTGAGGGTGACAACTATACCAAATAAAACTTGATTGGATTTAAGAATGCTTATTGTTGTGTACTTATTTAATTTAAAAAAAGTAACAGTGAAAATTAATGGACACATTTCTCAATAAGCCATATTTAATTTTTCAAATACATAATATCTCTTCTTTTCACAACTAAATTTCTCTTTTGTCTATATCAGTGGTTCTTAAACTTTGTAATATTGTAACCTCACTCCTATTCTTGAAAGCTTCAAACAACCCTCCTCCATGCCTCTACCATTTACATGCATGAAAAAAAAAATTTATTTTCTCATTTAAAAATTAATAGGTAAATTTATTTTTAAATAAAAACTTTCGTCAATTTAAAATGAAATATTAATAATTTTCATTAACAAATATACTTTTGGATCAAATTTACATTTTATAATAAAAATTGAAAAGCAGTAATGTTAGAATTTGTTCTCAGCATACAAAACGTAATAAAAGGTAATCAGATTTTAATAAGGTTTTCTTTTGTGTGTATGTGCATAAATTAAATCTTAGTGGAATGTTCGACATTAAGCCAATATTACGCTTTCCTAATTTTGCTACATAGGAAATGCAATGTATTAAATTTAAGATAATGACAGATTGCAACTGTTTTTTTTTTTTTTTTTAAATTTTTTTTACAAATCCAACATTTGAGCTACGACCTCATTTGGAGTCACCACTTACAACTTACGAAACACTGGTTTGTATATTTGATTCAAAATTATTTTCTATAGATTTTAATTTAAACTTTCTAAATACAAAGTTTATTGAGAAAATAATTTCAAGAGCCACTATTCTTTTTGTTATTTCCAGCAATGTTTCTTCTTTCTCGTTTGTTTATTAATATTATAAATTGAAGTAACATGAAGCCTATTGACGACAGGCTTTGTAATTCTGAACCATGATCAAGAGATGAGCATGCCACCCACTCTCTTAATTTTTACACCACTCCAACATGAGGGCTTTGAATCCACAAATAAAACAAGTTTTCTTCTTTTCATGAATGAGTTTATAAAACAGACAAGAAATACACCTAAGCAATTATCCACTTTCAACAAGCGACAAATTGTGCTTAATGCTTCTTGTATGAATAAGGGGTAGAAATAATCTTTAGGCACCTTTGTGAGTAAAAAAAGGTAGGCAGCTGCTGTTTTAAAACAACTTTTTTTTATGCCAATCTATTTATAAACTATATTGACTATTAGAATTCCAGTGTTTGATCTTACTGTTTGTAGTTACAATTATTATGGAAAGTCTCATATTTTATTTGTCTCCAAAAATCCTTTTAGGTATACATTTCTAACTTAAAACCTCTTGAATTCAAGCAGCCTATTATAAAATTATGTTCAGGAAAAAATAAGTTCTTAGAAAACACAAACGGAACTGATAATCC
The DNA here is from genome assembly GCA_019974015.1 of Nephila pilipes. Taxonomy (NCBI): domain Eukaryota; kingdom Metazoa; phylum Arthropoda; class Arachnida; order Araneae; family Nephilidae; genus Nephila; species Nephila pilipes. The sequence goes on from BMAW01022053.1 coordinate 59,478, forward strand.
ACTATGAAGAAATATACATATATCACTAAATATGCACATTTGTGTGTGTGATTGTTTATTAAAATCACACTAGGATGGTTATTGCCAAAAGACCTCATAATTTTGAACTTTGATCAAGTGACGAGGACGACAACTGAGCTGGCACCTCCCGCACCTAACTTCTACATCATACCAATGGGAGGATGCGGTACCTTAACAGATTTAACATTCATCAGCCCTATCTACAATGTGGATTTTTAGTGGCATCGAGACTTGAACCTGATTCGACAAAAAGCATCACTCACAACAATTACCATTATTTGTATATATAATTATTTATCAATAAAAAAATTTTAATTACAGTTTTGTGATTAATCACATACATGACAGCAATAGATTAAAGATGAATTTAATAATGATATTCAACATGAAGTTCAATATAATTAGTTGTTTGTTATTTTAAAAAAATGATTAAGTATTGGAAAAATATGAATGTTTTAATATATATAAATTTGAGGATAAAATATAGGCCAAATAAAAAAATTTTTACAAAAATGGTGTCTGATTGTACAAAATATTTTTTTAAATTCAATTTTATTTTAACTACATCTTTCAGTGATTACATAAAAATAACCTGAAAATTTTGATAGTAAAATTTTGAAATTCATAGATCAAACAGAAGTAAAAAACTAAATGAGAAATTGCTTTTAAGAAATGAAGATCCTTTGAAATCGTGAAGAATAAGTGGGGACATATGCATCCAAACATGAACTTAAAAAAAATGTATGGAACATTTTCCAATTAAAGCAATTTCAATTCCAAACAATTTTTTTTTTCTTCCTAAATCAAGGTGAATTATAATATTAATTAATGCCTAAGAGATTTTTACCAAGAATACTTTCTACTCTATATGCACATATTGTCTAATTATTTGTGTGAATGAGTATAAACATATTAATGCACACATCCTATATCTATATATATTTAACATAAATGTTCCATATTTTTTAAAAAAAATATTTAAATTAATTTATGCTATATTTTCTGTGTATGTGAACAAAATCAGAAAAAGATTCTTTGCTTACTTTAAATTCAATACAAAATTTAAAGTGCTACTTGTATCTCTTTTATTGGGTTATTTCTTTTAGTTCTGGTTTCATATAAGATTTTTCTCTTACTCCTGCTTTTCTGTTTTGCTCATTTTTAGATGAATAAGCACCATTTGACTTATTTCTTTCTCATGTTTCTAATTTCTCTGATTCAAAGTAGAAGTTTGCAATCCAAATTAGACCTCTATTGCATACTTATACCACATTATAAAATAGAAAGGAAGGAGAGGGAGCATTAATGTCTTTGGACTTAACAGGAAGACTTAACCTCATTGAAAAGATTCACCTGAATCTCATAAAAAGGGACCCATAGTAAAATCATGAGTTAACATGGTCCAACCGTATTGGAAAAAATACTTATTTCTTTAGATCCAAGATAGAGGAATATTACAAAAAATGTATGCGATATAAATTATATTATTTTACTACTTTTTTCAACAAAACATATATTATTTACATTATTACATACAAATTTGGAAACAAAGAACTCATTAAAAATATACAGAAATTTTATTACACTGATCTTGAATATCTGATGAATTCCCGATATTCGTTACATTGCACCTTACTTTTCAAAAATTTTCTCATCAGCTTAATTTTTACATGATCTTTTAAAATGCGAAAAAACTATTTACAAATATAATTAAATTTAATATACAAATATATAGTCAAATACACAAAATACATATGTAAAAAAATGTAGTTTTAAAAAAAATGCACCTTTAATAATTTAAGCAATATTTATTGCATCTGGACAAAATAACTATTAATGGCTCAGAGGGATCTAAAATATGATATTAATAAATAAACTTAAAATTTTTTCACGAAATTGATACTCTTTTCCATTAACCTAATTTAAAAATTGGCTCTCTAATGTTAATTGAGCATATCAAACATTTTTTAGACATTTTACTGATTAAACATTTTTTTAAAGGTACTTACACCAATCAATAGCATTTGAACATCAAATTCCCATTTTAAAAATGCAAAAAAGTAATCATATGAATAAAAATCTAAATAAATAATTACAAACAAAAAGTTTAATATGCAAGATCCATGCAATTGTTCAAAAAATATTCAAAGTCAAACTTATGTTAGGAAATCAATAAGTATTAAGAAGCTTTATACTAATTTATATTTAATTATAGATCCATTTCTTATGAAGTATAGAAAAACAATGAATTGCTTTGGATAAATAGTTTATGTCCCCCTAATCATTAATTCCAATCACATGTCTATGGAATTAACATTTAGATTTGAATGTGATTCAGAATGTAAACTTATTGAACCCTTTTCTACCTAAATCCGGAGAGAATGAAAACATTAATACATATATATTATTTCATTCCTTTGAGCCATTACAAGTTATATTATTTACATCTAGATGAATAAAAATTTAAAGTTACAAAGGATGTCTCATTTTGTAGATAATAACTGTACATTAAGATTTAAAAAGCACTATAAAACTGAAAAATAGTGTAAGTATAGTACAACTAAAATGATGGGGGAAAAAAGACAAAGCTCAAAACTTCACAAGTTCCTTAATACAGATATGAAATTTCTTCTAGTTTGGATCACAAAAGAACTAAGATCATTTGTTTTATTCAATTCTATAAGCAAATTTTCCATTTCTATTATTGGTGGAGTGCAATTTTTCACTAAAAAGAAAATAAAATTATGTTTTATTCAGTAATTATTGAATTGCTTAATTAATCAAAACCCATGCCTTAAAAGTACATCTTTTTAATTAATAGGAAGGAAGGACAAAAATTCATATTCTAAAAATATACATTGCAATTTTGAAAAATTCTTTTTACAGTTTGCTTTAAGAAAATTCTACCTTAAATATATATTTCATATTTAAGAAATTAATTATAATTATTGTAGAGATATTTATATGCCTTAAATATTACTGAAAATGCAGAGTAAAATTTTCCATTCTTAATCAGATATCATCTGCAAAATGCAACATATTAGGATAGTCTTTTTTAAGATATTTAATACAATACATATATTTTATATAATTTAAAATTATCAGATCAATATAAATTTTTCAAAAAGTTGCAAAATATTTTTGAAAGCATTTTTTATTAAATTTCATTACTTTTACTAGATTAGCACCTGAGAACTAAACAGTTTTGGAAATTTTAGAAGCACAACGTTTTATAGAGTACAGAAAAAGAATATGATTGTTAAGTAAATTACAGATGATTGAAGAACTGTAACAAAATGGATTGATATTTAAAACAACAAACTATATATCCTTAAAGGCTTATAAGTATGATATAGAAGAAAAATATGAAACTTAAGAACTATAGATAAATTCGACATTTAACCAGTATTAATTTCATTTTCAGAAACAAAAATAGATTTTACCCCAATACAAGTTTATGAAGGAAAAAAAAGGAAAAAATATTCGAGAGAAAAATATATGAAAGAAAAATATTTGAGGTGTACAATAGTACATCTCCAATATTTTTCATGATAATATAAACTAGTATTGTGATATTATATGTAATTACTTCAGTTTTATTCTCCTTTCAAAATAAATGTTTATTTACTTGATATATATTCATCACAACTTGAGCCAGATGTAATCTTATTTTGCTGAAACAACTTTCACACATAGAATATCTGATGCTAATTTATGTAGCCCTGTTAGAAATAGTTATTAAAAAATAATATATAAATTACTTACCACTATATGTTTTTTCATTTAAAACCAAAATGAATGAATATGTTTCCAAGGGATTATTTTTATTGATGTGACTGAATGAGAATGAAATTTCTGATTGTTCTTCATTTATACCACCTGAATAGAAATAAAGTCAAACAATTATCAGACTCTTTTATACATACATATCTATATACACACATGAGGGCATTCAATAAGTCCTTAAAGACAGAAAAATTATTTTTGGTACATTTAGCTACATTTTCTTAAAAAAATTTCAACATAAATTCCTTTTAGCTCCACATACTTTTCCAAGCATTTCCCCAACATTTTTAAGCCATCTAAAAAACAAGATTTCAGAAAGTCTTCAAAATAGGCATCTGTTGAGTGATGACATCTTCGTTCAATATGAACTGTTATCTGACAAGCCATTTTTTTTTTAAGTTAAAATAAAAAAAAGTCACTGGGGCAAAATACGGTGAATACGGTACATGTTGTAATAATTAGAACTTTAATTCTATGATTTTGGCCATCAAAACTGCACAGGTGTACATTGTCTTGATGGAAGAGGATATTTTTCTTTATCAAATGAGGACACGTGTTTTCTTCACTCTCTCTCCATCGTTGCAATAATGACACATAATACTGACACCAGTTATTGTTTTTCTTTTTTCGAAGCAATTGGTTAAGATGATTCTGCATGTATCCAAAAAAATGTCACCCTCCCCTTGCCGACCAATTTCACCATGTTTGCTTTCTTCAGGACCTGTTTGCTTTCAAAAGCCCATTGTTCCTTTGTCTCTGGAGCTTAGTAGTATATTGTCCACAATTGTGTATCAATGCAGAAACTCATTAGGATTACAACAAAAAGAGCCAAAACAGCCTCAGAGTTGATCACACAATTGTGTTTATTCTCTACATAGAGCAAAATGCAGCACCCATATTGCCCAGATTTCTTCACATCCAATTTTTTGTGCTAAATTGAAAACACTGTATCTAGAAATAAGCCAGTAGCTTCAACTACTTCAGGAAGTTTCATTCATCGATCACTCTAAACCATATCATAGATTTTGTCAATCATCCTGGGAGTAGATGGACATCTCCAGTGGACATTTATCTCTTGTGGATGTAAGGCCACACTTTAACTCATTTACCCAATCGTAAACAGTTGCAAACACAGGAGCAGATGTGCCCTGAGCTTCCTCCAAATTGGCTTTGATCTCTTTCAGCATTAAACCTTTTAAATATAAATGTTTAATTACCAATCACAACTTATGTTTCCCCTCATTTTTCTAAATAAATACAATATCACACAATATCTTGATTCAAATATAAAAATGAAAACAAGTAATGGAAATAACTGAGACTTTGATAACTGAACAGCGAGTTATGATGCTTACTAAAAACAAATAATTTTAGCTGCTAAGAGTATCATTTCTTGGATTTTCTAAGAACTGATTGAACGGCTCTTGTATGTGCGCATATATATACTTATATAAACATTTTCAAACTTTATTTGACCTTAATTGCAAAACTTTTTACCATAGAATATTATCTAAGAGAAAAGCAAGCATTATATTACCCATAAGTGGTTTTATTTCAAATCCAAGATTGTCTTTATACAGATTATAAAGTTTGCTTCTCAGGCTGACTTTCTTTTCCAAAGTTTGTGTAGCTATAAAGTAAAAATTCAATGTAAAAACCAACATTTTTAAAAACAGCGTTTTTATGTGGTGGCAAAGTTTATTAGAGAAAATTATTGAAATATTAGTTAAAACTGTTAGTTATTTTTAACTTTAAAATTTACTTAAAAAGAGATATTTGTGAGCGTATTAAAAAATTCATAATACTCATAAAATAAAAACATGCATTTGAAAGTTTGTAAGTCATTCTATTAAAAAAAATATTTTGACTTATTAAAATTATTGAAATATTAGTTAAAACTTGTCGCAAACGTCTAAATATTGCACTGTTAGGCCAGTACGAACGATTCCCAAAATTTCAAAGCTCTAGCTTGATGGGGAGTTGGTTAAATTAACGATCGAAAATTTGATGACACACTCACACACCAAGTGAAATTCAGAAAAACGTTGTAAAAAACCATCGATTTTTATAAATTTTAACTTAGTACTATTTTGTATTTTTACAGAATTTCAATACTCATTATAATTTCTAATTTTTTCTCTTCTTAAATGCTATTACATTAAAAGCATTTAACTGAAACTCTGATGATAAAGCTAAAATATTTATGCATTAATTAAATTGGTGAAATATTTCGTTATATCACGACTAGTAATATAAATAATCAAAACTAAAAAGCTTGCTTTTATTTTTTAATTTCCAGCCAAAACTTATAGTAAATCTAGTTGTTCAATGAAAGTATTATAGTATTGGAAATTCATTTGAAAATACAAATTACTATCTGATTTCAGTTGAAAAATCCTGATTGTAAAAACTGTTGAATTTCTTACATACAAATTTCTTTTTGAAGTAAAGGCATTAAATTTGAAAACATTTTTTGAATTTACACAAATAGGCATTGGTTATTTATTTATATTTAAAATACAGATATATCAAATGAGATTTCAACTGTAAATCTATAATCACAAGATGATTAGGGTACTTCTATGTACTAAAACTAGATAATTTAGAACAAATAACAAGTGTAAAAACACTTTACAAACATAAATGTTATATATCATGAATAATAATTAGACAGATAAAATGACAACAAATGTACTTTCACTTGGAAATAGGATATTTTTAGGAAGCTCAATATTTAAAAATAAATGCAGAATATATAGAAAAAAAAAATTATTAGAGAAAACCCTGTTAAGTCAGATTTATTGGGACCACAGCTGGTGTTGCGTCCATGGACCTAGTCAGGAAATTTTTTTTTCAAAAGTACGATCGACAATATAAAATACATTATGATGATAATAATTACATTCAGTGAGCTTAAGGTAAATTTATATTGCTAAGATGCATTTAATTTAATGTTTACCGTATACCTTATTTTGATATCTAAACAGAATATTATTGTCTAATTCAATAACTTATCGTTTGCTCTTTTATTTTAATATTTAATTTAATAGTTGGTTTTTATGGAAGAATCATCTGCTTTATTCTTTTTGTTGTTAACATTGGCAACAGTGCAATTTTGGAGAAGAAAATTAATATCTTTGATGGAATGTCATATTTTTTTGTTAAGTGATATTATTTCTCAGGATTTCTGTAGTTTTTAAATGTTTTTTTGAGAACAGAATATTAAAACTTTGATAATATTATTTCTGATGAATTCCGTAGTTTTTTAAAAGGTTTTAGAGAACGGAATAACAGCTGGTTTTGCTTGGATATCAAAAATCTAAATTAACAAGTGAAATAAAATAAAACATACTTACAGAAAATCCTCTTTATATTTAATAAATGGATCAAAATAAGACAGATGATAAACATTAAATTAAATGCATCTTAGCAATATAAATTTACCTTAAGCTCACTGAAAGTAAATAAAATTATCAGAATGTATGAGAAAAAATGAAATAAAACATACTTACAGAAAATCCCTTTAATATTTAATAAATCAAGAATGAACCATAATTACAAAAGATTAAGATGTTTACTTTGTGAACAGTAGAAGCGCATTTAGTTGCTTTATTGCATTTCCATTTAGTTATAGTTCAACTATATGCCATTTGTCACTTGAAAATAGGAGTAACTAAAAATTTGTTTACTCTGTACAGAATATTAGTAGTCCTCCCCTCACTTTCCTTTCAGTCCTTTATAGCTGTTAGAAGAGTTTTGAAAGAAAAATAAGGTACTTGTCTATTATAGTGGCACCCACCAAATTACGATTTCGGCTCTAGATGGCAAATCACCAAGCAAGCAAAATGTATTGCCAAGTTTGGTTGCAAGTTCTTAAGGATGCAGTCCCAAAGGAAAAACACTTGATCATATTAGTAAAATATTGCTTGTCCACAAATGTTATTAATTTTGCATTATTTTTAAAAATACCCAATTTTTTTTTCTTTGAAAATGTTGATAACATTCTTCCATTTACTAAACAGCAAAATGGATGCCATCTCTTTTTTTCAAGAAAAAGGTCTTTTACCAGACACACTGTTATGCAAAAAAAGCCATTTCATGAAGTATGTTAATGAAGAAAGTATTTGGAGGTGCAATATTAAAATTTGTTCGAATAAGAAGGAAGTTGGAAGTAGGTCCAGTGGTTCCAGAATACCATTTGTTACTGCAATACGATTTATGTATCGTTGGGCAGAGAGGCTGACATACATTAAATGGAGTAGCAAACAATTGAATATGTCTAAAAGTGCAACAGTTTATTAGAACCATTACATGAGAGAGGTTTATTCTCTGCCTCTTATTCTAAAATTTTATAAGCGAATAGGTGGACCCAATAAAGTTGTGGAGATCGATGAAAGTTTATTTTCTGGCGTAAGAACAATAGTGGATTTTCGGTGGAATATGCTGGGAAGATGGTGAGTGCTTTCTTGTTTAAATATTGAGCAGAAATGCTAATACACTGCTTGGAAAAATTCTGGAACATGTACAAGATGATTCAACTATCTATTCAGATTGTTGGAAGGGGTTCAAAACTGAAGAACTTGAAGATGCAGGTTTCACCCATTTCATGGTGAACCATTACAATTTTGTAGGTCTGACAACAGGTGTTCACATGCAAAATTTTGAAAGAATACAGGGTTCTGTTAAGTGGTGTAACAAGAAAAAACATGGCACAGCTCGACAACATCTTGAGTCGTATCTGGCAGAATTTATGTGGAGGAAATATGTAGGGAAAAAAATGCTTTCTATGAAATATTGAATGCAATTTTGGAAATATGCTCTTTAATGATAAGTGATGTTCTAAAAGTTATGTTAATATTATTATTAAATATTTAAACTTTTCAGTATCACGCTTCACTTGCTTGGTGACATTAGCGCTATCTTAATTTGGTAGACACTGCTATAATAGACAAGTACCAAAATAATTTTCAAAGTATATGGATGAAACAAATGTTATGGAAATTTACACAACCTCTCAAATTAAAAAAAAAAAAAGTTTTCATGCAGACCAATCCACAGATCCAAGTTAAAATGGTGAGGCCTAACGGAATTGATTGATATCTATTTAAGTCGCACTCAGTTGTAACAACAGGGCTACAAGTGACACTTTGTAATTTTGAACTTTGGTCGAATGACATCCAACTTGGCTCCTCTCTCTACAAACTTCCACTCCAAACCATTGGGAAGAGTTAGAGCCTTGATAGATTTAAAGTGCATCAGCCCCACTACACAGTGGGTCGAAAATGGTATCAGGACTCAAACCCCTGATTCAATGAAGCAACACCAGCCACGCCCATGATCACTCTGCTATTGCGACCACTCAACTTAACAAGATTCTACTGTATAGCATTTGTATCTTTCACTACTTTACAATTTTATTTTTCAGAAAATAAAAAAACAAACACTTTGAAGTTTTACATTGTATGAATTACACAAAATAATGCATTAAATATATAAAATAAACTGTAAAAAAAATTATTTTGTTTAAGGCAAAATTAATGTATGAAGAAATTTATTGCACGGAACTACATGTGAAAACTTTTTTAAAGAAGGTTATGAACATTAATGAATATTTCTGAAGAAAATAATTAACAAAATGGGATATTATACAAAAATCTGAGACATATTTACAGACAATAGCATTTACTTTATAATAAAAATTAAACTGCACCTTTTTGCTTCTGTTCTACTTGTTTTCTTGATTCTTCTAATTTTAAAGATGCTCTCTTTTGCTTTTGATGTAATATTTCAATTTGTTCTTTAAGTTGTGTGACTGCAAGATATTCTAAAAGTGGGGATAATCATAGAAATATTAGTTCAACTCACGAGTTTATTAAAAGAAATATAAATATAAAAAGACAAAAATAAATAAAATAATTAAGAAAGTTCTTAAATTTGTTCCACTTACTTGCAGAACAAAAAGGAAAATAATAAATTTGAAAAGCAAAATAAATAGAAATGAAATAGAAAAAATATTCTGAAAATTTTACATTTGCACTCCCCCCCCCCGAGCTAAAAAAAATTTATTCTATATGTCTCAATAAATAACACTAGAAATATATTTATTCTATGTGTATTTAATGGAAGAGCATATGTAACAGGAAAAAAATTCACAAAGATTTTAAAATTCAAAACTAATATTCACAAGGGAAGAATAATACAATTAAAATAATAATTAAAATAAAACAATAAATAAAGTTAATTAATAATAATTAAAATAAAACAATAAATCAAGTAAAATGTGTTTAAAAAACATGTCTTAGTACTTATGAAAATATATTCAATTTGATTTATAACTAATGATAAAAAAATATTCCGAATTTCCCGCATGTAAAAATTAATGATTTGCATTATCACAACCACATTGGTTAAGTTTAGCAACTGTTTAACAGAACAAAAATAATGATTTTTAAAGCATAAAATTGCCAAAAGAAAATAAAAAAAAATAATGTACAAGGTTAATATGAAGCTCTGACATTGGGTTATTTAAATTACTTTCTGCTTAGGTACAAATCTTCTAATCATGTTAAGAGAGAGTAAGTGGATTTATATAAATTTGATATTAGCAATTCCATGATTCCATTATTTCCATGATTGTAAGTACATATATATGTAGATTTTAACATTTTTTAGCTTATCTGCTGCAATACTTTTTAAAAACTGAGTTTAGAAATTGTGTATTTCATTATTTAAATTTACATTATGCACTTTAAAATCATCACTTCTGAATGTTAACATTATTTCAAAGCTCTGAAGAAATCTTGTTTTATAAATAGAGAATTCATCAAAAAAAAAAGTCCTCGAAATCAACATTTTTAAAACGTAGAAGGTGTTAAAATCCCCCCCCCCATATTTATCTAAAGCCTTTTTACAATTGTTAATTTTTTTGGTACAAATCGGGAATAGGGTGTCCACTAGGAATTTGGCAACGAAGTTTGGCGACTTCCCGGATAGGTCGCCAAACGTGCGTGACAAGCATTGAATATGCTTAGGGTTACCATGACCTAAATCACCAATTATTGCTCCTAAAAGTCACCAACACTTCCAAAAGTCACCAAATTCCTAGAGGACACCCTATTCCCCAATTGCACCATTTTTTTCAATTTTCAATTAGTCCCCCATTTTGAAAACAAAGTTACAGGCTGGCAATCATTTTTTAAAATGGCATTTTGGGATGATTTTGGATGTTTACCAAAAATGCTGTAGACCACTAATGCATATGTTTGATTTAATCAAAAATAATCCACATATTGATGTATAATACTTATTTTGTATTTATTGCATTATCAAGCACTACAGTACAAGTACTTAACAAACGAAAGGTGAGTTATATCTAAAGATAGTATCATGAAAATAATTTTTAACAAAATGTTCATAACTAGTAAATTAGAATTGTAAGATTTACATTCACTATAGCAATCAGAAAATACACTCTTTTCCACTATATGACCTGAAAAATATAGAATAGTGAGATGAAAACAATTTCTAGTTTCAAGACACAATTTTCCAAAAAACCCATCAGGAGAGAACATAATCTGCATTTTTTCTTTTTTTTAAAATAAGCTTTCAGCATTTCCTATAATTTTAACATAGAAAGAAACTGGTACAAATATGATCACGAAAGAAGCCAACCTAAACTAGGAATATATAATACTCTTTTTAATTTGATTGATTAGTCATGGTTTTCGGATGAACACATTTATTGAAACACAAACACAAGAATAAAAAATAAGTTCACTTAGACAACAGAGCACACAGCATAACAATCGTTCTTATAGCACACAATATTTACAAGATCTTCATCATTGTTTCTGCACTTTCAACCTTCGGGAGAAGTGGACAAAGAAGAAACATATATGTTCTTAACATTGCATATAAAAAATAGTTCCCTTAATCCAAACCCAACAAATACCAAAATAAAAATTTTAAAAAGAATCCAAGGGATATAGTTTTTACATGAATGATGAGCATAAATAGGTGCGAAGCAGCACATCTCATCATAAAAAAACATATGTTATAGGAGTACCAAAGGGGATGGTATTGTCTGTTCTTTAGTCTCATCACAATAAGCTTTAATCCAATGCTCTTAAATTTATTTTAAAGTATTTATTTCAATACATAATATATTTTGTTTTAAAAGCTTGATTTCGGGACAATTACAAAACAGGAACATGATTATTTACTACTTACTAATTTAGGATAATTTAATTACTGAGTTACACTCACACAAAATATACTAAAAGCAAGAATTATCATTGACTTATCACTATACACAAATGGTGCACAAAATACATTTTTAACTCATTTGTATGTGAATGGTATACCAAACAAGAGAAACCAAAAAAAGGGGGGGGAGGTAGACCAGCTTTCAGTGAAATAATGATTGGTTCAAATCTGGAATAGGGTGTCCCCTAGGAGATTAGCGACTTCCTAGATAGATTGCCAAACGTGCGTGATTTAAGCATTGAGTATGCTTAGGGTTACCATGACCTAAATATCCAATTATCGCTCCAAAAAAATCGCCAATTGCCTAAGGAACACCCTATTCCTGATTTGAACCCAATGATTATATACCGAGGTCAAGCCATAGCAATAATTTCAGAGCTTTATAACCTTCTATTCAACAAATATTAAGTTTTATTCCTATTTATTAAGATGACTATAATTTATTTTTATGCTATATAGCAGTTATTGTATCAAAAGAATAAGAATCCTAAATATTAAGAGAAAACAGGATTTACTGATATACAGATACTCAAAGCTTCATTAAATGTTGAGCATTCGACTCATTGCAAACTCTTGACAATAATTCTTTTGCATTTGAAAATATTTTTATTAAGTTATCAATATTTTGCTATTACATTCACTATACAATCCAAACATAAGGAGATAATAGTCACTGTTGCTTTATATCCCATAAAACAATCAAACAAATAATCCAAATATGTGCTTAAAAAAACATACTAGAAAATGTAAAACCAAATATTTTGCATGTAACACTACTTATATAAATATATATCATTTTAAAAAAATTCTGTAAAAACAATCTTTTTTTTTAAAAAAAAAAAAAAAAAAAAGGTAGTCTTCAACTAACCATTTAATGCTTGCTCAATAAAACTTATAACTTCATTCTTCATATCTAAAATCTGTTCACCGATTCCACTTTTTAAAACACATTCTTTTATTAGATCCGCATTAGGCTCCCATTCTATAAAAAAATGATTTAAATACAATTTAATTCAATAAGCGTTCAAATTAACAAAATATTAGTGAAAGCAAAAAGAAAAAATAAGTTATACATACCAATAACATCTTTTATTCTCGCAATTCGAATTTTCGGTGACATGTGCAAAACAGTTTGGACAAATGAAGACAAATATTTTATAATTTTTAGAGAAGCATTTAAGAAAATATTAATACAGGAGATTTCAGTGATTAAAAGAACTGTTAAACTTGTTTACAGTGCACTTTAAATTTTTAAAGAATCCCGCTAGAAGTACATCAGTACGGTTGCAGATAAAAGTTTTTTTTTTTTATTTAAATTTTGTGGAGTTCTCTAACTTTTTAGGAAACGTCAACACAAGTTAAGCAGAATGTTTTTAAACTCGCTTATATCAAATTGTAGCAAAAAAGACATTAATTAAAATTAAGTATATGGTTAAACATTAATAGGGTTCCGTGATCCAATAAGAGCAGCTGGTTGTTAATTGGCAATAATTATAATAGTTGGTTAGTCTCAACGATACAGTTATATTATTGTGTTTTTCTTGAATGTTTTGAGCAATAAATGCAAAACGGGCGCAACATTAATTTTAAGAAATCTCAGGAAGGGTTGCTATTTTTCAATGTAAATTTTTGGTCGGAATGCAGTTTAGCGTAACCACTTGGCAACAGGAATTTTGGCGATATTTTGCCCATTGTGGCTACCATGCTTTCTCTCCACTCAGATGGCTTTAGCCATGGCAACCCTTTCGAATAAGGCTTCAGGCTCCGCCATAAAAATCGCCACATTTGGCGCTTTTTCAAATCTCGCCAAGTGGTTACGCTAAACTGTATTTTCACCAAATTTTTATATTGGCGATTAAGTCATCAAATGACTGCCTGTAATACTTCCGACGCCGCTTATTTCGCCAATATTCGCGATTGTTTGTTTATCAAATATTCAAGTTTTCTGATTAAGTGAACTGCATTAGGAGTACATCATATCAGATACTCTATAACTTTCTTGTTGGACTTATTTCTTTGAAAAAATTTTGTTGAATTTCATTAATCAAATACACTATGGCAGAAAGAGTAGCAGTAGTAAGTTCAAAATACAATTTATTGTTGCTTTTTAAATTAATTACATAAAGTTAATTTTTCTTTTGTTGTATTATATAATCAAACACAATTCGGAAAATCTGATACTTTACAAACTTAGATATGAAACACACGTTTAATATTTTTCATTTAATATTTTTCGTCAAAAGATGATTTTGCTTTTTATTCATATTATTCAATTATTATTGCAAATTATTTTTCATTGGCTACTGTTTTCAAAAATTGTGTAGCATATTCACTTTCAAAGGAAAAAAAAAAGTATTAATTGGCTGACTCAATAAATTTTGTACTCTTTTTCAAATTAAATTATTATTTGTTGTATTTATTTAGTTTTGGTGTAATGAATGAAAAATGTGCTCATAAAATCATTGTTGAATCATTAGGAATTTTATTTACAAATTATTTAATAAAACCTAATGTGTAGCATAAAAAAACAGCATTAGTCTATAAATCTGGTCAATGAATATCTAAATGCGAGAAGAATTTGAGCATACTATCCAGACAACTGCTTCTCAAATTATTATGCTTCATATATTCTCTGATTATAAAATAAAGCTAGGCTTATATACACAGTGTATTAATGGTATTTCAAGCTGACTTGAGAATATCACAGTATGAAGTTAATTATGATTGTAAAGGGATAACATTCTGGCTAAATAAATCAATATGTAACGTTTATGAATATTCTTATCTTGAATAATGTAACTTAAAAACTTTGTTTGTACCTTACATTGGAAGTTATTTATTTCATTGGTATATTAGTTAATTTAATGTTCACAATAGAGGTTTTAAAATATACAGCTAAATATTAATTATTCAATCTGACTTTTGCTGACAGACAGAGCGCTCCAAATTGGGAATAGTGTGTCCTCTAGGAGATTGCCGACTTCCTAGATAGCTTGCCAAACGTGCATGACTGAAGCATTTAAATTAAATTGCCAATTATCCCTCCAAAAGTCGCTAATTGCGTAGGAGACACCCTATTCACGATTTGAACCTACAGGGCAGTATGGAGAGGGCTTTGGTAAACCAAAATACACAATTATTATTAATTGGTAAATTTTGATATCTATTGAAGGAAAAGCATCCTTTAAACTGTATTATAGACTTTTTACTCTATGTTCCATGAAAACCAATTAATCGATAAATTATGACCTATCTGCAGCTTTTAATAATCAATTTCTTATAAGTAAAGGCAATGAAAATAATGGTGTTTTAACCCCTTAGCAGTCAAACCACATGATTACTATATAGATAAGTCTCATTCTCTCTATTCACATTTTTCAGTCGCAGGTTCGATCCTTCCCCACCAGATTCGCCGCGTAGCCAAGGCTGAGGCACATTAAATCTGTCGGGGCAAAAGTCCTCCCATTTGCGTGGTGTAGAAGGTAGGAGAGATGGGTGCCAGTTCAGGTGACCGAGGCTCAAAATTACGAGGTCCGGCGCCGAAAGCCATCAAGTTGCTTCTAGTACAGCGTTAATAAAAGCTAAACTAAACTCTATTCACATTTTTTTTTCTGTTCTACCGCCTTTTGCCATGTTTAAACTTCTCACCATTATAGTATGAATTTTTAACTTCCATCTAATATTATTTATATTCAATAAAAAGTAGTAACTTCTATATTAGATATGCGAGTTCTCTATTCTTACTATACAAGGCTAACTTGCAAGTTCTGTGTTTTTCGAATCCATAATTCTACTGAAAGATTATAGCTTCTACCAAAGCTGTTGACTCCTAATCTCTCAAAATGGAATATAAATTGTTGGTTTCATAATATATCTTGCAATTTTTAAGCTATTACTTAGTTTGCTTGATGGATTTGGCTTTGCTAATGTTTATAAAACAATTTATTTCCAATAGCAAGGCAATACAAAAGGGAAAACAACAACAAAGATGAATACATAACATGATCACACACACAAAAAGCACGAAAAATGACCGAAGTCGTTGCCTCCTTAAAAGTTCTCTTGCTCACCAATACAATGCCGTCTCAGTATCGCCGTAGGGCAATGGAGGTGAGCCCAATTCATTGGCTCCGCCAAATCACAAAGAGGATAGTTTGTATGCTTAAAAATCCCAATATGATGGAGGTGTTCTCCTGGACAGCCAGGACCCATCAAAAGACAAAATTTTGCAACAGCCTCATGACGTGGGATATTGGGAATAGATAGAAGACTGTCAACTCCACTGAAATACACTCGGTCTAACTGAGCAGCGGCCTGCATCAAAAATACTTTAGAACCTCTCTGAGTTGTAGACCATTTTGCCATATAAACGTTACTCGAATGCACCACGTGGAGGTAGATCTACTTTGCACCCCCTGTTTATAAAATATTGGCTTATTATAAAATAAAATTAAGTAATAATGGACAAATACAACCACATTTATCAAGCATATATTTTACATTTTAAAATTGTTGTTTGTGAGCTCTTCTATAGGCTTTAAGGAGACCTAATATACTATTCAGATTTTATTTCAAATTAACCAGATCTTATAAGGAATTTTATGCTGTATTAATATTTTGATTATACAACTTTAAGCTTAAAATTGATCTTGAGTGATTAAATGTTTTCAATTTTGGATCAAGTATAACATTCAATTTCTTTAGGTTACTGGAAGTAATAAAGGCATTGGATTTGCAATTGTTCGAGCTTTGTGTTCAAAATTTGATGGAGATGTGTTTCTCACTGGTAAGTTGAACTGGTTGCATGATTATTAGAATATTTTTGGTATTAAAATTTATCATAATGGTCAATTATTAATTATAACATAGTGAAAAATGTGAATACATAATGATCAAGTCTTCTAACTAAGAAATTTTTTACTATGTATAAATGCAATATGATTTTAATCGGTATATTGTTTCCATTATCACTATATTTATTGAAAAATCTTTTACTTTCAAAACTACTTTACATATCTTGGGTATGAAACTTATTAATTTGTTTATTTCATTTTCAGTTAAGCTTTCCATTCATAGTTTAATGTGTGGTACAAATTATTTAGATTTTTATGATTGAACTACTTTATGACTATATATAACTTCTCTTAAAAATGCTCTATTGTATTTAAATCTGGAAATTGACAGTGCTATTTTAAAACTTTAACTATATCACCAAACAAGAATTGTTGAACTAACGTGAATTGTTTTCTGTCATCTTATTGGAAAAACTAGTTTTTTAGCATATCTTTTAATAGTATATGGTTCCATATACTTTTCTAGAATGTCTTTATGCTTAAAATCTATTTATGGAGCCTTTTATTTGACACAATGGTCCAACACCTGTAGAGTGAAAATATTTTCACACCATAATTTGTCCCTCTTTATAATTAGCATTGTTTGTCAGATTGTTTCTTTCATTTTTTGGATGATATGTGTGCCTTATACCATCTGATAAAAGTATATTTTATGTGCTTTCATTACTGAAAAAATTTACTCAATTTTTTCCCTATTGTTTCATTCAGATTTTTCAATTTTAATAGATTTAATTGGTGTTTTTATTGAGAGAACAACTAATCAATCCATCATTCCTTAAATGATGCTTAGTTATTTGAGTAGCTGTTTCACAAGGTGATCTATAGTTGAATCCGTTTTTTTGTATCATTTCATTAATTTAATTTGAAGTTATTTTAGGTAGACCACATTCATTAGAAACATGACTTATGGAATATTCTTTATATTTACTTATCTTTATTTTAACATTAAAAATTAAGAATTTAAAAAAATTCACTTTTCTTTTAATTAATCTTTTCAACTAACTCTTTTCACTCAGCTTTAAGTATCTAAAATAAATAATGAATATATAAAATTCTGAGACTTTTAACAAACCAAAAAAGTAAATTTGCAGATGTTAAAATGATATAATTTTTTTAATCTTAAGTAGTTATGCATTTGAGAGGCAAACCATATTACCAATGTCAAAAGAATTTTTAGTGCTACTATGTGTGTGTGAATATACATATGTATATATTTTTACGAAAATTGTCCGGTGTGTGTATGTGAACAGTCCGACGAGCAGAATACTAGAAAAATAGTAATTTATTCTTTAAATAATGAAAAGAACAGGAAGCACTGACGACAACGAGATCGTTTTCACACAAATTTGCAGCACTAAATAAACAGCAATCCGCAGTTTGCAAAGCAAGCACGATCATCGCTTCCACTCCGGAAGAATAACCCCCGACGACTTTTCGGGAGAATAAGCTGCCATCGACAAGAGTTTCCATCATCACTCTCCCACTTATGGTATAGAACGCCATCCTTAAGATGTAATGTTGTCGCATTGCGGTAATCACGTGGAATTACGTTTTCCGATATGATGTCATCCCACGCATCTGGCAATGGAATCGGGAATTTGCATTCAACGCTAATTTTCAGTTACGTCATATAAAGCTATTTTTCATTGGATGCCGATTCTTAACTGTCGAGTTGACGGTGTTGAATGCAGATTCCGGAATATATATAAAGGAGATCTTATTGGAATGAGGGCTGACTTGCTTGCTGGCTTCTTGGATGCTTGGCTGTGATTGATGAGACCATCGCTGTGATTGTATGAGACCGTAACTATGATACTATAGCCTTTGGCTGATACAGTGATGATATTAATTAGTCCTGTAAACTATGTACATTATGTAAATAAAATTAGATTTTAAAATATTAGAGTTTATCTTTCTCTGTTGATGTGGCATTTAAATTAAATTATCAAAGGCCTACTCTGAGGCAGGCCAACATGTAAGGAGTCCCAAAGAGCCCAATACCGTTTTGCTGTAGGACTCTCCAGAGAGATTTCCTTCCAAGATGGTTGATCAACCGAATTTAATTTCTTCTCCAGAATTAACTTAATGTCTGGATCCTCTAGTTGAGCCTTTTGGATATCACTTGAAAACCAAAAATCAGAAGCTGTAGTTGTTAGAACTCTCACGGAAATATCCTTTTCCAATCCAAACTTTTTCTCGGCATTCGCACAATGTTTGCAGCTCTCTTTGCAGGGTCTCCGGGAGAGGGCATCTGCATTACCATGAGAAGTTCCTTTGCGATGTTGGATTTTGAAGTCATATTCTTGAAGTCGTTGAATCCAACGAGCTACCTGGCCTTCAGGATCCTAAAATTTGAAAGCCATCTCAAGGAAGCATGATCAGTCCTCAAAAGAAATTTCCGTCCATAGAGGTAATGATGAAAATGCTTTATAGATTTAACAATGGCTAACAGTTCTTTACGGGTGACGTAGTAATTCCTTTCCGACTTACCTAAGCTCTTACTAAAGTAAGCGATGACACACTCTTCGTTCCCAATTTTCTGGGATAGCACAGCTCCTATTCCTTCATTACTGGCATCCATATCCAGAATAAAATTTTCGTCAGTCCGGGGGTAGGTCAGAATAGGAGAAGTTGTCAGTGCCTGCTTTAAACTATTGAAATATTTCTGGCAATCTTCTATCCAATTAAAGTTAGATTTTGCTTCCATTAATTTATGAAGAGATCTAGCTATTGTGGAGAAATTTCTTACAAATCAATGATAATAGGCGTAGAGTCCAAGAAAACTTCGAAGCTTGTGTACTGTCTCTGGACGAGGCCAAATAACCACTGCTTTAATTTTCTTTGGGTCGGTTTTCACTCCTTCGAAGGAAATAACATGTCCAAGGTAAGAAACTTCCTTTCGAAAGAATTTGCATTTCTTAGGGCTTAGTTTAAGGTTGGCTTTCTGCAATCTCTGGAATACTTTACGAATATTACTCAAATGTTCTTCGAATGTTTTTTCTACTATAATAATGTCATCTAAATACACTAAGCAGACTTCAGATGGAAGTCCACGTAACACGGTCTCCATCAATCTTTCAAATCTCACAGGTGCATTACAAAGTCCAAAGGGCATTACCTTAAATTGCCAAAGTCCCTGTCCGGTGGTGAAAGCTATCTTTTATTTGTCTTCAAGTTGAATTCCAACCTGCCAATACCCACTTTTCAAATCTAATGTCGAAAACCATTGGCTTCCATTCAAAGAATCCAGGGTGTCGTCTATTCCAGGCAAAGGATAGCTGTCCTTTTTTCGTAATTTCGTTCAGTTTTCTATAGTCAACACAAAACTATGTTGATCCGTCTTTCTTCTTAACAAGGACGATAGGTGAAGTCCAGGGTCCAGACGATTCCTCGATAATTCTATTGTCAACCATTTCTTTAACTAGCCCCTCAGCTTCTTCCTTCCTAGCAAGAGGCAAATGTCTTCGATTTTGTGTAATTGGAGGATGATCACCTGTATTGATTTTATGCTGGATAACATTACAATGGCCGACATCAGCGTCACATGTGGAAAACAAGTTCCGAAATTCTTGGAGCAATTTTTGTAGCACTGTTCGCTGATCTTCGTTCAGTCCTTTTAGATTCTCCAAAATCGAGTGGATAGGGTGTTCTCCAGAAAATTCTTGGGGACGAGCAACAATATCAACCACTGGTTCATATGATGCAATGATAGCTCCTTTGTCCATAGTCTTTGGTTTATTGTCCATATTCAGAATTCGGACTGGAATCATTTCCTTTTTTAAATCGACAAGTGTGGCCGCAACAAGGACACCTTTTTCAGAAATTTGGCTAGAAGAATTCGTTATGGCATACCTGAAATGTTCAGAAGCTTTAGTAACTCCTCGAATGAGGCATTCGGATCTTGCTGGTATTACAGTCTTTTCTTTTGCAAATACGGAGCATAACTTTGGAAACTCTATATTGGCCGAGAACAAAGGAATTTCCTCCCCTCCTGTTCGTATCTCATTTCTTTCTAGGTCTACCATAAAGTTGAACTCTTGAAGAAAATCCAGGCCAAGTATGCATGGATCGGTGATGTCAGCTATGTAAACTTTGTGCTGAAATCGCCTGGAACCACATTCGATTGATGCCTCCAACTTCCCGTGTATGCTAACTCTCACCAGTGGTTGTCTTTAAAAAAATATTAGGAGCCGTATAGATAAATTGTTGATTCAATTTCTGAGCTATGTCGGTTCTTAAAAGAGTTACGTTCGCACCTGTATCCACTAACATCAAACATGGGACACCCCAAATCGATCCTTCTAAGTAGAGTCCATTTTTTTTCCGGCTCAGTGCAGAAATATTCAATCCTTCTACAAGGGCTTTTTTTTTTAGAATAGGCAGTCTTCGCCCCCCTAGACGGCCTTGGCTTAGTTGCTTGGTAATCCCTCTGTAAGTGCCCTTTTCTGTTGCACTGCCAGCAAGTCACATTCAGGTTCCGTCAAGTGGCATTCTTCTTTTCAGTGAGGCAGTTATTCAATAATTTTTCCAGCCTGTTGAATAGAGATTCAAATTTATCCTCTTTCTTTTTTGAATCATCCTCCACCTCTAAAGATCTGACATACTTGGAGGTCTTGGAAACAGTTCTTGCAGCTTCATATTTCATACTATATGCCAGAGCTGATTTCAAGTCTTTGGCATCCATCAACTTCGTTAAGTGTTGCGTATCTTCGTCTCTGATGGCGTCGACAAAGTATTGAGCTGCTAAACTTTCCCGAATGTCTTGCCCTTCCGGATTGCGTGTCTTCCAGTTCTCACGCAACTCCTCTCCTATACAAAGGAGGCATAACCATAATTTTCCCTCATCAATAGGCATCATATATACTACAAAGTCATCCTTTTTTCTAGAAGTAAAAATTAATAAATTTATTTAAATTTCCAAAGTCCCTAAAATTTTCTCTCCTAAATTTCAGTATATAAATCAAGAACAAATACATTGTTTTTCTTTTTGTTTAAAGTCATGTTTATTTTTATTTAGAGTAGTTCTTTAGTGGCCCTATAAGTTAGGGTTGTCTAGAAATAAAAATAAGTTTGTATGTATTACTCAGCTAAAAAATGGTACTATAATATTATTTTTACTAATTAAATGAGATTTTAATAATCACTAACACATTTTATGCTAAAAAAATTATATTTATTAATAATCATTTATTTTATGTAATATTGTCTTCAAATGTGCCTTTGTTCTTAAGTTATGCTTTTCAAAAGATACTTAGATAAACTATTACAATATATTTATATGTTGGGGAAAAAATACAATTTTTTGCATATTTCTTTGTAATTTTTCAAATTTTCTTTCCTAAAATTCAATTAGTTTAGAACTTTCACTTGTCTAAGTAAATAACGTTAGTAATATTCTTTATGTTATTGCACTATCAGTTAAGACAAATAAAAAGTATTTTTTGTTATATTATCATTAAACAAAATACATGTATATTATGAGTAGGTAATGCATCTTTGATAGTTAGTGTATTTAAAATTTGATATCTTGATGGCAGATATGACTAAACATCTATCACTACTCTTATTTTTGTTAGTAAAAAAAATTTTAATTTTATGAAAAGAAACATTTTTTGTTAAATATTTCTATTTGCACTTAATTCAAAATTTTGAAAAAAAAATTATTATTATTTACTTGCGCTGTAATAATTAAGTCTGGGTTAAATTTAACAATAAAAACAATTATTTTTTTAAAGTTTATTTTATTTATTTGCTAGTTTCTCTTATAATTTGTTAATAATATTTTACAGCTCGAGATGCAGATCGAGGTAAAGCTGCAGTAGAAAAATTGAAGAGTGAAGGTCTAAATCCTAAATTCCATCTTCTGGATATCAGCAGTGAGGATAGCATAAAATCTTTAGCTTCATTTCTTAAGATGGAATATGGTGGTCTTGATGTTTTAGTAAATAACGCAGCAATTGCTTATAAGGTAAAAAAAATAGTTGATTTTAATTATTATGATTAAAACCTTAATATTTACAGCATACTTTTACATCAATTTCAAACTTGGGAGACACCATAATTGGCTTATAAAAATTATTCAAAAATGATGAAAACAATGTAATATAAAAATAAAATTGTATATATGTGTGTGTGTGTATATATTTATGTGATTGCTAAGCCATATTATTCTGTTCTTTCAGTTTTGTTGTGTGTGTATTAAATTTTTGATACTTTTCCATTTTGTCAGCTCAAGCTATTAAGTTGCCAAAAATGATATAACTTACTCTAAGCACAATACCTTTTTTATATGTATACTGTGTGTTCTCGCCAATAAAATCTCCTTGGTGTGATTTGCGCCCTTGAAATGGAAAGTACCAAATTTTTATTATTTAATATATGACTATTACTATATTTTTAAAAATAATTGGAGGAAAAGAAGAGTGTTTTCAGGGAGGCTTAATTGTACAATGATTGGAAATCCCTGTACAATGCTTTTACATAATGACATTTATGATATAGTAGCTTTGTTTCTGTAATACTATTATAGGTGTATATATAAAAATATAGGGTACTTTTCCATTTCGTCAGCACAAATCTCGCCAAGCAGACTTTATTGACGAAAACACACATTATACACTTATTCCATTTGGCATTGGTTTTATCATTTTTGGCGACTTTATCGCTTGTGTCAACAAAAGGGAAAAGTACCAAATATGGAGTTACTCTAAGCTTAGGAGACAAATTATTATTTCACAAACTTAATATTAGGATTACAAATTGTTGAATTTCAATAATTAAAAAAAGAATGCATATGTTTATCTACCATTATCTTTTGAGAGTCTTGAAACTCAAATTCATCATAAGACTATGATCATATTATACTGTATACTACTACAGTAGAACCTCGTTAAGTGAGAGCCTTTTAGCTTGGATCCCAGCTAATAATGTGGTTCAATCTGCTCAAAATTATTTGAAAGCCAATCTGTGATATCCCCATATTTTGAAAAGTTATTTTCTTTACTGAAATCTACCACTAACTATAAATGTGTGAAAGAAAAATATAAGAGGAACTTATACTGTTCATAGTAACACCTCTCACTACTAGTGAATTAATGCTATGTAACATCAGCTAAATGGAAAATGCAATAAAACTTTTAAGTGCAATTGTATTGCTAATTCTGTTAGAAAAAATTGTGATTATTTAACTTATAATACCGTTTTGTCATCTCATAAATGTCTTATTTGAAATACCCACTAATCATAATGTAAATAGATCGCAACTATTACTTCACTTCAAATCAATGTAATAATGTCATATATCAATTTTGTTAGAAATGTAAGAATTTATTTCTTGTAATTTCTTATGCAAGGGATATACTAATTGTACTGTTAACTTGCTAAACATCATTATTTTGTAAATTATTACTGATA
The DNA here is from genome assembly GCA_019974015.1 of Nephila pilipes. NCBI lineage: Eukaryota > Metazoa > Arthropoda > Arachnida > Araneae > Nephilidae > Nephila > Nephila pilipes. Next base: position 83,816 of record BMAW01022053.1, read on the forward strand.
AATATGATATATGTTACAAGATGTAATTTATAATGCAAATAATATATGTAGGACAACAATGAATAACTGATCTTGTCAGTCATGAGTATATGTAGTTGTAAACAAATATCTTATAAATATTTCGCTCGTCATTTCTGCCTCATAATTCGTTTAATGATTGTGCAAATTCTGCCAATGCATATAAAGGCTTTTCATTGAATATTGTGGCTACTAAATTATATTATGTCGATAGTAATTTTATGGGCCTGGCAGAAACAAGGTTATAGATTCTTAGCCATAATAATTTCCCATGATAGCACTGTAATAAAGAATGCCTGGCATGTAACAATTGAGCAAAGGAAAAATTAGTAGTTCTCTGATTTCTCAGTGCTTAAAGAGCAATAAATATTTCTAGTCTTTACTCGCTTGGACATGGGCTATGAAACTTATCAACCCCCTCCCCCCAAATTTTTAAATTATCCTATGGATCCCCTTTATAAAATATGATTACAAAAGTGAAAAAAAACTTCCATCTTTCTTAACTAAATTAAATCATTTAAGAAACAGTTAATTTTTTTTTCTCTTTTGATTTTGACAAAATCAAATTTTTATATAAATTAGTGAGAAGGATGTGCTTGATGACTCTTGGCTCGATTCGCAATATTTGGTTCAAAATTTGTTAATTTAAGTCTTACTTCACCTCAGAGCTTCATATTCCATTTATTTCTCATTTTTGTTAAAATCAAATTAATTTGACTGAAACTAGATTCAACTATACATGAGCTTGAAAATGCAATTAAAAAGGGAAGTGCCATATTACAAGTTTTGGATATTTTTGCATGATATTTATATTTTTACAATATTTACTCACATTAAATTATTAAAAAGCATCTTTGCTTGAAGGTCAACTAATAGTTCATTGACTTCATCTTGCAAATGACTGTCGCTGTTTTCAACTTGAGCAGAAACTGACGCGATAGTCCATTTTGGGTTATCTATATTTTTAAAATGTCCAAAGCATAATTTAAAATCATCGATTAATTTTTGCTGATGATTTATTTGGATTTCCATTTCTATGTTGGTTATCTTAAATTTCAGAAGTATTGAAAATCTTTACGTAACACACACAAAGAAGACTTAAACTAGCTTAATTTAATTTGAAGGCTTAAAATAATTGTTCGTGCTTGAATTAATACAATATCTTTTCCTTGGTGACATGTTTGAACATCATTGAACTTTGTAAATACATTGATCGGATAAGAAATATTGCTTATATTATTTTGCAATTAATCACTTAAGGCTGGATTAATTTCAATTAGAAATTCTGTCACTATTTAAACAGTTCAACTAGTTTTTACTAACATGCACCTCCTGAAAACTATTGTATGTTGGTATGTAATAATAGTTAGTTTGATAGTTCATGGTTTTCCTCACAAAGGTTACCAAATCATGATTTAAGAGATTGCACTCTAATTTGGGCTAACTTGTAACTAAACGGAGCAAGATTCAATAATCGCAAGTCTTAGAATGAAAACCCATCACGAAATGTGCATACTTTAAATGATAAAAAAAGGTAAATAATTATTTTAAAAAATATACAGGTATGAGAAATTAAATAAGCTAAAATATACTATAAAAACTTTACTTACTATATTGTAATTACAAATGGTATTCCAAACAAAAATTGTACATTCTGCGTTGCTGTCCATAAATTTGCGATTGAATTCATGCACAAATTAGCATTGGTATTCAGTCATCGACCCCTAATTATTAACCTGACCACTTTGCTGACCCTTGCACTAGGAGATATTCATTGCTTCTAGTTCTTAATATCAAGAATAGACCAACCCGTAATCTGATTAAGAAAGCTGACAAGGCCATTGCAACTCAGTTTGTTTATCATTTTTATTTGTATTCTTTTTCCTTGTGTTTTTTGCAATATCAGCACACACTGTTTGTAGTAGCAAAATGAAAACAATAAGGCAAAAAATAATTTAAATGTTGGAATTGGGTGGACCTTTAAAAAACAATGCTGCTTGAAATCGAGACATCAACAGTGATTAGAGGGGAGGGGAATATATTAAGCATTAATTTTTTTAATTTTATGCCAAAAGACATCATGGTTTGCCAGGTTCAGGGCTAATCATCCAATGAATCCTGATGTTTGGCAAACAAGTGTCTATTGAAAATTTCTAATGGATTTTTTCCCTATCCAAGGTGGTAAGATAGACGGAAAGAACTGCTTGGTGTGTACTAACTAATAGTGATGGGGTGTAGAGCATGTCTGGCAACAGTAATATGTTGGTAGAATTTTGAACCAAGTTTGAAAAATTTTATTAAAAAGGAAAAATTGTTTAAGAAAACAGTAGATCAAATTTACAATGTCAATTAATCAAAGTTATTCTACTAGATGTTGTCAAGTAAAACTTAGGGGTTACAATCAGAAGAATTACCAAGAGGACTTTAAAAAGACAAGTATTACATCTCTATAACAGCTTACCACAATGCATCTGGCAAGCACAAATTTCCATTTCTTTTAATACAAAAATCTAAAAATCCCTGTGATTTGAAAAACATACCTCAGGATTTTTTGCCTGTAGTATGTATACAATTCCCAAAAGAATGCTTGAATGAAAAGTGAAATTTGTAACAGTTCTTTGAGTATTTTGATCCTGTTGTAACAAAATATTTAAAATCATGCAATCTACAAATCAAAGCTGCCCTTATACTGTCCATACTGCGGAGTGCATTCGAACATTTTTTTTTTCTCTATTTCTATAACATGTATTTATTTGCCTTATTGGAAGGTCAAAAAAATATCTATTTAATCTCAGATTCAAATAAAAAAATGTTAAAAGGCTAGAAATTGTGCATTCATTGATTTTTTTTCTTAAAAAAGATGTCATTAATTCCTTCTAGATGTAGCCTTTATTACAGAAGCAGTTGTCTTTCAGTAGAAATGTGCAGCAAATTTTGCCTCAAGGGAAAAGGCTGACACTTTCTTATCTACAAACAGATAATTGTACATAAAAATTTGAGGGGAATAATGGGAGAATTTTACATATTGTTAGCTATTTATAAAGTATAATAAACTGTTCCCAATATATAATATCTGTAAATAGTATAATACTTGCATATTTTTTTAAAAAATTGCAATATGTGTTACAAATATTGTAGCATTAATCTTAAGGTGTAAAGTACCATTAAGTAGCTGCTTATATATTTTTGATATCCATCTCAATTTCTGCAACAAAAAATAAGCAACCAAAAAGAAATGAAAATTTATTTTTCAATGAAAAACCGCTTCCAATAGTTGTGATACAAGATTCCAATCTTTGATTCATTATTTTGATTACTGTTTCATTATGAAAAATACTAGTGAAATTTTTCATAATATTTTTCATGTGAAATTTTCATGTGAAATTTTTTTCACAAAATATGTACCAGCAAATATTTCAAATTTTATGGAACATCTCGTCCATAAATGTAATATCCAAATGGAAAAAATACTGAAGAGAGTATATATTGAGGACCTGAATCATCAGCAAAAAGTCATAACTGTAGGGCTTTTATGCAAATTTAGTTTTAGTTTATATAATGCAATTTGTAGCTCCGATAACTATAATATTAACAATTTGGAACATGTTCTTTTGACCTGCAGAAAATACATGTCGTATGAAAATCACTTCTGGAAGATAAACCCATAGTACAATGTTATTTTCAAAGAGCAGTGCAGTTGCTAAAAAACAAGTTTCATGATGCTTTTGCAGAAGATAAAATTATTTGATGTTTATTGAATAAAAGAATATTTTCAAGGAGATAATAGCTTTTATTACTCTATATCTGTTGAAATCAATCTATTAAGTTGAATATATATAATATCTCTCTCAATTTCTCCTAAAAAATAAACTAAAAGAAAATTGCTTTTGGATGAAAAATGACCTACCATATTTGTACTGTAAGATTGCTATCTTTGATTCATTATTTTCATTTCTATCATACTAGTAAAAAAGAACTAAACATTCCATGCAGAATTTCTTAGCAAAACATATTTAAGATTTTAAAAAAAAAATTATTTTGTTGACATAGCTATTTATTATGTTTACTTATATCTTATTTCTGCAAGTTTTTATCTTCTTCAATAATCAAATTTCTGTTGAATTTTTTTTTTTTCATTTGTTATTTTATTAGTTGAAAACTATCTTCATGAAAATGGATGTAACTTTATAATAAAACTATTCAGATAAATTATTAATGTTATTTTACACAGCAATAAAAAATATTTTTGTTCATATTTTAATTAATTTGCATTTCCTGTTTTGTTTTGCTTTAAATTTCATTACTTGCAAATTACTTACTCTTCCTATTATAGATGGCTGATACTGCACCTTTCGCTGAACAAGCTGAGAACACAATTCGAGTAAATTTCTTTGATACGTTGAATGTTTGTCATCATTTGCTCCCATTATTGAAACCTCATGCAAGGTCTGGAATCTAAATATTGACTTATATTTTTATGACTTAAAATTTTAATTAGAGAAAACTTTTGTGCAGATAGTAGAGTTATTTATGCATTATTTTTAGTTATTCAATTCAAAATTATACCATGCAAACTTCAATGATATAATTTTAAAAATGCTACTCATTTAAAAAATAGATTTTTTTTTTAATATTTATTTTTTGAAACTTAATGATTTATTTGTCTCTGTGTGTATAGACATACAATTAGACTGCTTAATGTGGTGGATACATTCCAATAAGTTCAAACTGTGAACAAGGTAATGTTAACACATAAGTAATAGAAATAAGCAGAACAGAACAGATAATAAGAAAGTTTGAGTTATATTGTAAGTTTTATTTTGTAACATTTCTTGTGAAAACTTTTTTATTACATTAACTATCGATATATTTATTACTTATATTATTTTTTTTTTTTCATAAAACATTCGTGAAAATCAAAAGAGTTCAAATTAAGAATGTAATGAGGAAAATGGGGAAAGTTTCATGTTTGTAATGAGGAAAGTTCTTCGTTTGACATTATTCTCACTTTGCTTTGATTGTAATTGCTTAACTTAATTGTGAATTGAGTTCAACTTCATTGGCAATCTAGACGGAAAGTTGTTTTTCCATTTCTTAATCACATTACTTCTGGAATGAGTAATTTTTGTTTCAGAAATCATTGTGATTGTATTTGCTGATAATATGATTTTTTTTAGTGTTTAGAATTATATTCATTGTTCAAATAGACAAATTTAATACTGTGCTGATATCAGATTGCTGTTCCTCTGCATCTAATTGTCTGAGCATGTGCATAGTAGTTTCAAGCAAAGTGTTTTTTCTTGTCACTCTTTTTTACCTATTACAAAAATTAAAAATTACCATATTAATCACAATAAAATATTATGCTTAAATTTTACATTCAATGGTGTTGACGTCCAACCATAAATCAGTTGTGACATGGCAAAAATTATAATGATATTAAACAATCTGTGATTTGGGGGAATCTCTTACTACAGTGTAATACTGAAAAATGGTATTAAGCTGGAACTTGTTATGTATAAATTGTATACTGTTTAAAATTTATTTTGTGATTGTTAATATATTTCCAGCTTTGTCAGTTAAATAACTTTTTTATTGTGCAATGCATTATTATCATTCAGCATTTAATGAAACATTTCAAAAATAATTTTGCTTTGAGCATAATCCTTTTTAATATTATTATTAATTTTTTTGTATAAAAAAAAACAATTTTATAGTCAATTTTGCAGTTAACAGAAATTTCTCTTGTAGAGTCGTCAATGTGACTAGTTCTGCTGGAGAGCTGCCTTATATAACAGGAAAAGAATTACAACAGAAGATTTCCTCTGAAACTCTTACTGAAGAAGAACTTTGTAGCCTCATGAAGCAGTTTGTAGAGTCAGTATAGTAATATTTTGTTATTTTGCAGAGTTATTAAAGAATTGTATTTTGAATTGTTCTAATAATACAAATATTTAAGATTATTATTATTTAAAGAGTTTTAATATTGTTTGTGTTAAAAATAAAAAAAAAATTATTAAATTCAAATATTTAGTTAAAGCTTTTAAAATTTATTTTTTAGTTCATTGATTTTTTAATCCTTGATTACAAGTATTTTTGCAGAAAACCAAAAAAATACATATTCTGAATTTCTTTTTCAACACTGTCCAGCATATATAAAAACACTTTATGATAAGTTATATTTGATTAAACAAACAGAAAAGTTTCTTACACTGTTGTTGTTGATAATATATATTTTTCTAGGGCTAAAAAGTACAAGTTAGTTACAATTACTGAATAAAGGATTGCAACTGAATTTAAACTCATTATGTGACATGTTTGAAATATATTTGAATTATATAATAGTTTTGTATCACTGAATATTGCTAACATTTAATTCATAGTTTTTCAAACAGTAAATCCTTTAATTTTATCTGTATTATATTTATTTGCAAGTTATTAATTCTTGATAAGACCAAATTGTAAAGAGATTAACCCTCTGACTGTTCAATTTGTGGACCGAAATCACTTCTAAATTTGTGTATTTTTTTTGTTACATTATGTCTTCAAATGCCACAATTTAGTGGACAATAAATGACATCGGTTGGCCAAAACGTAAATTACACATCTAATACTGTATATAATTTATTTCAGTGGTTAAACGGGGGGAAAGCGGTATGCACTTCTCAATAAAGGAAGAAAACACAGGCCCACGGAAATCGTGGGATTAGCAACTAGAGGGTTAATACTTTTTTAATATGATTTTAAGGTATTGTAATCATGCTAATAATAACATAGTATAATTTTTCAGAAAACTAAAAATGAAGCTGTAAATTATCTTTTAAAAATCTTTATTGATATCTTTTATGCATATTTTGAGTATATATATATTGGATCATCCAGAAAATTCTGATTTTCCGATGATAGATAGCAATAAAATATTACAAAAATACCATAAAATTGTATTGAATAACACTAGCATCATTTTGTCTTATGACATTTTGACATTACTCCAGCAGTTGGAAAATTGATTTTTTTTTAATATAATTAGCAGGTTTATTTGGGAAGAATCAAGGTGCTGTTTGACAGTCTTTAAAGAAGTGAATTCCTGGCCATTCAGAATATTTTGAAATGACTTGAAAAGGTGAAAATCTGAAGGGGTCAATTCTGGTAAATATGGGGGGTCACACAAAACATTCCAGCCATGCTGGAGTCATTGCTTGACATTCATTACAATTTGAGTCTAAGTTATGTCATGTTGGAAGACAAAATCTTGATGTTTGGTTAGTTTGGGTTGCTTATTTCCATTTCTTCTATCAACACTGCCATTTGGGAAAAGTATTGTTCCAAATGTGTAGTGATTTGGTGGTAAAAGTTCGTAATAAATCATTCTTTTGTAGTTTCCACCGTACACAGAGCATTACCTTTTTGGGATACAACCTCCCTCTCAATGCTACTTGGGGGAAATTCCTTTGGTTTACCTATGATCTTTTTCCTTGTAATATTATTATATAGTATCCATATATCATTTTATTGCCTGTGAGGAGCTGTTTCAAAAAAAGGGGTTTCTTCATTTCATTTGAGCAAAGAATCTTATGCCAAAATCTGAGTAAATATAAATTTTTAGTGTTAAAGTATGGAGTATACCCACATCATAGCAGTTTGGATATCCATTTCCTTCAAAGAATCATGCACTTTTGGAATATTTAGCCTGCATAATAGCTCATGGACTGTGTGATGTGTGGATGTTCAGTGATAGCTTCTTTTTAAGATGCCCTATTTTTACAGATGATGGCCATCCAGAGTGGGCATCATCTTTGAGGCTGAAATTTATGCACTTCCAACTTCTCAAACCACCATTGAACTAAGTCGTCTGAAACAGCACTTTGTCCATATACTGCACAAATTTTATGAGTTGTCTGGCACGCATTTTTACTTTTCTTGACATAAAAGAGTATAATATAACAAAGATGAACATTTGTTCTCAATTCTTAGCAATGCACTGAAACAAAAATAGGTCACAGCACAAGAAAGAATCATGCAGAGCAGTCACAAAAGCTAAGTATTCTTCAAGACCACTCATTATCAGCAGTAGCAAAAGAACTTGGTGAAATTGTGCTTCCCTTTAAAAAAATCATGAGATTTTCTTATATGACCTGATCTATTAATATTGATAGCTTGTTAAAAAGATTTAAATTGAATATTATTCAATGAGGAATTAACTTTTCATTATTTGTCTGATTGAGATGTATATTTCAATAAGTCATAGTATTCTAAAAAAAGGAATTATTTTTTTGTTTTTGTAATGTACTAATTTGAAGAATTTGGTATATTCTTTTCAGAGAGACTTTTATATTAAAGAAACTTTTCTTTTATTAAATATTTTTTTAGAGATGCTAAGGCTGGTGTTCATGAGAAGAATGGTTGGGGAAATCGTGCTTATTGCATTTCTAAGATAGGTGTTAATGCACTTACTTTTATTCAACATAGAAAATTTCTCGAAGATCAACGTAGGGATATAGTTGTCAATGCAGTAAGTTTTACTGTTAATTCTGTTTTTATTTTATGTATAATTTACTGTTTAGAGTATGGTTACATTGTATTGTTGCTTACAAAATACAGCACATTAAAAAATAACGGATAAATATTAACATGACATTACTAAAACTAAATTTTTATTACATGCTCAATTAAGGATCAATAATGGTGTAATGCAGTCACTAAAAATTAATTTCAACATGAAAATATTTCATGGCTGCTTAAAGGATAAGATTGTGTATTAGCTTGTTTTTATTTATGAAATTTAGAGTCACCTTGAGCACATGCTTCATTTTCAAATTTCAAAATTTCTTTGTGTCATATTTTCGAATTTTTTACGAGAAACTGCACATTTGACTTTTATAAACAATATTGAATTTTTTTTTCTTTATTTATACTGAAGCATACATATGTCATTATTGTTATTCCACGTTTAAGGACCCCTAGGAGCCTAAGTGATAGCATTCTATCCTGATATTTGTTGTCTTTAGTACATGTAGGTGTTAATTTGTAAATCAATAGCAACCTTTCTCTATTTTCAACCCTCTTCTGTATCATTTCATTCTACCCCGCTTTCCCCCATCCCTTCTCTTTTTTTAGCATTTCTCAGAGTTTTGTGTCTCAAGGATATATGAATAAGTACCAGTATAACTGGCACCTCTTTGTCCCTGTTGTTAAGTTGAAAAATATAATGGAAAATAAAAGCCACAAAGCACTCTAATAAGAAGGAATCTGGCATCAGAGAGGAAGAAGTGTAGGGAGGTTAAATGCTTGAAATGAAAAGAGCCTTCTTGGATGAAAATAAATGTTGGCAAGTCTCCCTTTTATTGTAAAAAATATCTGATTAAGAACCATGCAGCATTGAAAGTGTCTCAATAGATGATGGCCAAAATGTGGCTACACTTTGATATAAAACATGCATCATAACTGACCTACCTAAGGGCTACCTCCATTCTGTCTAAAAGATTGTCATCAAATTACCTCTTATAGATATGTTTGATTGATGACCAATGATATAATAATCTGTTTCACATTTGATAACATCACAGTACTAAAAGCTAACCAGCCTGTTATTGTGTAGTGTGGAATAAAGTTCAGTATTATCTGTAATTTCGAATGTATAGCAATTACCATTACCTTTCTATAGCCTGTAATTTAATATTTTATCTCATTTCCCCAATAATATTAAGTATAATTTTTAAATTTGTCAAAATTTTTCTTTGTGTATAATATTACTAATGTATTTTATTTTTTATTAATCATTTTATATAGGTTCATCCTGGTTATGTGGATACTGATATGACTAGCCACAAAGGTGTTTTGACTCCAGATCAAGGTAAAGATATTTAATCTTACTGGGTTTTTTTGTCCAAATGATTTATTGACTAGACATTAACATGCCTAACATTGTTTTTTCAGTTTCATTAAGAGGTAATTAAAAGAGTTCCTTTCATTATTTTAGTGATATTTCAATTTTTTGTATTTAGTAGTTTTTATAAAGATCTTGGTAATAAATGTTAACATTAGCTGATATTTGCCTATAATTTTGTGACATAGTTGATGAGAAAGATACTGGAACTGATGCCACATAATTTCATGAAACTGGACTTTTCAGGGGAATATTTTCATTTCAAAGTAGCATACTATGCAGTACCAAATTCACTTATTAATATTTCTCATTTTAAATGACAGTTTTGTTAAAAAAAAATATGAGGAATTGTTTTTCAGTTTATTTAAAATTAAAAGTGGCTTTGTGAAAATCTTTTAAAGTTATGTTAGCAGAAGTTTAGTTGGTTGGAACTAACATCACTAACAGAATACTGAGCTAACTCACTGTCATTGCTGATATTTGCCTATAATTTTGTGACATAGTTGATGAGAATGACACTGGAACTGATGCCACATAATGTCATGAAATACAAGTATTCATAAAAGTTGCATATCATTTAATTTAATGAGAAACTATATTTTAGAATTTATTCTTATTGATTATAATGTCTTCATGTTATGTATATGGATCAGGTGCTGAGGCTCCTACTTACTTGGCTCTTTTACCACCTAATGTCAAATCTCCTCGTGGTGAGTTTGTCTGGAATGATAAGACTATCAGGCCTTGGGGAAGAGCTGCTTAAGGTTATTGAACATGAATATGACTTATCTTGGAAGGTATTTGTAACTTATTGATTTCCTATCTGTAAAGATATTGATAGCATTTATATTTGATTATGGTATTTTATATTGATTTTAAAATTAATTTTGATTATATTATTTATGCTACTGTAAATTTTGCTATTTTTGTTAAATGTATAAAAAAAAAAATGAAGGATTTTATACTTTATTACAGGGAACAATTTGGAGCTCTGAAAATGAAATTATGGATCAATGTAGTTCTTTTAAAATTATATGAATATTTTTTATGTTTTGTTATACGAAAATTAAAAATTGTTTATTTTAAAAATAAACATTTTTAGCATGTAAGTTTTCTCTTATTTGAATTTTTTTTTATTTTGAAATTTAAATGCTTCAAGATATTTGTTTATTAATAGACATAAGACTATTTTTATCATTATTTTTATTCATAATAGTTTCTGCTTGTGATGGGAAATTTTAAAAATATGTACAAATATACAATATAACTTAAAAATTATCAAACATTTTTATTCTTTGTATTTACAAATGAGCTATTTAGGAACAACTTTCATATCAATATGGCAAAATATAACAATGCTTCTAAATATACATATCTGAAAATAAAGCATTTCTAAAAGCATATAAATATTCTATATAAAAAATCATCTTATTTGAATAAAAGGGTAAATATGTTTTTAGGTGAGATAAGTATTTTTAACTATCACTTTCTTTTGTTGCAATTTTGACGAGTCAAATTTAGCTCGTCTTTGTTATTAATAAAGCTTAGTTCAAAACCTTGTAATTAAACAGTATCATTTGTAAAAATATCAAAAAGTTATGCATTGAAGATTAACATTCTGACAAAACAACCATTTTGTGTTGGTAAATGATTCCCACATTCAAGGACATCCATTAGGTGGCAAATAACACAGTACATAGTTCAGAAAACACATCTAGCACATCTTGAGCTTAATCGAGAATCGGATTGGGACATCAAAGGATGGCACTCTCAAAGACTGCCATTATTCGAAATTTTAATCCAAGGTCCAAAAAGCGGTATTTCAAGGCAAAGATATTTCATTCTAATTACAATGACAATTTTTTTTTTTCTTAAGAGCTTTTCAACAGAAAAACAAATGAATCACAATTAAAATGTCTGCATCTCACGTCCACAGGAAAAAGAAGAGGAGGATTATGAGATAAAGACTAGGTTAAGCACATGATATTTCTCCCTGCAAAGATCCGTTTTTGGAATGCGTGCCTGTTACGAGTTGAACAAGCAAGAAAGAAACTGCTGACTTGCGAGATAGTTATTTAGACAAGATTTTGTCCGAAAAATAAGAACTCTTAATTCTTTCCATAAGTGGATCCATTTACTTTCTTTTTTTTTTTCTTTTTTTTTTTGTCCCTTCCTCAAGGCATTTGGCAATGAGATAGTTTTGCGGGGGCGTAATGTATGCTTGAACTTAATGTTACTCACTAAGCAACGATAATTACCATATTTAGATGTAAAAGTGAAGAGATTGATAATTTCTGATTTATGAATAACGAAAAAGGGAGAGATCAAAAAAAAAGAGAAGACATAAAATGATATAAATTATTTGCATATAAAGGTAAAACTCACTAACTAAGCGAGTCATAATTTTTTTCCCCTCCTTCACCGACCACAAATATTCAGTAATCTACGAGACTGAGAACCTGAAATTTTGCATGAATATTCCACTTTCCCTATAAAAGACAGATGATGGAAAGAAAAAGTTAATATGAAATTTTTTAAAAAAAAATGTTTGTAACTAATCCATTTCAGCACATCATTGGAATTTTAACTAAACATACCATTAAAATATGTTGCTAAATGTTTCTCAATTATTTTTTTTCGTAAGCTAAATATTTCTCTGGATTTTTTTCCTCCCCTTTTTTCTAAGCTAAATGTTTCTCTTTTCTTTTTCTGATTTCAAACTTTTTCAAAAAAAAAAAAGAAAAAATACAATTTGAAAATCATAGTCAGTTTTGTCAATAAGAATTACACATGAAAATATAAATCTAAATTTTCAGTGAATAAATACCAGTAACGAGTTTTTTGAACTTGGGTTTTCTTCCAAACTTCACACTTCGCATAACATAATTTTTACATCTTAAATTTTAAGAGCAAAAGGGAACGTTGAGTCACATTGAATTTATTCAATATTTAGTTTTAATAATTTACTTTATTATTTGATGTTTGTTAAATTTATCATCTAAAATAAATATGTGTAAAATTTTTTATCTCAATTAAGCATTATATTAATCAATTTAAGCTAAATGTAATTAAAATTAAAGCAAACAATAAATTATTAAACGGCGGGTCTGGCGACTTGGCGAGAAACTTGGCACAAAATTTAATTTCTTAAATAATTAGTTTTAATCAATTAATTTTTATCAATTATAATAAAATCATCGTATTGTCATCCAAAACAATCGTGTATAGAATATTTTAGCTCAACTGAGCACTTTAAAATGTGAGAAAAAAGCTTTTAAAGTTTTGAACCAGACACAGTTATAATGTGAGTTGAGGAAAACCCATTGAAAAGAAAAAATAATGCCAAATATTTGTTCTTAATTCATTTTTGTGCATGACCGAATTAAGTAGAATTTTATTGATTTAGTTAAAAAAGGAAAACTTATCAATTGCCTGTTCCAGATCAACTCAAAGATTATTTTCACAGAGTACTGTGTTTTCGAATATCAACTTAGACTCTGAAATCAAAATCTCAACTTTACAAAATTCTATACAAAGTGAATAAAATCTCGCCACTACATAAGGCTCCTACATATCATAACGAATGGTTTGAACAAAAGTTTGAGAAAGAGAGTTTATTATATCTATTATGTTAAGAATAAAAATATTTCAACACAATTCAGTTATTTTAAATAAACTCCTTCAATAACACATAAATTAAGTTTATTTTACCAGAAGAATTATAACGACCCTATGATAAGGTACATCATAATTAAATTTAAAAACACACTTAAAGGAACAAATAGAATTATCTTATCATTTGTATAAAGTACGATAATTCATATTCTCACAAATTTTCTTTAATATATATTTAGTTTTGTAAAAAAATTATAAATTTTGGAGTAGAATAACATAAATTCCAATTAATTTTATTCAAGATGCAAAATGTAAAGTAAATATAAAACGCACTGTTTGTTAAAAATATAACCGAACATGTTGAAAGCATAAAAAGATCGACGAGAACTAAGCAGAAATTTTTAGTGGTATTTAGATCCCTATGGTAATGAAGATAACAAAACAAAGCTTTCCCTTATTATTCTAGTTTTTAAAAAAAAATTTAATAAACTTTTTATTAAATTAATAACTTATTTTAAAAAGTCTAGGCAATAACCTGAAACGAGGCTCTCTGATGTATTTTCTTGAACTGACCTTATGGGATTCTATATGATGTTATTTGATTTGAGAACATCTGCTTGAGAATAAACCTCAGACTAGTAGAGATGAGCATCATAATTCTTAATCTTGGTCAAGTAACAAGAATGACACTTAGTGGGTACGCCATTCATTAAATCTTCACTCTGTGTCGCATAAATTGTTTTCCATTAATTCTCAAAACGTTTTTTTTTTTTTATGTGACCTCTGTGGTTTATATACAACTCATACATTCATCTTATCAATTTTCCTCAAAGCTTATTTGACATCATAATCAAAAGCGTCGGAAAAAAAGAAATAATTCAAAAATCTTCAAATCTTAGATGATCCAGTTTAAAAATTCTTTTTTATATGATTGTGATGGGTTTTTTTACTAAAATTTCAATTAGAAGCAATACGAGGAGTATCGACGACAGACCTCGGTCAAGTAACATGGCATCTAATTTTCCAAATCTTGCACACCAACCCAGCATGAGGACATTGAGCTTCAACAGAGTTAAGGTACATCAAGGCTGCTACACAATGGTCTTTAGTCGTATCAGGACTTGAACACGTGACTGGACTGGGAGAAAACCACTGGGCATAAGCCCATGATCATGAGCGGCTATTACATCAGCTCTATTATATCTATTAATTATCTTGTCTATTATTTTACATGAGTCAGATGACTATCAGTGAACAAATAATTTGTTACACCTACAGCATAATTTTATATTAATTTAAATAGTACATTTTCAGACAGAGTATATAAAATGTCGAGCTATACACACGAAAAATATATCGGAGGGAAAAGAAAAATACTAGTTTAATTAAATTTACGAAGCATGGATAATTATATTTTAACTACATGAAGAAAGCTCCACTAAATTTATCTGAATATCATTTAGAAGAATATTTTCGAATATACAACAGGCTTTGATAGGTCAATTTGGACTCGAACTTTCAATTTAATTCTAATTTGTCTTTAAATCGTATGATAAATAAGTTTATAAATGAATTATTATTAAAAAGTTTTGTTCGCTTTAAAATACTTTCAACTGTTAGGAACAACTCTCTGTATGAATTCTACATCCACATCACAACAAATTTTAACATTTCTTAAAATCTTGTAAAATAAAAGTAGATATACAAGTAAAATTAGTGAGAAACTTTTCAACTGCTGAGTTTCGTCAACATAAAGGTAGATCTCTATGCTTTTATAATCAATGCAGAGTGGATTTTTTCAATATAGTTAGTATATATGCTCAATAAATATACTATTAAATTTTTCATGCAAATATTTACAATAATTGTTTTATTTCCTTAGATTTTTAATGCTTTCAAAATGATTTTTTTAAATATGGAAATCCCCAATGTGAATTAAAATATTAATTTTACTTTTAATATGCATCATCGTCTTATTTTCGGGAACATGAATTTTCAATCATGTAGGATACTTTTATTCTTTACTAGTTGCATCAAGGCAAATGTTTTTCTAAATATGAATAAAATGTATCTCCGTTTTTGTGGCTTATGAAATTCCTTAAGCTATTATGTGATTTATATTCATTTCAAAATCTCTTTAAACACTTTACCAAGAGACAAAAAAGATTTTCAAAAAAAAAAAGTATATAATTTAATCTACAAAAAGTACAAATAAAAATGCATTTTTTTTTAAAGACGTGTTATTCAAGTCTGCTTAATCCAACGACATTGCCATGGAGCTTCCCTGGTTTATGTTTGATTTCAAAGTTAAAAGGTTGTAAACTCAACGCCCATCTCTGAAGTCTCCCTATTTGGTACTCCCTATTTTGTATAAATATTTTAAATGATTGAGGTCAGTTTCTATGATAAATCTTTGCCCATCTAAGTAATGTTTTAAACGTTTTAGGCCAAATATTATTGTGGCTAACTCTCTTTCCACTGTACTGTAATTTTTTTCGGCTTTCGAAAATTTCTTACTTAAGTAAACGATTGGGTGCTCTTCTTTTTTTATCCTTTGAGACAGAATTACTCCCGCACCCACCTCACTTTCGTCTGACTGCAAGATGAAGTTCCCTCTCAGGGGGCTCATCTTCTTCAGATGAGTACGGGCCTCACAACCCCGAGGTACCTCAGTGATCTTTTTATTTTCTCTTCTTCTCTCTCTCCCCCCCCCTCTTTTCTTTGTCATGTGTTTTGCTTTGGGGGGTTTCCGCTTGATATTTTGTGATATCAGGCGGAAAACAGTTTAAACTAACTTAGTTTTTTTTATTATGTGTGTGTTAACATTTGTGTTAAAAAAATGTAAAAATTTAAAAAAAATTATAAAAATATTTGGAAATAGAAAAAAAAATATCTTTGTGGTGTCTCTACTAACACACTTAAAGGCCCACGGCGTATCAATGCCGATCTCCTGCGTGTCTAGCTCTGGCAATGCGAGGCCCCAGTACCCCTCATGCGGAGGTACCTAGTGGAAGACCGCATGGGCGTGATTGGAAAAGACCCTGGTTGGGGAAGGGTGTGCGAGGAGAGGAGTTGCGTGCGCCGTCGTTAACAGTTTTAGAACGTCATCTGAAAATGTTCCCAGAGGGAGAGCCTTGGTTGCGTATGGCTAGATGGTGCGACCTCCCTCCCATTTCGAGAAATCCTCCTTGGCGTCGGCCTTGGACTGTGCCTCTGCCTGGGCACATAATGGGGCAGTTCACATTGTCCAGCTGGAACGAATACCTCCGAAGGTTACTCGTTTCCACGTTAGGAAAGGATGGGAGCCCCGATCGAACTAGAAGTCAATCCGTGTATTTTTTTTTAAGGCAATATGGCGACAATTAAAGTGAAATCCGTTTTGGCTCCCAAAGCTATAAAAAATTCTTTGAAATCGAACAGGGAAACATGGGCGGACCGTGTTGAACGATACGATGAAAATGCAACTTTAGAAAACCCCGAAATATCTACCGAAATTAACAATTTCCGTTTCTTTTTCATAAAAAGTGATACTGAAACTTTTGCTACCATATCCCCCTTTCTGATCCAAAAGGGAATTCAAGGTATGGTAGGAACTGTAAAAGATATCAAGAAATTGCGTTCTGGGGACATCTTAGTTGAAGTGAGTTATTCTAAACAAGCACAACTTGTTATGAAGATGGAAGTCCTTGGGACCATATCCAGTGACAACTTCACCACATAGAAATCTAAATTACTATCGTGGCGTGATACCCTCAAGGGAATTGGAAAACGTGTCGGAAGAAGAGATCATGGAGAATTTGCAGGACCAGCTGGTTTGTGGGGTCCGGAGGATTACGATTAGGAGAGATGGTAAGGTGCTTAATAATTTGACCTTTTCGACTCCTACCCTGCCACAGACAATTCAGGCCGCATATCTCCGTCCGACCATATATTCCAAACCCTCAGAGATGTTTTAATTGCCAACGATATGGTCATTCTAAGAACGCGTGTAGGGGACAAATGACGTGCGCTCGCTGTACAGTAACAGGACACGATAGTGCTTCCTGTAACGCTGCAGAAAAGTGCGTCAATTGTCAGGGCAACCACCCTGCATACTCTCGTTCTTAACCTAAATGGGCTGAAGAAAAGGAAATAGCAACAGTGAAGACACTGCAGAATTTATTATATCCCGAGGCTCGAAGTGTAGTCGCTTCCCGTACCCCTGTACAGGGAAAAAGCTACGTTACGGCAACCCAGACTACTAAAATTTACAAATCCACGCAATTTCCTGAACCTGTCCCTACTACTAAGACTACGCAGCCTAAATATAAGACACCACAAACTACTAAGACTCCGCAATCTAAGAAAAAAATAAATATTCTAAAAACCCCTTCCTCTGCAAAGGCTAATCAGACTAGGCCATTGGCCTGGTCAAAGGCTTTGCAGAGGCAAAAACAAAAATTTTCTGCGAAGAACAGCGTTCCTCGCCAAAAAATTAAGGTCATTGACGGGGATGCGGTGGTTTTGCACCCATCGCTCGAAGATTATGACTCCATGGGGGTCCTGGAAACGGGACCTTCCACTTCCAGTGCGCCCATTTAAAGGCTTTGGTTTCCTGGAACTGCTCCGGTTTACGACCCAGGCTAGAGGATCTCAAATCCGTTATATCTACGCACCAATCTGTCTGTGTTGCTCTTCAGGAGACTTTTCTGAAGAGTAATATGACAATGCGAGTGCTTGGATATCATTGTGTACGACGGGGTGTTGATGCCGCATCATCTTCTTCTGGAGGTGTTTGCATACTGACATCCCAGATTTGTCCACATAACGTCGTTACACTGACCACATCGTTGCAGGATGATGCTGTGCGAATTCATACTCGCACTTTAATCACAGTCTGCTAGTTACATTTACCTGCCACCTAACGATGATGTGTCACAATCGGATTTAGACCAATTAGTCGATCAGATACCAGCTCCCTTCCTTCTGCTAGGTGAATTTAATGGACACAGTCCTCATTGGGTGTATAATGATACAAATTCTCGTGGTAAGCAATTCATCTCTGATCGCAGTCTCTGTCTGCTGAACACCGACTAGAAGAGGTATTTCCATGCTCCCACTAGGACTTTTCATTCCCTTGATCTAGCCATTTGTTCACCGACACTGCTACCGTCGCTGAATTTGGAGGTTCTAAATGATCTATATAATAGTGATCATTTCCCTTTCCTAATTTCCCAGGTTCAGGGTAGTGGGGTGCGACCACGTCCACCCACTTACCACTTCAACAGGGCAGATTGGGATTTATTCACACGGTTAGCGGTTATTACCGGTACAATAGTTCAAGATCGGGATATTAATAGCTCTGTGCGAAATGTCATTGCCTCTATGTCATTGTCTCTACCGAAGAGTAGAAATTCACAGAGGAAGATCAGTAAACCATGGTGGAATGAGGAATATCAATCATCGTACAGGGAACAAAAGAAATTGTGGGTTATCTTCAGACGATATCCCACAACCGAAAATCTCATAGCGTTTAAAAGGGCAAGGGAGTTTGCTCGCAGAGTAAGGCGACATAGTCAGAGAAAATCTTGGATCAGGTATGTCTCTTCCATCACATCGTCTACTACAAGTCAACAGTTATGGAGAAAGGTAAAAGCTGCAAACTCCCTGTATCGGGAATTTTTCATCCCGATACTGGAAACTGCAAATGCTGTGCATTCATCACCTGTCGAAGTAGACAATATCTTTGGCCAATCTTTTGCTAGTGTGTCAAGCTCCGATTCTTACAGCGCTACATTTTTAGCGACTAAGAATCGTACCAAGCAAACACCTATCAACTTCAGGTGTCGGCAACCACTCCCTTATAACTGTGACTTTGACATGTGGGAATTGAGAAAGGCTCTGTCCTTGGCTAACAATACCAGTCCAGGCTCTGATGGTATAACATACGATATGCTTCGCCACTTGAGTGAGGATTCACTTGTCAATCTTCTTTACCTATTCAACCATTTATGTAGGGAGCATGTGTTTCCTAGCCAGTGGCAGGAAGCAATCGTTATTCCTATTCTGAAGCCTGGCAAGGATCCAAAGAACCCTCTCCACTATAGGCCTATCGCTCTGACGAGTTGCCTCTGTAAGACGCTAGAACGTATGGCCAAAGCCCGTCTCGTTTATCAAATGGAAAAGGATCAATGCATTCCTCCATTTCAGAGTGGCTTCCGTAAAGGAAGATCCACAGTAGATAACATCCTTCTACTCGAAAGTCAGATTCATTCTGCTTTCGTACGGAGGAATCATTTGATTTCAATTTTCTTTAATATCGAAAAGGCATATGACCGCACTTGGCGCTATGGCATACTGCACACTTTATACGGTTATGGTCTGAGAGGTAATTTGCCTCTTTTTATTTTTGTCCTCCAGATCGTTTCGAGTACGTGCTGGACATGTTTTGTCTGATTCTTTTATATTCAGTTTGAAGGATTTCCTCAGGGGAGCATTTTTAGCCCCACTCTTTTTATTTGTCATCTGTCTCCTATTCTTTCACAACTTCAACCATCTGTTCATGGATCACTGTACGTTGATCTAAATCAATTTCTTGCGAAGGATCCTCAATCTTTCTCATTGAGTCACGACTTCAGACCACAGTCAATAACCTGGTTACATGGTTTGACACGAATGGGCATAGTATTTCTGCCAGCAAGAGTAGTTGCGTGCATTTTTGTAAGAAATGGTGTCTCCATCCCGATCCTGACATTCGCATCCGTGATACGTCTATTCCGGACGTGCCTGACGTCCGATTCCTCGGAGTAATTTTCGACCGCAAACTCACTTTCCTTCCGCACATTTTACATTTGCGGAAGAGGTGTGAGAATTCCCTGAATATCTTGAAAGTGTTGTCCAACACCTCTTGGGGAGCGGATCGAACTTCTTTACTCCGAGTGTATCAGTCGGTGATTCTGTCCCGGATAGACTACGGATGTATCGCCTATGGATCTGCCTGCAAAACTACCTTGCAGAAGCTTGACCCAGTCCACCATAATGCTCTGAGAATCTTCTGTGGTGCATTTCGAACGTCACATGTGCAGGAGTCTCTATGTGCTTTGTAACCAGCTATCTTTGGCTTTGCGGCGCCTGAAACTGTCGCTCTATTATCATTTCAAAATATCATCTCTTTCATCTCATCCATTGCAGAACATTACTATCAGCCCGTCTTTAAGGAGATTGTACAGTGCTCGTCCTTCCTTCATCCGTCCTTTTTCTGAGAGGATAAAGGAATTCATCGAGGAACTCGACCTACATGACTTGGATGTTCAGCAACGAATTGTTATTAAATTCCCCCTTGGAATTTGCCAAGGATTGTATATCATAACCCCTATGCTTCATTTAGCAAGAGCATCACATGTCCAATTGTTTTCCAGAGTATTTTCGCCTTCCATCGCAGTCAGTGTATGGATTTTATTCCAATTTACCCGGATGGATCGAAAGGAACTAGATATGTCGGCTGTGGTGTCGTTTCAAATGACATCAGGCACAGTTAACGGCTCGAATCTTCCTGCAGTGTCTACACTGCCGAAGCAGTCGCCATATACTGTGCCCTCAGATTAGTTGAAAAGTCTAGTTCCCGTAAATTCGTCATATATACTGAGCAGTAGCGTCCTGGAAACATTGGTACATCTTGACGATCGAAGTCATCCTATTGTGGTTGACATTGCTGACATTATTTGCCAGCTATATATCAAGGGTTATGTTATAAAATTCTACTGGTAGTAGTCATGTAGGTATTTTAGGCAATGAACAAGCGGACTCGGCTGCACTGCGAAAAACGGGTATGCAAAATCGAGTAGAAAGTGCTCACTTTTGAATACTTCACATACTCAAAATGGCTCCGATCCCAACGTATTCAAATTTGAGATTCGCACATACTCATTTTTAGTAACAAGCACATACTCAGAATGGCAACTTCACGTACTCACTTTTGAATACGTCACATACTCAAAATAGTTCCTATCCCAACATACTCATATTTGAGTCTCGCACATACTCATTTTTGTACGTACTCAAAATGGAAACTTCACATACTCATTTTTGAATATAATTTTGGATCAATTATGAGTGTAGAATAGAAAAATGAGTGTCATGTATTTATTTGTGAATCTGTTACTGCATCAAATATGAGAATCAAACAATCCAGTGAGTATGTTTTGAATTTATTTTCCGATACTGTGTTGTTGTATCGAAAATGAATTTTAAACAGAAAAATATATATCAATTAAAATTTTCAGGGAAATAAATAAGCGCTCCTTTATTTGCAAGTATCATTTTCTTCATCTTATATATTATTTTACACTTTATGAAGTTTTTGTTACAAAACTTCCGATTCAAAATTCGGTTGAATCGAAGTTGGAGGGGGCCTGGCGAACTTTAACTTTCTTTTGGCGATAAATCGTTAATGTGGTTACCATGCAGGTTTGTTTATGGTAACCCTATAAAATCTGTAAAAGGGGATTCGACGCCATCTTCTCTCGCTTCTCATTTGAAATACCCGCCTTGGTGTCATTCTGGTACTTCATTTGCCTTCCAGGCACGACGCCATCTTTTTTTCTCTCTTTCGGTGAGTGAGTGACTGTGAGGTTTTATGGCGCAAGAGCCAATCTCTCTCTTTCGGAAGCTCCGAGTTTGAAACACCCGCTTTGGCGCCATCTTAAAAAAATCGCCAAGGGGATCCATCAAAGTTCGATTTTACCTGGAATGGATTTTACCTAAAAAAATGTAGCAAAATGGCTCAAAATTTTAATAACACTGCTTTTTGAATACTGTAATGTTATTCTATAAAATATAAGCTTCATACACAAATATTTACATGCATGAAAATAATTTTAATGCAAATTAAAGTAAGAAGTTACTAAGCTACGATTACGATGCAATATGAATACAGACAAAAAAAACACCTGCAAAGCACAAATAACTACTCACAGAAAATCATTTTCAAATCATAAATCAGAAATCATGATCAATAATATTTCAACAACATTTTTATATCTTAAATAAAAGAATCTTTCTGTAGTGGTGAGTGAGTCACTGGGGAAAAAAAGTAAACAAACACAGACGAGAAAATGAGTATGCGTACTTACTCATTTTAATATTCCCGTATTCTACCGCGTGTAGCGTGGTAAATACGAAATATAGTTCGAAATATTAAAGCAAACCATATTTGTTTTTGAAACCCACTTTGTAAAATACGTAGTCAGTATATAAAAGGAACTCTTATAGTCCTTATATCTGTAATAATTTTTTGAGAATGCTGATTTCCCATTTTTTTTTGGTTTTGAATACTTGTAATGTTCACATTCGATAAAGGTATACGCTCAAATCTGATACAAACATACTCATTTCAAAATGAGTACGTCTAGGTATTCATTTTTGAGTATTTCTTTTTTCTCCGTGTGCACGTTCGGCAACGAATCCTCTGCAACTCGCAGTCCCACTTGAGGACATTCGACGTCACATTTTAATGCTTATTCATAAGACATGGCAGGAATCCTGGAGTCTCCAAACTTATAATAAATTACATTCGGTGAAGCCGATCATTGGAGAATGGCCTGTTTTTCCAATTCGAAGAGCAGATGTCAGATTGACTCGCCTTCGCATTGGACATACTCGATTTACTCACAAACACATTTTGTTTGGAGAAGATTCTCCAGAGTGTCCTTCCTGCCATGTCCCTTACTCTACTCATATTTTAATTGACTGTCCGGTGTTTGACCATCATCGCCGGACTTTTTTTCATTCATCAGTTTTAACCCTGTCTGACTTGGTGGGAGAAAAACCCCACCATAACTTATTTGCTTTTTTAAAACATATTGGCCTTTTACACCAAATTTGATTTTAACCTTTTCTTATTTTTCATTGTGTGTTTGATTAATATTTTTAAATTGTTTTTACTTTAAAATAATTTAACAAGCGTTTGGTGCAGCTTAGCCTACTTTGGCTCTTGTGCCATTAAAATCCACACTCACTCACGCAAGATGAAATTCTTTAGAAAAATCCGGGGCGAATAAAACTGGCTTTGAGACAAATTTGGATTTTAGCTCAATGAAAGCTTTCTCACAATTGTCATCCCAATTAATTTTCTCTTTCTTAATTTTTCCCTTCAGAGAGTCTGTTAGCGGCGAAGCTATAGCTCTATAATTAGGAATATAATGAGCGTAATAGCCGACAATCCCAGAAAAGACCGCACTTGTGTTTTAGTTGTAGGCTGAAGGAAATCTTTTATGGCCTTTATTTTCAAATCGCTCGAGGATCTGCTCCCCGAACCGATTTTATGTACCAGGAACAAAACCTCCTTCTGAGCGAACTTACATTTAGAAGGTTTCACTCTCAAATCCGCCTCTTTTATCCTCTCTAGAACAATGTCAATATGTTTTACGTGATCTTTCCAATTTTGTGAAATAATTACAATATTGTCAATATAAGGTAAGGCAAACTGCTCCAACCCTTCTAAAACCTGGGCCATTAATTTACAAAAATAATAGAGGGCGCATACTAATCCAAACATCATCTTTTCAAGTATGTAAGAGCCAAATGGTGTGACAAATACTGCGTATTTCTGATCTTTAGGTGTAAGAGGAATTTGAAGATACCCCTTTGCCAAATCCATAACCGTAACATATGGTGCCGCACTTACCTTCTCTACAATCTCTTCCATATTTGGTAATGGAAAGAATTCAGTTCGGGTCACCTCATTCAAGCGTCAATAGTCAACACACGGACGAGGGTCTCTATTTGGACTTTCCACTAAAATAAGGGGAGATATAAAATTTGACTGGCCAATTTCGATTTCACCTAAATCTAATAACCGCTTAATATCCTCCTTTAGGATGTTAATTTGTCTTGGCGACATACGATAAGGTTTGGTTTTAATTGGCATTTCTGTAACTAACTCAATATCCATTTGCATTAGATGAGTCGTCCCGGGATCGGGGGAGAATACTTCCTTATTTTTAGAAATTACATTTTGTAATTCGTCGTTTTGGTCAGGAGTTAGTTTATCTTGTAAATGACTTTCCTTCAGTATTTCATGATAGTAAAATTTCGTGCATTATTTGTCCGGATACGAAATTTCAGTATCTCCTTCTATTTCGTCATCGCTCAGATTGCTTATTTCGTGCCTGAATTTCAAGGGCACGCACATTTGCCTAATTTCTTCTCCTCGCTTAGTTTTCGTTTCCCTAATCATTTTCCCATTATAAATCTCAGACTCTTTATCAACTCCTGATCTGGCCTTATACCATTATACTTTGAGATTCTTGCATTTTTTCTGCTCCTCCTCAAATTCGGAATCATTTATATTTCAGCTAAAATTATCTCTTTTCCTCCTTCAAAAGGAGGAATTACAAATTCCTTTTCTTCTTTTCTTTCGGACGGGGAAATGAGTTTTAATGGGGGGGGGTCAACTTGTCCCCGGGCGAATATTTCCTTTCCGGCCTTAGTAAGGAGTACTTTCCCCGCATTTCTCGTCACTACTGCGTTAATTAATTGTATGCCCTGTTCCCTAGAATCAATAAGTTCTGCCATCCGATTGCCTAACAAGTAGGGGTTGTCTCTGCGACCGCCAGGTTTTATCCCGGCTTTGGTATAGATCTCAGTTCTTTTTGTTTTAATTTTGATTTTGATTTTCGCCAGAGGTAGGCAGTTACATACATCATCAAAAGGGCTTTTCAGCCAAACGTATTCCCCTAGGAGATCACTTTCTTTTATCCAAATCCGTGCACATACATCTATGGATGATCCCGAGTCTCTCAAGCACACGCGATCTACGTCATTAATTTCCATTTTAACTTTGAATTTTTCAAAAGGATCCTCATTTTCGGAGTTTACATTTAAATTTGCTACAGTTTCGAAACTATTTTTCCTCAGTTTTGGGCAAGATAGCTTTATATGAAATATTTCGTTGCAGTAGTAGCATATAATCTGCCTCTTCCTTTCACAAATTGCCTCTCCCTTTCCCTCATTCTCTCTCTTCTAAAATGAGAGCTTTCCTGATTTACTTCATCCTCACATGAATCCTTTTTTGGTGAACCAACGGCCTTACCTTTGCCAACACAGTGGGCCGCGGTAGCCTAGTGGTCAAGGTCGTGGACAAGCGGCTGGCGGTTTTCGTTCAGTCGCGGGTTCGATCCTTGGCCACCAAAGACCCGCCGTGTAGCCAGGGCCGATGCACGTTAAATCTGTTCGGGGCCCAAAGTCCTCCGTTGGCGTGGTGTGGATGTTAGGAGAGGAGGGTGCCCGCTCAGGTGTCGTCCTCGTCACTTGACCGTGGTTCAAAATTACGAGGTCCGTCGTCAATAGCCCTCATGTTGCTTCTAGTGCGACGTTAATAAAAACTAAACTAAACAAACTTTGCCAACACAGTGACTTAATTTATTATTACTTTCAAATGGCTGTTTACCAAAAGGCTCACGATCCGATGTTTTTGTTGAATTTGCTTTCTATGTACTTTTTTAAAGTCTCGAAATGATATAATTTTTCAGCTAAAATCGTAGCTTCTTTGAATTCATCCCATGAATCTATGAAATGGTCAACCAACTCTATGGGAACTCTCTTTTTGCAACGTTTTTCTGAATTTCACTTGGGGTGTGTGAGTGTGTGTGTGTCATCAAATTTTCGATCGTTAATTTAACCAACTTCCCATCAAGCTAGGGCTTTGAAATTTTGGGAATCGTTCGCACTCGCCTAACAATGCAATATTTAGACGTTTGCGACATGTTTAACTAATATTTCAATAATTTTAATAAGTCAAAATATTCTTTCCTCTCGGCGCTTTTAGGATTGAGGAAAAAATTTCTTTCCCCCTCTGGGAGCACCGGGCACTCCCCACACCGCATGAGGTATCGTAAACCTTTTGTACTCACAAAGGGGAGATAGTATCTCTCCTTTACTATCTCCGAGATAGTAAGGGCTGCTGACTTTTAGTCAGTAATCATTCGCGAGAAAGAAAGTTTCCAATATTTGGCGCCATGTCTTATCACAATAATTTTTTTCTGAATTCTGGTTCCCATTCTTTTTTTAATAGAATGACTTACAAACTTTCAAATGCATTTTTTGATTTTATGAGTATTATGAATTTTTAATACACTCACAAATGTCTCTTTTTAAGTAAATTTTAAAGTTAAAAATAACTAACAGTTTTAACTAATATTTCAATAATTTTCTCTAATAAACTTTGCCACCATATAAAAACGTTGTTTTTAAAAACGTTGGTTTTATATCGAATTTTTAATTGTTCAGTTAACATTAACTCTTTTAACTCGACAAAATCATCTACCTTCATACCGGCTAACCAATTGTCCAGGTAGGACCTTAAATCAAACACTAAATCAGACCACAACGTACCTGGTCTTCGCTGATGGGATTCAAATCTATCTCTAAGGGCCACAGATGAAAGTTGGAACTTATGTAAGAGTAAATTTTTTATGTGAGGGTAATTGTCACCCTTTTCTGGTGGTTCTTTCACCACTAACTCCACGATTTCCATCGGAAGTAACGGAATCAGCTGTGAAACCCATCTTTCCTCTGCTACCTTTTATTTTTTGACTTGCCTCTCGAAAATTTCAAAAAATAAATTTATATCAGCATTCTTTGGATCAAATTTAGGCACCAGATCTCTTAAATTCACCCTTCTATTTACCCCCTGGCCTTCTAAATCTTCCGAAGATACACTCGCCCTATCTGTGATATTAGCCAGTCTCATTCGTTCGAGCTCAAATTCCCTAATTTGTCTACTTTTTTTTTTTTTTTTTTTTTCTCTTTTTTCTTCCAAGACTCCCTCCAACACTGCTTTAACTATTTCCTCCTCATAGGATACCCTTTGAATAATTCTATTCATAATATCTACTTTTGTAAAAGTGTTTTGGTCATCGATGCCCAATTCCTTTGCAATTTCTATCATGTCATCTTTTTTTAGCTTCAACAGATAAGCCATGATGTATAAGTAAATACAGTACTCAAATCTAAACTTAAATATCACAAAAAATAATGCCCTCAACAATACTACAAGTTCAGTAAATTAATCACACCTTATTACAAGCAAAATTTTAAAAATAAATACCCAACATGTGATGACTGTACCCGTCAAACAATAATAAATAAATATACTAAGAGTTTAACTACATACGCAAAATAAAATAACAAATTTACACAATTATCCAATTCAATTACAAAAAAAAAAAAAAAAAAAAAAAAAAAACCCTTTTTAATCTCTTGGCAGAGTGTCACAATTTTCTTAGCATATATATAAAACTCTACAAAATTCTGCACAGAAAATATATAAAAATCTGCTGCCCCGAGAATAATCTCAAAGAAAAGACTCACCTCTTTGTCGCTTGTAGAAGAAACCCAGGAGTTGATGGTTGTTCCTTCACACATATGGAATCTTTACTACACACCACACTTTTGTAGAACAAAAATTGTAGATTTCACTTTTGTAGAGCTAAAATTATAAATTTCACTTTGAGGAATAAAAATTGTAGATTTCACTTTTGTAGAACAGCAATTGTAGATCATTCTTGTAGAACCACAACTGCAGATCACTTTAGTTGAAAAACTGCTGGGAATAGCACTTCTAAATTCTCCTTCGTCTATTTGCGTATTAAATACCGTCAAACTAGGGCATGGGTTCGGACATCTATTTATTTAAATGCCTATATCCCTCCGCTGCCAATAATTTTATATATTTCTACATAGCTGTAACGTCGTGATCCCAGAATGCGTGGAATGAAGCGGTAACGTGAAGGGATCACACAGCTTAAGTAAAAATAATTCTTTATTTTACAAATCTATGGATTATATTCTAGTTAGGAGTTTCCGCCTGTTTCTATTCGCACAAACTCCAAACACATATAGCTACACAGCACAAAGTCCAAACATATATAGTTAAAATATCACCAATAGCTTAATATCAAATGCAGTTCGATTTTAGTTCTAAAATCACAAGAGCAGGCAATAGTCTCCAACTTCTAGCTGGAACCCTCTCTCGCTCCCCGGGAGGAATCCCCTAATCTCTTTTTTTCTCCCTTTTTAAAACCTCGAGTACGGCCGGTCTCACTCCTCCCTTTGATTTATTTTCATTTTTGAATGAACTATCCAATCAAAGATAAGCTTCATTTTTGTCCCCTGTAACACCATTCGCTCTTATCGGTCAATGTCAGTTTTCCCCAAGAGCAAACCGATGTCGGCCGTCACATGGCTATGCCCTAAATTCACATATATATATCAATGTCATGGTTCAACAATACCTCACAAAGAGGATTCAACTCAACCACACCTGTGTAACAGAATCAGATGTTCATGAATGTGGCTGACCCACGCCACCTTATTTTGCTCATTTATTTCTTTTAAGCAATAAACTTTTTATTGTGACTTTGAATGGGAAGTTGGGAACAAAAGTGGGAGTTCAAAACAAAAGTCTTTGGCTTGGGTTATCTAACACATCGATCAATAACTCCCGAGTCTAACATTGAAAACAATATTTTTTTGCAAAATTTTTTTTTATTCATCAACATAACACCTTTTGTTAATCACCTTTTAGGATGATACAATCGTTCCAACGCTTTTCCAAATCTTTTTTTTTTTTTTCGCAAGAAATCTTTTTTGTTGCGAGTAAATAGCGATAAACAGCTTTCTGAATCATCGACTCGTTGCTGTTTTTGTTCCATCGAAAGCAATCGCGGCACCCACTTGGAAAAAACCTTTTTCACTTCACTTCAAAAAACCTTTTTCCTGGTCTGATCGACTTAAAATTTTGACACGTTTCAAGCAAAGGTTAGTACTCTAGAAAGACCTGGTTACTGGTTTACTACGAGCGCCATCTCTGGGTTAGTCTCGGGAGTTATTGATCGATGTGTTATAGCCTGCGCTACAATATGATCAACACAATTTTTGTCATCTTTCATTAGTACTAGATTTATTAAACCCTGGTTATTCAGATGCATAGGAGAATATTTCCCATTATATAATTGAATAATAAAAAAAAATTTTGTTCCAGCCATCTAAATTTTTGGCAGAGCAATTCTTGTCCAGCCAATTTCAAAAATACGATATTTGGCGTTCATTAAGGAAGAGCTAGAGCGATTCTGAGAGCTTTGGTTTGAATAATATTGAAAGGTTTTAGTTGATGGTCCGACCATTCATTAATGATTTGGCAATCGTAGAAAAAGGAACTCAGATGCTATTGTTGATTAACTGAATAAGATTATCAGCTTTCGGACCATGATGTTTGTAGGTCTTGTAACGCCCTACCGTCCCGGGCGTCCTCTTGTGCCATCACTAAATTCAAATATTAAACACTACGACACAAATAATTACAGAACCACCAAAACAACTTTCACAATTTATTAGTATATATTTACTATGACACCAATAACTACGCTCTCCAGGTTAAGCTGCCTAACACCTTAATTCAACCCACCAATAGTACTGCCTCGACTGCAACTCAGATTCCGGAACCACTGTTGAAAACACTAGATCAATCTTTCTACGACAATCACTACTCGAACCTTCCACAATAGACTTTTAATTCCTCCTTTCCTCCAAGTGACTTTAATTCCTGACACTTCGGCTTCATCTCATCTCATCTCATCTCATCTACATGATTTCTCTCAGATCCTCCTTCGGCTACTCTTTCAGATCTCCTTTCAGATACTCTACTCCTTCCGACGGAGTTTATATAATTCCTAACACTTCACTTCATTCCTAACTACTTTACATACTACTTTATGCATCACGTTTCATTTTTGGTTGGGCAAAGGTTGTTTAGTGAAAGCAATCAATCTCAGTTGAAAGTCCCCAAGGTTAGTGGAGAGAAACCGCGAATAGCCCAATGTCACAGTCTTACCTTTAAGTGTATTAATCTTTTTAGAGCTTTATTTTTCATATGATTCGTGATAGTTGTATTTTGTCTCCATTTGGAGAAAAATTCACATATTTTGTCTCCATTTGGAGAAATATACCCCTAAAAATTTGATGGAGGTTTTCCGTGATAGAGGGTAACCAGCCAATAATACATTAGGAAATGTATGAATTCTTTTGTTTGAGAGTCATCAACATCTCGATCTTGAACCATTGTACCGGTAATAACTAAATCCCAATCTGCCCGGTTGAAGCGGTAAAAGGGGGGGACGTATTCGCACCCCACTACCATGAACCTGGGAGACTAACAGGGGGAAATGATCACTATTATAGAGATCATTTATAATAAATTCTTCACTGAATTTAGAGGTTCTAAATGATCTCTATGAGTAGCAGTATCGGTGAACAAATGGCTAGATCAAAGGAATGAAAAGTCCTAGTGGGAGCATGGAAATACCTCTTCTAGTCGGTGTTCAGCAGACAGAGACTCGTCAATGTGTCCACGAAATTTGTATCATACCAATGAGGATGTATCCTAAGTAAATTCCACCCCTAGCAGAAGCGAAGCTGGGCTATCTGATCGACTGATCGGTCTAACTCCGATTGCCTGACATCATCGCTAAGGTGAATTGAAATGCTAGCAGGTCTGATTGAGGGTCGAGTATGAATTGCACACATCAATCCTGCAACGATGTGGTCAGTAACGACGTATGTGGACAATCTGGGGATGTCAGCCAAACACCTCCAGAAGAAGAAATGCGGCATCAACACCCGTCCGTACACAATGCGATATCCAGCACTCCGTTGGTCATTACTTCAGAAAACCTGAAGAGCAACACAGACAGATTGGTGCAGATATAAATTGGATTTGAGATCCTAGCCTAACAAACTGAGCAGTTCCAGGAAACCAAAGCCTTTAAATGGGCGCACTGGAAGTGAAGGTCCTGCTCGTGACCCCTGTTTAATTCTGAGCGATGGTGCAAAACCACCGCATCCTCAATAATGACTCACTTTAAGAGAACGCTGTTCGCAGAAAATTTTTGTTTTGCTCTTCTAAAGCTCGACCAGCCACGGCCTAGTCTGATTAGCCTTTGAAGAGGAAGGATTCTTAGAATATTTATTTTTCTTTACTGCGTTCAGGTTGTGCGCCTTTTCTGCTGTGATTTCTATGTTTAGGCTTCTTAGACAGGTTCAGAAATTGCGGATTTGGAAATTTAGTTAATTGGCTATTTGCCGTTGCGTACTTTTTCCTGCAAAAAGGGAAATGACTACACGACTATTCTCGGGATACGATACAAATTCTGCAGTGTCTTCACTGCTACTTTTATTGGCCCATTTCTGGCAAGAACAAGAGTATGCAGGTGGTTTCTGATAATTGATGCACTTCTTCTAGCAAGCAGGAAGCACTATCGTGTCCTGTTACTGTACAGCGAGCGCACGTCATTTGTCCCCTACACGCGTTCTTAGAATGACCATATCGTTGGCAATTAAACATCTTGAGGGTTTGGAAGGGCGTGACGAGAGGTGCGGCCTGAATTGTCTGTGCGAGGCAGAGCAGGACACAAGCAAATTATTAAGCACCTTCCATCTCCTAATCGTAATCCTCCGACCCCACAAACCAGCTGGTCCTGCAAATTCCTCCATCGTCTTCTTCCGACACGTTTTCCAATTCCCATTGAGGGTATCACGCCACGATAGTAATTTAGATTTCTATGTGGTGAAGTTGTCACCTGATATGATCCTGCAAGGACATCTTCATAACAAGCTGTGCTTGTTTAGAATAACTCAATTTCCAAGATGCTGTCCCAGAACGCAATTTCTTGATATTATAAAGTCCCTACCAACCTTTGAATTCCTTGGATCAGAAAGGGATATTGGCAAAGTTTCAGTATCACTCTTTTATGAAAAGAAACGGAATTGTTAATTTCGGTAGATATTTCGTTTTCAAGTTGCATTTCATATGTTCACGGTCCCCCATGTTTCCCTGTTCGATTTCAAAGAATCTTTTTATAGCTTTGGGAGCCAAACGATTTCAATCTTAATTGTCGCCATATTGCCTCTAAAATAATACACTGATTGACTCTAGTTCTGACGGTGGCTCCCATCTTTTCCCTAATGGAAACGGAGTAACCTTCGGAGGTATTCTGTTCCAGCTGGACAATGTGACTGCCCCCATTATGTGCCCAGCAGAGACAGTCCAAGGCCGACGACAAGGAGGATTTCTGAATGGGAGGAGGTCGCACCATCTACAGCCATACCGCCAAACTCCTCCTCTGGGAACATTTTCATGACGTTCTAAAACTGTTAACCGACGGCAGCATCGCAACTCTCTCTCGCACACACCTTCCCCATCCAGGTCTTTTCCAATCACGCCCATCGGTCTTCCACTAGGTAACTCCCTCCACGAGGGGTACTGGCCGTACTGCTTGCAGAGCTAGACACGCAGGAGATCTGGCATTGATACGTCTGGGCTACATGATGTTAGTAGGAGACCAACAAAGATATTTTTTTATTTTAAATATTTTTATAATTTTTTTTTATTTTAAATATTTTTATAATTTTTTTTTTAAAATATTTTTTATATTTTTTTAACACAAATGTTAACACAGACTCAAGAATAAAACTAAGTTAGTTTAAACTGTTTTCCGCTTGATATCACAAAATATCAAGCGGAAAACCCCCAAAGCGAAACACATGACAAAGAAAAAAAAGAGGGGGAGAAGAAGAGGAAAAAAAAAGATCACTGAGGTACCTCGGGGTTGTGATGCCCGTATTCATCTGAAGAAGATGAGCCCCCTGAGGGAAACCCTTTTTTTTTATTGAATCCGAGTTCTCAATGAACTGAGCTCGGACCATCTTCCGGTTGTTCTAAATTTTAAAACCGATTCTGCATTAATTAAAAATCCAGAGCACCCAATTCAATTCTACCCAAATCAGGACGTCGAAAACCCGGAGTTCTCGGCGCAAGTAACTCAAAAAGTAGAAACTTTCTCACCACACCGGCCGTAGTATAACTGGTAACATCGCTGCATAGGGAAAACACAGCACCCCGTACAGTGGCCGCTGACTGGAAGGGTGGCCGCTTCGCGGTTCCCTTTTACATTGAACCAACAAAACCGATGGAAATTTTGCAATACATCGATAAAATCAAGCCTCGCAAAGCTACTGAGGCAGATGGTATCACTAATCGCATGATTAAAAATTTTCCTCATAAATATATTGTTTTCTTAACTTTTTTGCTTAATTGCATGTTAAGAAATTCCTACTTTCCAGACCAATGGAAACTGCCGTGGTGGTTCCGATCCAGGTGAAAATACAGTTTAGCGTAACCACTTGGCGAGATATGAAAAATCGCCAAATTTGGCGATTTTTTCTTGGCGGAACCCTTAAGTCCGCATTGCGGAAAAGAAGGAATTTTTTGACTCACATAATCACCACATTTAGGACATACATAGGTGGACGAAATTAAACATAATTTCACTTGTGTGAATAAACGGAGAATTAGTGATTGTAGAGAAGGTTAAAAACGCAGAAACACAAATTAAATCCAACAGGAGAAACTTAAATAAAAAGCGTGAACAACGAAAAAAGGAAAACCAAGCAAGGACAGAAATAGTGAAACACGACAGAACTGGAAAAGTTTCTAAACGAAGTAACGGACAATAAAGAATGTTCTAGAAACTCTGAGAAGTGTACGTTCAGCATAAGAAGCGCCAAAAATCATAACCTCTGATTAGTTAAAAATCAAAAACATGCAAAGTTTACGTTTAGAAACGGAGGCGCAAAAATCTACTGTCCGTGATTTTTTTTAAAAAAAACATCCATCAAAGCTCCGTGAGTGTGAGACTGTGGGGGTGTATTGCAGCGAGAAAAAAATTACTCCAGACACAGGGAGAAAAAAAAAGCTAATCGACTGAAATTTTGATTAATGTGGCAAATTCGAAAGAATTGTCCCGCGTAAAGCAACCAAATGGAGAAAATAATGGTCAGAGAAGTGTATAACGAATATATATATATATATATATATATATCAGGTGAACCGGAATCCGTATTCATATGGCAAATTCGAAAGGGTAGCCCCACCAAAAGCAACAACAGTGAAAAAAACATGATCAGAGAATTGTATAATGGAAAAAAAATATCAGGTGAACCGGAATCCGTACTCATAAGGCAAATTCAAAAGGGTAGAAAGCAACGACACTGACAATAAAAGGGTTAGAGAAAGGTATATATATATAGTATATAAAAAAAAGCTCTTTAACAGAAATCAAAAATCATATGCCATATTCGAAAGGGTTGCCACGCCTAAAGGCACCGGAGTCAAGAGAAAGCAGGGTAGCCATAATTGGCAAAATATTAACAAATAATTCCTATTTCTAAGGGGTGGTTACGCTAAACTGCATTCCAACCCCGATCCATAAAAACGGATCGGCACTTGATATCCTCCAAAATTATAGGCCAATTTCTCTACTTAGTAGCTTAAGTAAAGTATATGAATTTGTTACTCTTCGTCGCCTGAATCAGCATATTACTGCGAATAATATTATTATCCCGCAGCAATGTGGCTTCGTTTCCAAAAGCAGTACTATCCACCAACTTTTACGAGTCTCTGAGCTGATTCATACAGGCTCCGAAAAATCACTCACCACAACTCAACTGCTGAACCAATCAGATAATCTGTCCCGCAAGGAAGTCTTCTTGGTCCCGCCCTCTTCAACTTGTACATTAACGATATACCCCAGGCTGCAAATACATAGTTGGAACTTTTCGCCAACGACACTGCTGTGCTGGCACAAAATAAGAGTATGCCCGTCGTCGTCTCTTATTTACAACACCATATCTCCCAGCTAGAGCTCTGGCTCATGAACAGGAAAATAAAAGTCAATGCGTCCAATAGTGCAGCCATCTTGTTCACGAGGAAAATGAGTACTCCTAATTTGGCAAACCTCACAATTTTTGACCAACCAGTACCCTGAGTATGTAAATACAAGTATCTAGGGTGTATACTGGATTCAGAATTAACTTTTTTAAAACACATCGAGCACACTTGCAATAAAGCGCGAGTGGCTCACTTTCAGCTTTATAAGCTCATAGCTCGAAAGACCATACTGGCGACCAGGCACAAAATTTTGCTTTAAGAAACTATTGTTAACCGGTCAAATTTGGGTGCTTGCGCCATGACTCACCTTAAGAGATTGCACATCGCATCAAATTCCTATATTAGGAAAATGGTAAACGCTCCCTGGTTTGTCCGGAATAAAATCATCTATAGGGATCTTAAAATTGAACCAATTATGCCATTTATTAAAAGGCATTCTAAAAACTTCTTTGATAAACTTCCACCCCACCCCAATGCGCTACTGAGGTCACAACCAAACTAAAATCCGATGCGAAAAACTTCCAACAAACGTCCTCGAGCCCTTCTCGAACAGTCGTTCGAAAACTTTCCAGCTATTAAAAGGGCTCACACGCCGCAACCCTAGTACCTCATTTGGGTAACTAACTTAGTACAGCAAACAAGCGGAGTGCCCTGTACATCCTCAAACACTGTCGTTATTTTTTAGCTCCCCATTGGTTTTTCTTTAAAGTACACCAATGTGCCTCAAATTGCTATAACAAGGATTTTTCAAAACTTTTATCCCATTGCTGGAACTTAATTCCAGTCATACACATTAAAAAAAAAATCACTTCTCCTCCACTTTTCAAAACTGCTATCCACCGACTTCATTCCGCACGAGTCAGGTCATTTATTTTTTTAAAACCTTCCAACCCCCAAATTTGTTCAACAGCATAATTTTAATAGTTAATTTTATGTTCGAATGGTATCGAAGGTCTTTCCTTCCACGGAGAAAACGCTAACTCGCTGGGGAGTTCTCTTCCTAGAGCATTCGACCAATCAGAGCGCTCCCTTCTCCCCATGCTTTTCCCACCTTCCCCTGTGCTTGTTCTTTCGCGACAGGTTCACCGGGGAAAGAGATTGCTACTCCCGAAATCTCGCTCGAACGCCTCGCGGCGGCGAGGGGGAACCGGCATTACTCTATGCGTCCGGTAGGCGGGCGTGTACTTTGATCGTAGGCTTTATATTTTATCTTTTTTCACTTTTTACGGAATTATCTTAATTTTCTCCTACTCAATAATTCTGAAGTGGATGTATCTCCCTCTCTGGGGAGAGGTACTCCGTAAATTTACACACCTTCGATCCTTATAAGGGCAGCTGATAGTTGATTGGCAATAATTATTATTAGAGTAGTTGGTTAGTCTCAACGATACAGTTATATTATTGTGTTTTTCTTGAATTTTTTGAAAAATAAATGCAAAATGGATGTAACTTCAATTTTTAGATGTTGTTAGCTTAATAAATACAAATTCAAAAAGGGTTGTTATTTCGAAATGTGAAATTTTTGACTGCTTGTTATACTTATGACGCGGCTAATTTCGCCAATATTCGGGCTAGTTTTTTTTTTTTTTTTTCAAAACTTCAAGTTATCTGATTACGTAAACCGCATTAGGAGTACTGTTTATCTTATCAGATTTTCCATAACTTTCATGTTGGACTTATTTCTTTGAAAAATTTTTGTTGAATTTCATTAATCAAATACACTATGGCAGGAAGAGTAGCAGTAGTAAGTTCAAAATACAATTTATTGTTGCTTTTTAAATTAATTACATAAAGTTAATTTTTCTTTTGCTGTATTATATAATCAAACACAATTCGGAAAATCTGATACTTTACAAACTTAGATATGAAACACACGTTTAATATTTTTCGTCAAAAGATGATTTTGCTTTTTATTCATATTATTCAATTATTATTGCAAATTATTTTTCATTGGCTACTGTTTTCAAAAATTGTGTAGCATATTCACTTTCAAAGGAAAAAAAAAAGTATTAATTGGCTGACTCAATAAATTTTGTACTCTTTTTCAAATTAAATTATTATTTGTTGTATTTATTTAGTTTTGGTGTAATGAATGAAAAATGTGCTCATAAAATCATTGTTGAATCATTAGGAATTTTATTTACAAATTATTTAATAAAACCTAATGTGTAGCATAAAAAAACAGCATTAGTCTATAAATCTGGTCAATGAATATCTAAATGCGAGAAGAATTTGAGCATACTATCCAGACAACTGCTTCTCAAATTATTATGCTTCATATATTCTCTGATTATAAAATAAAGCTAGGCTTATATACACAGTGTATTAATGGTATTTCAAGCTGACTTGAGAATATCACAGTATGAAGTTAATTATGATTGTAAAGGGATAACATTCTGGCTAAATAAATCAATATGTAACGTTTATGAATATTCTTATCTTGAATAATGTAACTTAAAAACTTTGTTTGTACCTTACATTGGAAGTTATTTATTTCATTGGTATATTAGTTAATTTAATGTTCACAATAGAGGTTTTAAAATATACAGCTAAATATTAATTATTCAATCTGACTTTTGCTGACAGACAGAGCGCTCCAAATTGGGAATAGTGTGTCCTCTAGGAGATTGCCGACTTCCTAGATAGCTTGCCAAACGTGCATGACTGAAGCATTTAAATTAAATTGCCAATTATCCCTCCAAAAGTCGCTAATTGCGTAGGAGACACCCTATTCACGATTTGAACCTACAGGGCAGTATGGAGAGGGCTTTGGTAAACCAAAATACACAATTATTATTAATTGGTAAATTTTGATATCTATTGAAGGAAAAGCATCCTTTAAACTGTATTATAGACTTTTTACTCTATGTTCCATGAAAACCAATTAATCGATAAATTATGACCTATCTGCAGCTTTTAATAATCAATTTCTTATAAGTAAAGGCAATGAAAATAATGGTGTTTT
This sequence comes from Nephila pilipes, assembly GCA_019974015.1. Classification (NCBI taxonomy): domain Eukaryota; kingdom Metazoa; phylum Arthropoda; class Arachnida; order Araneae; family Nephilidae; genus Nephila; species Nephila pilipes. The sequence continues at coordinate 122,063 of BMAW01022053.1, forward strand.
AACCCCTTAGCAGTCAAACCACATGATTACTATATAGATAAGTCTCATTCTCTCTATTCACATTTTTCAGTCGCAGGTTCGATCCTTCCCCACCAGATTCGCCGCGTAGCCAAGGCTGAGGCACATTAAATCTGTCGGGGCAAAAGTCCTCCCATTTGCGTGGTGTAGAAGGTAGGAGAGATGGGTGCCAGTTCAGGTGACCGAGGCTCAAAATTACGAGGTCCGGCGCCGAAAGCCATCAAGTTGCTTCTAGTACAGCGTTAATAAAAGCTAAACTAAACTCTATTCACATTTTTTTTTCTGTTCTACCGCCTTTTGCCATGTTTAAACTTCTCACCATTATAGTATGAATTTTTAACTTCCATCTAATATTATTTATATTCAATAAAAAGTAGTAACTTCTATATTAGATATGCGAGTTCTCTATTCTTACTATACAAGGCTAACTTGCAAGTTCTGTGTTTTTCGAATCTATAATTCTACTGAAAGATTATAGCTTCTACCAAAGCTGTTGACTCCTAATCTCTCAAAATGGAATATAAATTGTTGGTTTCATAATATATCTTGCAATTTTTAAGCTATTACTTAGTTTGCTTGATGGATTTGGCTTTGCTAATGTTTATAAAACAATTTATTTCCAATAGCAAGGCAATACAAAAGGGAAAACAACAACAAAGATGAATACATAACATGATCACACACACAAAAAGCACGAAAAATGACCGAAGTCGTTGCCTCCTTAAAAGTTCTCTTGCTCACCAATACAATGCCGTCTCAGTATCGCCGTAGGGCAATGGAGGTGAGCCCAATTCATTGGCTCCGCCAAATCACAAAGAGGATAGTTTGTATGCTTAAAAATCCCAATATGATGGAGGTGTTCTCCTGGACAGCCAGGACCCATCAAAAGACAAAATTTTGCAACAGCCTCATGACGTGGGATATTGGGAATAGATAGAAGACTGTCAACTCCACTGAAATACACTCGGTCTAACTGAGCAGCGGCCTGCATCAAAAATACTTTAGAACCTCTCTGAGTTGTAGACCATTTTGCCATATAAACGTTACTCGAATGCACCACGTGGAGGTAGATCTACTTTGCACCCCCTGTTTATAAAATATTGGCTTATTATAAAATAAAATTAAGTAATAATGGACAAATACAACCACATTTATCAAGCATATATTTTACATTTTAAAATTGTTGTTTGTGAGCTCTTCTATAGGCTTTAAGGAGACCTAATATACTATTCAGATTTTATTTCAAATTAACCAGATCTTATAAGGAATTTTATGCTGTATTAATATTTTGATTATACAACTTTAAGCTTAAAATTGATCTTGAGTGATTAAATGTTTTCAATTTTGGATCAAGTATAACATTCAATTTCTTTAGGTTACTGGAAGTAATAAAGGCATTGGATTTGCAATTGTTCGAGCTTTGTGTTCAAAATTTGATGGAGATGTGTTTCTCACTGGTAAGTTGAACTGGTTGCATGATTATTAGAATATTTTTGGTATTAAAATTTATCATAATGGTCAATTATTAATTATAACATAGTGAAAAATGTGAATACATAATGATCAAGTCTTCTAACTAAGAAATTTTTTACTATGTATAAATGCAATATGATTTTAATCGGTATATTGTTTCCATTATCACTATATTTATTGAAAAATCTTTTACTTTCAAAACTACTTTACATATCTTGGGTATGAAACTTATTAATTTGTTTATTTCATTTTCAGTTAAGCTTTCCATTCATAGTTTAATGTGTGGTACAAATTATTTAGATTTTTATGATTGAACTACTTTATGACTATATATAACTTCTCTTAAAAATGCTCTATTGTATTTAAATCTGGAAATTGACAGTGCTATTTTAAAACTTTAACTATATCACCAAACAAGAATTGTTGAACTAACGTGAATTGTTTTCTGTCATCTTATTGGAAAAACTAGTTTTTTAGCATATCTTTTAATAGTATATGGTTCCATATACTTTTCTAGAATGTCTTTATGCTTAAAATCTATTTATGGAGCCTTTTATTTGACACAATGGTCCAACACCTGTAGAGTGAAAATATTTTCACACCATAATTTGTCCCTCTTTATAATTAGCATTGTTTGTCAGATTGTTTCTTTCATTTTTTGGATGATATGTGTGCCTTATACCATCTGATAAAAGTATATTTTATGTGCTTTCATTACTGAAAAAATTTACTCAATTTTTTCCCTATTGTTTCATTCAGATTTTTCAATTTTAATAGATTTAATTGGTGTTTTTATTGAGAGAACAACTAATCAATCCATCATTCCTTAAATGATGCTTAGTTATTTGAGTAGCTGTTTCACAAGGTGATCTATAGTTGAATCCGTTTTTTTGTATCATTTCATTAATTTAATTTGAAGTTATTTTAGGTAGACCACATTCATTAGAAACATGACTTATGGAATATTCTTTATATTTACTTATCTTTATTTTAACATTAAAAATTAAGAATTTAAAAAAATTCACTTTTCTTTTAATTAATCTTTTCAACTAACTCTTTTCACTCAGCTTTAAATATCTAAAATAAATAATGAATGTATAAAATTCTGAGACTTTTAACAAACCAAAAAAGTAAATTTGCAGATGTTAAAATGATATAATTTTTTTAATCTTAAGTAGTTAATGCATTTGAGAGGCAAACCATATTACCAATGTCAAAAGAATTTTTAGTGCTACTATGTGTGTGTGAATATATATAGGAGACTAAATTGCTAAGATTTCTCTTGAACTTGATTTAATAATATTTCGTACGCTAAATTTTAGTTTTTATATAATTATTATGTTCAATTTTTCTTTTGATGTTATAAATCTTAATAGATATTTTTGGGTTGAAATTTTAAACTTTCTCTTTTCTTTATTCAGCTGTATCTTTGGTTTCTTTCCTGCTTTGTAAAACAATAACTGAGGGTCAGTTAGGTAATAAATTCTGAAATAACCTTCAAAACAATCTGCAGTCTTTTACAGCATTAATTTTTTTTTTGTATTTCATTCTTTTACTTATCCTCAATTTTTATTCGTTTCAGTTTTATTTTTTAGTATTACTTATATTGGCTTTTTTATTTATACCTTTAAATTTATTTGTTTTTTCAAAACTTATCAATAGTATTTAATTTTTTCTTCTGTAGTCAATATTGAATTTTTACACTTATTCAATATTTTTTTTATTATATTGCATGATATATATGATAATAGTTTACTAATGTTTTCTTTCATGACTTCTTCTTTCAACAATGATTTCTTTTTATGATCTCCTAAGTTGAAATAGCATATCTATTGGAATCATAAGAATGCGAGGAATGAGGACAATTTCACCTTTGAAAGGTCCTCTTAAAATAGTTGCTTCTACAATGTTGCTCATTAATTTTTTTACTGTTAGGCAAATGCTGTTGCAAAGCTTTGGCTGTTTTATATTTAGCAATATGATAATTGGCTCATCAATTTTCAATTGCAGTATGTGAGATTGCATTTCCGGCAGATTGAGTGAATTCAAGATTGTAATTATGCATTGCATGTTCAATGGTAATTTCTAAGCAGAGTGAGCAGTTCCTCCTCCTGATACCAATGTTGCGGAAATTCTGGACGATGCAAGGCTATGTCATTTTGGGAACAAATTGCTGCTAAAATCAATCAAATTATAGAAATGTTTTATCAGTTCCCCCTCATGTATCTAAGAAGGTTTCTCTAACCCTGTTATTGACACTTTGCATTACTTGATCATAAATCCCCTTTTGCTCAAGAGTTAGTTTAAAAATATTTGATTGTATGTATGACAAAAGAGTTCAGCACTTTGAAGAGAGCAGTCACTATGATTGAACAATGCAAGAATTTGATTTGGATGTGTTGCATGCATCATTAATGCATCCATCCAAGTGTCAGTTGTTCTCCAATAAATTTAGAGCTTGACATGCATTGTGAAAGTGTAATGTATAATACTATTGACGATTCTCAATTGCTGGAGAGACATTGGAACAGGCACATTTACCAACTGCATGCGAAGAAAGAAGCATTCATCTTGATTGACATGCACGATGTATAATATGCATAATGTGTTTTCTTTGAATATGTTAGTTTGTCTATCAACTTTCGGTCTTCATTTACATTGTTCAAATGATTTTTGACTGGCATTTCATGTGTAATACATAGGCACTTTCGAATACAGTAGTATTTTTGCAAACACGTCATTTTTGTATGACATGCCAAAAGCCGATAACATTGTAGCTTGTGGATTCTGGGCTACTTGTTGAATATTTGTAAATGTGAGTTAAACATGTTATCCATTTTCTAGATGCACTGCTTCATCCAATCCTCTCCTGTTCATTGTGTAAAATTATGAACCGTTCTCCTAAATTAAATACCTCTAAAATGAAATCAAAGGTATATGATTTTATCTCCATCCAAAAATTAATTTTAGGAAGGAGTTAAAATAATTCTAGCAATAGTCAACAATATTTCTTTGACTAAATTTTTCCTAACTTCTGAAACTTTAATTTTTGTTAAAACCCTTGAACTTCTTTTATCTTCAAGTAAATCCTAAACTTTAATGCATTGATTATCTTAATTTTTAACATACTGTAATTTAAATTCTTTACTGACTTAATTTTTTACTCCTGAACAAATGTAGATCCAGTGTTCAGCTGAACAATAAATTTTTTCAAACCAGATTGGGGATAAAAGTCTGTTAGGGTTAAGAACCCCAAGAAAATATCTTCAGCTATAAAGATTGCTCTGAAGACAATTTCACAATGTAATTTGAATTCAAATGAAAAACAAACAACACTGCTGTATTTCAACGCAGGGAACCTACTTTTTTCAATCTATTCAAACAACTCTCTCTGAAGACAATTTCACGATATAATTTGAATTCAATTGAAAATAAATTATTCTGCTAATTGCACTTAAAAAGCTACTTTTACTTTCTTGACAGTAATAGGATACTTGATACCGAGATGCCCAAGTGAGCTTTCCATTCTTCATTGGGATTTATTGTCGTCTTAAAATGTGGGTAGTACGGTCTTGGATTGCTGTGGCTATCTTTTGCTTTAATAGACCCTTCTTGTCAATTAATACTTACTTTTTTCTTCCTTCCCTTCACTTGCATCTAAATCATAGATATACATTTTTAATAATTACTTAAATTATAAACTTGAAAAGTAGTAAGTTAATGAATGTTTGGGGAGCATATATAACCTAATGCCAAATGTAGTTTTTATGTTTATAGTATTAACCAACCAATCTATTGACTTTTAGATTTAATTTCTACTTTTCATTATCTTTCTCCATTTTTGTAGTAACTATATTCATTTAGATAAAAATTCTGAAATGCTGAATCATATTTATTAATCCTATCTGATATTTTGTTTCCAAATATTTCATTAAAAAAATTGGGTTGTGTTTATGTTGTAATTTCAAAGCTTCGAATAAAATACATTTAATTCCATCAAAATAAATGTATTTTAATATTAATTAAGTTGTATAAGTAACCTTACTACTAATAATTTATGCTATTCGAATTAATTCTCATTTCATAAACAGTTATAAAAAATTAGGCAGTTTTAAAATTATCTGGAAATAATTTAGGGGTAATTACTGTTATAAAATTTAATTTCGAAAATGGTGCGTTATCTTACAAAATTTGGATTATGATGTTGGATTGCTATCTCATTCGATTGTTGTTAGTTTATTGAAATTCATCATTGATTATAAAAATTAAATAAAAAACTCAGTGAGAGACCTTTCAACTATCTCTCATACTTCCTTACTTCCAGAGATTTCAACAAATGTTCGTATGTGCATAAGGATAACTCTGGGTCTTTAACAATATCAGCAATTGTATTTTATACATCTCGGTGCTCATTTTGCTCTTCCAGATTGCGTGTCTTCCAGTTCTCACGCAACTCCTCTCCTATACAAAGGAGGGATAACCATACTTTTCCCTCATCAATAGGCATCATATATACTACAAAGTCATCCTTTTTTCAAGAATTAAAGATTAATAAATTTATTTAAATTTTGATAGACCTTAAAATTTTCTCTCCTAAATTTCAGTATATAAATCAAGAACAAATACATTAAGTTTTTCTTTATTTTTTAAAGACATGTTTATTTTTATTTAGAGTAATTCTTTAGTATTACTCTAAAGTAATTTTTAAGAAGTAAAGATTAATAAATTATTTTATTTCTAGACAACCCTATAAGTAGGGTTGTCTAGAAATAAAATAATTTGAGTAGATAATGCATTTTTAATAGTTTATGTATTTAAAATTTGAAATCTTGATGGCAGATATGACTAAACATTTTTTAATTTTGTTAGTAAAAAAAATTTAATTTTATAAAAAAGAAACATTTTTTGTTAAATATTTCTATTTGCATTTAATTCAAAATTTTTTAAAAAAGAATATTATTATTTACTTGCACTGAAGTAATCAAATCTGGGTAAAATTTAGCAGTAAAAACAATTATTTTTTTTAAAGTTTATTTTTTGCTGGTTTCTCTTATAATTTGTTAAAAATATTTTACAGCTCGAGATGCAGATCGAGGTAAAGCTGCGGTGGAAAAATTGAAGAGTGAAGGTCTAAATCCTAAATTCCATCTTCTGGATATCAGCAGTGAGGATAGCATAAAATCTTTAGCTTCATTCCTTAAGAAGGAATATGGTGGTCTTGATGTTTTAGTAAATAATGCAGCAATTTTTTATACGGTAAAAAATAGTTGATTTTAATGATTATGATTGAAACTTTAATATTTACAGCATTCTAATGCATACATTTCAAACTTGGGTGGCACCATAATTGGCTTATAAAAATTATTCAAATATGATGAAAAGAATATAATATAACAATACAATTGCATGTATGTGTGTGTGTGTATATATGTGTGATATTATTCCATTTGGCGTTGGTTTTATCATTTTTGACGAATTCATCGCTTGTGTCGACGAAGGGGGAAAATACCAATTATAGAGTTACTCTAAGCTTAGGAGACAAATTATTATTTCGCAAACTTAATATTAATATTACATATTTCTGAATTTCAAAAATTAAAGCTCATTTAAATACTGAAATTTAAAAAAAGAATGCAAATGTTTTTCTACCATTATCTTTTGAGAGTCAAATGCATCATAAGACTATGATCATATTATACTGTATACTACTACAGTAGAACCTCTTTAAGCCAGAGCCTTTTAGCTTGGATCCCAGCTAATAATTTGGTTCAATCTGTTCAGAATTATTTGAGAGCTAATCTGTGAATTTTCATAATATTTGTTTCATCTCCATATTTTAAAAAATTATTTTCTTCTCTGAACTCTACCTCCAATTATGAATGTGTGAAAGAAAAATGTGAGGACTCTTATATTGTTCATAGTAACACTAACTAATAGTGATGGGGTGTAGAGTATGTCTGGCAACAGTAATGTGTTGGTAGAATTTCGAACCAAGTTTGAAAAACTTTATCATAAAGGAAAAATTGTTTAAGAAAACAGTAGATCAAATTTACAATGTCAATTAATCAAAGTTATTCTACTAGATGTTTTCAAGTAAAACTTAGGGGTTACAATCAGAAGAATTACCAAGAGGACTTTAAAAAGGCAAGAATTTCATCACTATAACAGCTTACCGCAATGCATCTGGCAAGCACAAATTTCCATTTCGTTTAATACAAAAATCTAAAAATCCCTGTGATTTGAAAAACATAGATCAGGATTTTTTGCCTGTAGTATGTATACGATTCCCAAAAGAATGCTTGAATGAAAAGTGAAATTTGTAACAGTTCTTTGAGTATTTTGTTCCTGTTGTAACGAAATATTTAAAATCATGCAACCTACCAATCAAAGCTGCTCTTATACTGTCCTTACTGCAGAGTGCATTAGAGCATTGTGAAAGGTAACACTGTAATGTACTCAACAGTTAGTGAACTGTAAAAAAGGGCCATTGCAGTAAAGTTTTACCCCCAAGTATTACTACCCAGGTATAGGCAATGAACCAAAGGGGTCTCTAGAATTTCACAAAAGTTTAGAGAGTAAGTTCTGAAGGCAATAGGGGAAGATGAAGGGGAAACAGAGTGGGGAAGATTATCGGATCTTTTAACTTTTAGACATTTATGTATTTAGTTACTGAAGCTTGGGATCTGGTTGCAAAGAGCCTTCTGAGAAAGCTATGGAAGAAATTTTGTCCTATAGTCTTTGATTAGCCAGATTGCAAGATACAAAAAGGAGAAATTTGTGGTAATAAAAAAAAAACTCAACAATATTAGACTTGAATATTTTAAGGCTGCACTTAAAAAAATTTATGATTGCTCATATGCTAACGTCAGACTACTGATGAGTGAAGAAATAACCTCTTCCTGCCCATCAAAAGAAACTAGAAATAAAGAAAGTACAAACAAGATTAACATAATCGTGGATGATCAATCAACTGTATAAGTCATAATTAAAAATAGGGTTCCATTTAGAACATTTGATGGTCTATTTTGAATGTCGGGCAGAGACAACACTGAACGATCTTTTTATGCTGAAGAGGATCCGTGACTGTGCCAAAGTGGTATGTCAAACCTTACTCAGCAGAAAGTTAATTTTTTTCCCCCTACAAAATAAAACATCTTTACCTTATGTAAATATAGTTCATATTAAATTTGTTTAGATTTTAAAAATGATTTTCTGTAACTTTGTTTTGTTTTATTTTGTTTTACCAATTTTCTGGTTATCGAAAATCCAGTTAAACTGGATTTTCCATAACCCAAATTGACTCTGGTCTTTATTATTTGACTTATTGAGGTTTTACTGTACATTAAAGTGTAGCCTTTTCCCACTCCAAATTTGTATTCTTAGGAATTTTTTTCTCTATTTTTATACCATGTATTTATTTGCCTTATTGGAAAGTCAAAAAAATATCCATTTAATCTCAGGTTCAAATAAAAAATATGTTAAAAGGCTAGAAATTGTGCACGCATTGAATTTTATCTTAAAAAAGATAGTATTTCCTTCTAGATGTAGCCTTTATTACAGAAGCAGTTGTCTTTCAGTAGAAATGTGCGGCAAATTTTGCCTGAAAGGAAAAGGTTGACACTTTCTTATCTACAAACAGATAATTGTATATAAAAATTTGAGGGGAATAATGGGAGAATTTTACATATTGTTAGCTATTTATAAAGTATAATAAACTGTTCCCAATATATAATATCTGTAAATAGTATAATACTTGCATATTTTTTTAAAAAATTGCAATATGTGTTACAAATATTGTAGCATTAATCTTAAGGTGTAAAGTACCATTAAGTAGCTGCTTATATATTTTTGATATCCATCTCAATTTCTGCAACAAAAAATAAGCAACCAAAAAGAAATGAAAATTTATTTTTCAATGAAAAACCGCTTCCAATAGTTGTGATACAAGATTCCAATCTTTGATTCATTATTTTGATTACTGTTTCATTATGAAAAATACTAAACATTCATGTGAAATTTTTTTCACAAAATGTGTACCAGCAAATATTTCAAATTTTATGGAACATCTTGTCCATAAATGTAATATCCAAATGGAATAATTCGATATAAAAACCAACGTTTTTAAAAACAACGTTTTTATATAGTGGCAAAGTTTATTAGAGAAAATTATTGAAATATTAGTTAAAACTGTTAGTTATTTTTAACTTTAAAATTCACTTAAAAAGAGACATTTGTGACAGTATTAAAAAATTCATAATACTCATAAAATCAAAACATGCATTTGAAAGTTTGTAAGTCATTCTATTAAAAAAAATGGGAACCAGAATTCAGAAAAAATTATTGTGATAAGACATGACGCCAAATATTGGAAACTCTTTCTTGCGAATGATTACTGACTAAAAGTCAGCAACCCTTACTATCTCGCAGATTGTAAAGGGGAGATAGTATCTCCCCTTTGCGAGTACAAAAGGTTTACGATAACCTCATGCGGTGTGGGGAGTGCCCGGTGCTCCCAGAGGGGGAAAGAAATTTTTCCCTCAATCCTAAAAGTGCCTAGAGGAAAGAATATTTTGACTTATTAAAATTATTGAAATATTAGTTAAAACTTGTCGCAAACTTGTAAATATTGCATTGTTAGGCGAGTACGAACGATTCCCAAAATTTCAAAGCTCTAGCTTGATGGGAAGTTGGTTAAATTAACGATCGAAAATTTGATGACACACACACACACACACCAAGTGAAATTCAGAAAAACGTTGTAATAATTCGATATAAAAACCAACGTTTTTATATGGTGGCAAAGTTTATTAAAGAAAATTATTGAAATATTAGTTAAAACTGTTGGTTATTTTTAACTTTAAAATTTACTTAAAAAAGAGACATTTGTGAGCGTATTAAAAAATTCATAATACTCATAAAATCAAAACATGCATTTGAAAGTTTGTAAGCCATTCTATTAAAAAAAAAAAATGGGAATCAGAATTCAGAAAAAATTATTGTGATAAGACACGGTGCCAAATATTGGAAACTTTCTTTCTTGCTCATGATTATTGACTAAAAGTCAGCAACCCTTACTATCTCGGAGATAGTAAAGGGAGATAGTATCTCCCCTTTGTGAGTACAATAGTTTTACGAGGCGTCATGTGGTGTGGGGAGTGCCCGGTGTTCCCAGAGGGGGAAAAAAACTTTTCCTCAATCCTAAAAGCGCCTAGAGGAAAGAATATTTTGACTTATTAAAATTATTGAAATATTAGTTAAAACTTGTCGCAAACGTCTAAATATTGCATTGTTAGGTGAGTACGAACGATTCCCGAAATTTCAAAGCACTAGCTTGATGGGAAATTGGTTAAATTAACGATCGAAAATTTGATCACACACACACCAAGTGAAATTCAGAAAAACGTTGTAAAAAATACTGAAGAGAGTATATATTGAGGACCTGAATCATCAGCAAAAAGTCATAACTGTAGGGCTTTTATGCAAATTTAGTTTTAGTTTATATAATGCAATTTGTAGCTCCGATAACTATAATATTAACAATTTGGAACATGTTCTTTTGACCTGCAGAAAATACATGTCGTATGAAAATCACTTCTGGAAGATAAACCCATAGTACAATGTTATTTTCAAAGAGCGGTGCAGTCGCTAAAAAACAAGTTTCATGATGCTTTTGCAGAAGATAAAATTCTTTGATGTTTATTGAATAAAAGAATATTTTCAAGGAGATAATAGCTTTTATTACTCTATATCTGTTGAGATCAATCTATTAAGTTGAATATGTATAATATCTCTCTCAATTTCTCCTAAAAAACTAAAAGAAAATTGCTTTTGGATGAAAAATGACCTACCATATTTGTACTGCAAGATTGCTATCTTTGATTCATTATTTTCATTTCTATCGTACTAGTAGAAAAGAACTAAACATTCCATGCAGAATTTCTTAGCAAAACATATTTAAGATTTAAAAAAAAAATTATTTTGTTGACATAGCTATTTATTATGTTTACTTATATCTTATTTCTGCAAGTTTTTATCTTCAATAATCAAATTTCTGTTGAATTTTTTTTTTTTCATTTGTTATTTTATTAGTTGAAAACTATCTTCATGAAAATGGATGTAACTTTATAATAAAACTATTCAGATAAATTATTAATGTTATTTTATACAGCAATAAAAAATATTTTTTGTTCATATTTTAATTAATTTGCGTTTCCTGTTTTGTTTTGCTTTAAATTTCATTACTTGCAAATTACTTACTTTTCCTATTATAGATGACTGATATTCCTGCACTTTTTGCTGAACAATCTGAGGACACAATCCGAGTAAATTTCTTTGATACGTTGAATGTTTGTCATCATTTGTTCCCATTATTGAAACCTCATGCAAGGTCTGGAATCTAAATATTTACTTCTTTTTTTTATGACTTAAAATTTTAATTAGAGAAAAATTATATGCAGTTAATACAGTTATTTATGCATTATTTTTAGCTATTCAATTCAAAATTATATCATGCAAACTTCAATGATATAATTTTAAAAATGCTATTCATTTAAAAAATACTTTTTTTTTTAAATATTTATTTTGGACACTTAATGATTTATTTGTTTCTCTGCGTGTATACATCCACAATTAGACTACTTAATGCGGAGGATACATTCCAATAAGTTGCAACGTTAAACAAGGTAATCTTAACACATAAGTAATAGAGAAAGGTGGAACGGAACAGATAATAAGAAAGTTTGAGTTATCTTGTAAGTTTATTTTGTAACATTTCTTGTAAAAACTTTTTTATTATATTAACTATCGATTTATTTATTACTAAAATTAATTTTTTTTTTTTTTCATGAAACATTCGTGAAAATCAAAAGAGTTCAAATTAAGAATGTAATGAGGAAAATGGGGAAAGTTTCATGTCTATAATGAGGAAAGTTCTTCCTCATTTGACATTATTCTCACTTTGCTTTGATTATAATTGCTTAACTTGTTTTTCCATTTCTTAATCACTACTTCTGGAATGAGTAATTTTTTTTTCAGAAATCATTGTGGTTGTAGTTGCTGATAATATGATTTGTTCTTTAGTGTTTAGAATTGCATTCATTGTTCAAATAGACAAATTTAATGCAGTGCTGATATCTGATTGCTGCTCACCTGCGTCTAATTGTCTGAGCATCTAATCACCTGCATCTAAATGTAGTTTCAAGCAAATTGTTTTTTCTTGTCATTTTTTTTTCCTTTTTACTATCACCTATTATAAAAATTAAAAATTACCATATTAATCTCAATAAAATATTATGCTTAAATTTTACACTCAATGGTGTTGACGTCCAACCATAAATTAGTTGTGACATGGCAAAAATTATAATGATTTTAAACGATCTGCGATTTCGGGGAATCCCTTACTTCAGTGTAATACTAAAAAATAGTATTAAGCAGGATCTTGTTATATATAAATTGTATATTGTTTAAAATTTATTTTGTGATTGTTAATATATTTCCAGCTTTGTCAGTTAAATAACTTTTTTACTGTGCAATGCATTATCATTCAGCAGTTAATGAAACATTTCAAAAATAATTTTGCTTTGAGCATAATGCTTTTTAATATTATTATTCATTTTTTTTTGTATAAAAAAACAATTTTATAATCAATTTTGCAGTTAACAGAAATTTCTCTTGTAGAGTCGTCAATGTGAGTAGTTCTGCTGGGGAGCTGTATTTTATAACAGACAAAGAATTAGAACAGAAGATTTCCTCTGAAACTCTTACTGAAGAAGAACTTTGTAGCCTCATGAAGCAGTTTGTAGAGTAAGTATAGTAATATTTTGTTATTTTACAGAGTTAATAAAGAATTGTATTTTGAATTGTTCTAATAATACCAATATTTGAGATTATTATTTTAAGAGTTTTAATATTATTTGTGTTTAAAATTTAAAAAAAAAAATGATTAAATTCAGACATTTAGTTAAATTTTTCAAAATTTATTTTTTTAGTTCATTGATTTTTTTTTATCCTTGATTCCAAGTATTTTTGAGTATTACTCTGTTTGCAGAAAACCAAAGAAATATACATATTCTTAATTGCTTTTTCAACAGTGCCCAGCATGTAGAGAAACACTTCATGATAAGTTACATTTGATTAAACAAACAGAAAAGTTTCTTACACTGTTGTTGTTGATAATATATATTTTTCCTAGGGCTAAAAAGTACAAGTTAGTTACAATTACTAAGTAAAGGATTGCAACTGAATTTAAACTCATTATGTGACATATTTGAAATATATTTGAATTATATAATAGTTTTGTATCACTGAATATAGCTAACATTTAATTCATAGTTTTTCAACCAGTAAATCCTTTAATTTTATCTGTATTATTTTTACTTGTAAGTTATTAATTCTTGATAAGACCAAATTGGGAAGAGATTAATACTTTTTAAATATGATTTTAAGGTATTGTAATCATGCTAATAATAATTAAGTATAATTTTTCAGAAAACTGAAAATAAAGATGTAAATTATCTTTTAAAAATCTTTATTGATATATTTTATACATATTTTGAGTATATATATATTGGATCATCCAGAAAGTTCTTAGATTTTCTCATGATAAATAGCAATAAAGTGTTACAAAAATACCATAAAATTGTATTGAATAACACTAGCATCATTTTGTCTTATGACATTTTGACATTACTCCAGCAGTTGGAAAATTGATTTTTTTTAAATATAATTAGCAGGTTTATTTGGGAAGAATCAAGGTGCTGTTTGACAGTCTTTAAAGAAGTGAATTCCTGGCCATTCAGAATATTTTGAAATGACTTGAAAAGGTGAAAATCTGAAGGGGTCAATTCTGGTAAATATGGGGGGTCACACAAAACATTCCAGCCATGCTGGAGTCATTGCTTGACATTCATTACAATGTGAGTCTAAGTTATGTCATGTTGGAAGACAAAATCTTGATGTTTGGTTAGTTTGGGTTGCTTATTTCCATTTCTTCTATCAACACTGCCATTTGGGAAAAGTATTGTTCCAAATGTGTAGTGATTTGGTGGTAAAAGTTCGTAATAAATCATTCTTTTGTAGTTTCCACCGTACACAGAGCATTACCTTTTTGGGATACAACCTCCCTCTCAATGCTACTTGGGGGAAATTCCTTTGGTTTACCTATGATCTTTTTCCTTGTAATATTATTATATAGTATCCATATATCATTTTATTGCCTGTGAGGAGCTGTTTCAAAAAAAGGGGTTTCTTCATTTCATTTGAGCAAAGAATCTTATGCCAAAATCTGAGTAAATATAAATTTTTAGTGTTAAAGTATGGAGTATACCCACATCATAGCAGTTTGGATATCCATTTCCTTCAAAGAATCATGCACTTTTGGAATATTTAGCCTGCATAATAGCTCATGGACTGTGTGATGTGTGGATGTTCAGTGATAGCTTCTTTTTAAGATGCCCTATTTTTACAGATGATGGCCATCCAGAGTGGGCATCATCTTTGAGGCTGAAATTTATGCACTTCCAACTTCTCAAACCACCATTGAACTAAGTCGTCTGAAACAGCACTTTGTCCATATACTGCACAAATTTTATGAGTTGTCTGGCACGCATTTTTACTTTTCTTGACATAAAAGAGTATAATATAACAAAGATGAACATTTGTTCTCAATTCTTAGCAATGCACTGAAACAAAAAATAGGTCACAGCACAAGAAAGAATCATGCAGAGCAGTCACAAAAACTAAGTATTCTTCAAGACCACTCATTATCAGCAGTAGCAAAAGAACTTGGTGAAATTGTGCTTCCCTTTAAAAAAATCATGAGATTTTCTTATAAGACCTGATCTATTAATATTGATAGCTTGTTAAAAAGATTTAAATTGAATATTATTCAATGAGGAATTAACTTTTCATTATTTGTCTGATTGAGATGTATATTTCAATAAGTCATAGTATTCTAAAAAAAGGAATTATTTTTTTGTTTTTGTAATGTACTAATTTGAAGAATTTGGTATATTCTTTTCAGAGAGACTTTTATATTAAAGAAACTTTTCTTTTATTAAATATTTTTTTTAGAGATGCTAAGGCTGGTGTTCATGAGAAGAATGGTTGGGGAATTCGTCCTTATTCCATTTCTAAGATAGGTGTTAATGCACTTACTTTTATTCAACATAGAAAATTCCTCGAAGATCAACGTAGGGATATAGTTGTCAATGCAGTAAGTTTTACTGTTAATTCTGTTTTTATTTTATGTATAATTTACTGTTTAAAGTATGGTTACATTGTATTGTTGCTTACAAAATACAGCACATTAAAAAATAAAGGATAAATATTAACATGACATTACTAAAACTAAATTTTTATTACATGCTCAATTAAGGATCAATAATGGTGTAATGCAGTCACTAAAAATTAATTTCAACATGAAAATATTTTATGGTTGCTTAAAGGATAAGATTGTGTATTAGCTTGTTTTTATTTATGAAATTTAGAGTCATCTTGAGCATATGCTTCATTTTCAAATTCCAAAATTTTTAGTGTCATATTTTCCAATTTATACGAGAAACTGCATATTTGATCTGTATAAAAAATATTGAATATTTTCTTGCTTTTCCTAGTTTTTCATTGTGTATAATATTATTAATGTACTTTATTTTTTTATTAATCATTTTATATAGGTTGATCCTGGTTATGTGGATACTGATATGACTAGCCACAAAGGTGTTTTGACTCCAGATCAAGGTAAAGATATTTAATCTTACTGGGTTTTTTTGTCCAAATGATTTATTGACTAGACATTAACATGCCTAACATTGTTTTTTCAGTTTCATTAAGAGGTAATTAAAAGAGTTCCTTTCATTATTTTAGTTATATTTCAAATTTTTGTATTTAGTAGTTTTTATAAAGATCTTGGAAATAAATGTTAACATTTGCCGATATTTGCCTATAATTTTGTGACATAGTTGATGAGAATGACACTGGAACTGATGCCACATAATGTCATGAAATACAAGTATTCATAAAAGTTGCATATCTTTTAATTTAATGTGAAACTATATTTTAGAATTTATTCATATTGATTATTATGTCTTCATATTATGTATATGGATCAGGTGCTGAGGTTCCTACTTACTTGGCTCTTTTACCACCTAATGTCAAATCTCCTCGTGGTAAGTTTGTTTGGAATGATAAGACTATCAGGCCTTGGGGAAGAGCTGCTTAAGGTTATTGAACATGAGTATGACTTATCTCGGAAGGTATTTGTAACTAATAGATTTCCTATCTGTAAAGATATTGATGGCATTTATATTTAATTATGGTATTTTATATTGATTTTAAAATTAATTTTGATTATATTATTTATGCTACTGTAAATTTTGCTAAATGTATAAAAAAAAAATGAAGGATTTTATACTTTATTACAGGGAACAATTTGGAGCTCTGAAAATTAAATTATAGATCAATGTAGTTCTTTTAAAATTATATGAATATTTTTTATGTTTTGTTATATGAAAATTAAAAATTGTTTTTTTTAAAAATAAACATTTTTAGCATGTAAGTTTTCTCTTATTTGAAATTTTTTTTTTTATTTTGAAATTTAAATGCTTCATGATATTTGTTAAATAATAGAAACAGACACAAGACTATTTTTTATCACTATTTTTATTCATAATAGTTTCTGCTTGTGATGGGAAACTTTAAAAATATGTACAAATATACAATATAACTTAAAAATTATCAAACATTTTTATTCTTTGTATTTACAAATGAGCTATTTAGGAACAACTTTCGTATCAATATGGCAAAATATAACAATGCTTCTAAATATGCATATCTGAAAATAAAGCATTTGTAATAAAATGTAATATGAATATTGTATATAAAAAATCATCTTATTTGAATAAAAGGATAAATATGTTTTTAGGTGAGATAAGTATTTTTAACTATCGCTTTCTTTTGTTGCTTTTATTAAGATATAAATCATGTTTTGAATGTAGTCTCACATTTATTTGATTTGTACAAAAAGGTAATTATATTATAAACTAGACAGCAAATATATATATATTTGTTTTTAAAAAATGACAGATGTATAATTTTTTATGATGCAAAATCGCAATTCTGAAAAGGATATTGTCAATGAAATGCAATTTACAATGCATAATTTTGGTCCTGCATAGTTTACTACCAAAGAAAAAATGAACTTGACAACCCTACTTGTAAATGTATTTATTTTTCTGAAACACAAAAGGGTAACAGAGGTGTTTTTCCCTCTTCAAACTAAGTATTTTACAAAACTTCAAAAAAAAATCTTTTCTAGCCAAAGTCATTCAATTAATAGTTTGATAAGTAATGAAAAAAGTAGAGGGGAATTGTTGATGATGCAGTATTATATGATATATCAAACAGAGAGAATACTGTTTGGTCAATTATGAATTAGAAATAAAGGTTTTGATAGCATTCTATTTTTTTTTTTTTTTCTTTTTTTCATCACAATTAAATTCATTAGTCTTTTGGTCAGAAAAAAATAACGCAAAAAAAAAAAAAATGCACTAAATGTAATTTGTTTTTACGTAATATGTATAAATACAATTTTTTTTTGTTCTATATTAATAAAATCTACAGCTCTTCAACATAAGTAGAAGGGAAGACTCCCATGTTTCCATTAAGCTCGCCTTGCCACCAACCATCCTCTGTTTTTTGTACTAGTATGATGATATCACCTGTAAAGGAGGATTTTAAAAAATTAATATTTAGAAATTTTTTTAAAAGTATTAAATTTCATTAAAACATAATGCCTATTTTAATTTTTGATTTGTCAAAGATTTTTTTTTTTTTTTTATGGTTAAGAACAAAAAATAAAGCACATAAATAACAGAAATTGTATATTATTGGTTACTTTGGCATCCATTTGCCACAGTTTGTTTTTGTGTTAATATGAAATTTAGTCTATTAAAGCTATTATTAAATTGGAAATAGCCTGTATTTTCAATCACATCTTTGTAGAATTAACATAAACGGTACTGTATTGTTAAAATATTTTGATGATAAAAATAAAAACAGTAGAATTGTGTTTTGTCAAAGTAATCTAAAATAGAACTTTATATGTGTAAGTATGCTGCATTTTACATTAAATTAAATTACAAGTCTTGTACATGTATGCTGCATTTTACATTAAATTAAATTACTAGCCTTGTACATGTCATCCTAGGAGTTTCTTTTTAAATCCCTTTAAATGTATTTTCAGTAAAAATATCTCTCATAACACTAAAAATAATTGATGCCTACCCAAAAGTCAGAAAATACCTTGCCTTTTAATGTAAATTTCATAAAATGATTAACTTAATCTGGATCATTAAAACTATATATATAGTACAAATGATAATAATAATCTAAGAATATTTAATACTAAATCAATACTATTAATAGAAAAAAGAATATATATATAATGTCTATAGAATAAAATGATGCTTAAAGATTTTCTCAGGCAATTATGATAAAATGTACATTTCATTGAGGAAAGAAGGGACAATAACATGTTTATGCTAAAATATGTCCAAAAATGATGCATTATAAAATAAAGATTCAAAAGAATATTCTTTATTTCTGGAAACTAATTTATACCTTCATGAATCTTAAGAAAAGCAGAAAAATATATTGGAAAATAAAAAGTTTATTCGATTTTAGAATTATTGATATATTAGAAGTTGTTTATATAGAGGAAGAGAGAAAATTAAAATTGTATTAATAGTAACAATATGAAAAAAAAAAAAAAAAAGGGTAAAATACATTTTCTGAGTCATTTTTAAACAAAAGAAGAATAGAACGATTAGCAGTAATAAAGTTATGTTTCTGTTACCTAATCAAAACAATAATGAAAAAAATCATACTCATAAATAAGGTTTTAAAAGTAAAGCAGACAGAAAATATAATTTAATAATTTTCTTCATATACAATCTGATGAGATGCACATCACGCGTTGATTGATGAGGGCTGTTGGGCAACAAAGGCCATTATCCCTATCTAAAAAAATTCATTTCAGATTAATAAATATCAAAGCATTTTATCCTCTGTTTAAAAGCATTAAAATTCTTTTTATTTGACATTGCTTTTTGTAAAAGTTCTCTGAAGGTGAACAAAAAAAAAAGCAAAAGGCAAAAGGAATTTAATTGAAGAATGTTTCAGAAGTTCATTTCTATGGAAGATATAGTTTACACAAGTTAATATAATGTATTCCAGATCATCAATCCTACAGGTAGGACAAACTGCAATATTCTGCAAATTGAATTTATTTAAAAGAGCAGGGGTAATTATTTTGCTGAAACATCGGATTCCTAAAATTTCCTCTTTTCTGTTTATTGACCAATTAGAAATAATATCAGTGGTCAGTATGTCCCCCAAAATTTAAAAGTATTTGTTGCAGCAAAAGTTTCCATCAGTTTTTTTCTTGTCTGTTTTGATAATTGTATGCATGGATGTCTTCTGAGGTTACCCAGTCGATATTTACGTTAAATTCCGTTATTAATCGTGCGATTTTATCCATTTGCTCATTCCAAAATTTTTTTGAGGGACCTGGAATCCAAAAAAATACCAACTGTGTATTATAATAAGAATCGTACAGTCCAATCTATGAATCACTTTAAGGGATTTGATAGAAAAGTTTTGTAAAGCTGTCGCACATCACAAATTTATATCCCAGGTTACAAATTTATATCCCAGAAATCATGTGTAAAAATATTATAAACTATCTATGATTTCAAGTATTAATTCTTTTTATTCAAAAATATAAATTATTAAAATTTAAACAATCCAGATTTTTCAAAAATGACTTCAGCACAACTTATACTATTAATCTAATTAAGAATTCCATCCCTCAAACTAAATGGATCTATGTATTTTGTACAAAAATATAAAATGTCTGATATTCTTTAATTGTACAGTAGTAATTTTTTTTCCATGAAAATTTTATATAACTTTGAATGCTGTTCAGTAAAATTTGTGCAACCATTGTAGCCAAATGGTCATGATTGTGAGCTTGAGTTAGGCAATTATGTTAGTTTAGCCACGTATGGGAGTCCTGATTCTGGTCAACTCGTTCCGAAGGGGCTGTGATGCACATTAAATCTGCCAGAGTTCAAAGTCCTCTTGTTCGAGTGATATGGAAGTAAGAAGAATAGGATGCCAGTTCAAGTGTCATTGTATCATTTGACTATGGTTCAAAATTAGGAGAATTATTGCCAATAGCCCCTGTGTTGCATTTGTAGAACTTATTTTTATGGTCTGGATAGTCAATAAAGTTTGTAGTGGGCATATTTAATTTATGATGATTAATAGATCTATTGCTTTTCCAGTGTTAAAATATATGAATCAAATAACTGATTTGAACTTTAGATAAAAACTTTATTATATTTATTAGGTTATGAAAAAATACATTTCTGCTGAATATTTTTTTAAGTATTGTTAAACAAAATAATAAAAATTACCTGGATGAAGAGTTAATTCATCACTCAACTTGGCTTCATAGTCATATAAGGCTCGGCACTGAGTCAGTGAAGATACTCCATTACAATGTGAAGGAACATTTGCATATAAATCAGTTGGAGCATCTATTTTTTTTTTAAAAAAAAGGACGATATAAAGGTACTATAGCTGTGTAAGGAAACATGTAATCTGCCCTTTTGCATTTTAAAAAATAAAATGAAAGATATTGCATATTTTTGGAAATAAAGGCAATGAAATACAGTGCAATTCAGCATGTAAGAGTTAAATGGGAGTAAAAATATTAATGTATGTAATAAGAAGTATTTTTTATTTTAAAAAAAATTTGTAATATATATGAGATTTAAAAAGAAATTATTTGTTTTGAATTCTGCACATTTTATTGCATAAATTTTGGTACAAATTTATGAATATTTATTATTGAATTTTTATGCTATATTTAGTATTCCATTCTTAATATCTTTGATGCACCATATGTTCCCCCCATCATCATTTAATTTTATGTGTTCAATGCCTATTTTATGCATTTCAACTTTTCTAAATCAAAATAACATTAAAGCCTAAAGTATTTAAATCATGAAAGAGATTGATTTAAATTTTATAAAATTGAAAGCTTATGTTATTGAAAGTTGATGTTAAAAAGTTGCATTTCATATTTTTTTTATTGCAATTACTTATCAGAATTGTTAAGCTTGCAATTCTGAAAACTATTTCCTTTTTTTTTTTTTTTTCCTTTTAAGACTTAAAAAAAGCTTAAAATTAAAATTGTATGACTCCAGTTTAATTTTACCATAAGTAATTCTTACATATTATGCATCATCGTGGAAAAATAACACAGTGTTATATAGCTTTATACAATCAATATATTGATGCAATCGATATCTGTATCTCCAAAGTGCATTAATATCCATGTATAAAAAGTTTTAGTTTGTGTTAAATCCATCAATAATTAAATTTGGCAAATACTATATAATTTGCCTGGATAGATTTCATTTAAAATCTCTAATATTTTTTTAATTAATCTATTATCCTAAATATACTGGTAAATAAACAATATTTACTTTTAAATTAATATTTTCTATATCAACCACATATTTCAAGCAATATTTGACTAAATATATATATATATATATATATATATATATAATATTGAATAATATAATACCTTGCACTTGTGATATATCAATGTCATGGGAATCATTGGATCCAGAACCACTGCTACCTGAATTTCGCCTTTCCATTCTAACCCAGTGGGGGATTTTTAGAACTGTTTGATACATGCCCTAAAAATATGTATATTTTAGCATTTAAAGGAATGTTTTCAACCGAATTATGCAGATTAATGAATGATAAAAGAAATATTTTTAAAAAATTTGGAACTTATATTACATGCTCAAAGGAGTCTTTAAATCTCAATCAATACAATAGATGATTAGGATAAATGAACAACATTTGGAGAATCGTATTTTTTAATGAACAATTTATGAATATTACTGAAGAGTTAATTTTTTTTATTATCCTAACTGGATGTTGTAAGATAAGACAGACGTACAATTTGGAAAGACATCTTTGTTTCTAAACATAGACAGGTTAGAAATTAATATAACTTAAATGGATTTTGTTTCAGTGAATTTAAGACCTGTGTAATATCTGAAACTTTAAAATTCTATACTCAAAACATTAAAAATGATAAAGCATATACCTGTTTATTTTTTACTTCCATGTGGGCAAATAAAGGATGAGTTGGCTTATTGCGGCCATCCAATTCAGCAATGGTGCACTGCATTTTATACCTAGTGGCTTCCAAATATGTCAACATCGCCCTCATCTGATAACAAAACGTCATATTTATTTAACACATAAGATTTCTTTTAAGACTATGTTATTTAAAAACCTGAAACCAATTGTTTAAAAATTTTATTGCAACACCATTTTTATTATGTTGCATTTATTAATCTTTTTCATATTATCGAGGCATTTTGCTAAATTAATATTTCGAACATTGCACTTATTTTTCTTTTGCTTTTAACGAATAAAATTTCAATTTTGTTGCTTGTAAATGTCAAAATGGTTGTAAATTTAATTTTTTTTTTTTTTTTTGGTTATAATAAATTATCAATCATCAATGGTCTGACACAATACTTATTAAGATTGCTACAGTACTTCATATCAACTTATATGTATAAGAATCTTCATCAAAATAAAATTTTATTTGTCATTAAATTTCCTTGCGCTTTTTAATGCGTAACGACAATAAAGGATTATAATGTATTAATATATCATAAAATTTCAAACATATATAAATAAAAACGGAAAATTTTTGTGGAACTTGATTGAATGAAATATTTTTATTTGTTTTTGTTCTGTCTTAAGTTATATCTTGAATCTACAAAGATCATAATTATATTTTATTTTTTATTCATTTTTCAAGCTTGTTCACTTTAGAGTACAAAATCACTTACGTGTTGTAGTTTTTCAAAAACATCCTGTTGAGCATCAGCATCTCCAAAAGTAGGTGTCTCTTGAAAAACTTTAGCCAAGTTCTCGACCCCTTGTTTGCCTTTCCTTTCAAGTTCTAAATCATGTTTTAAAAGTGATAGAAACCGCTGCAGAATTTCTTTCCTTCTTTCTGTTTTCATCTCATTTCCGAGATTTTCGGCCTAGGAATATCAAATAAAAAATTTATAATTTTTAAACTCGTGATATATTTATTATATATGTTATTGTCTAGAAAAAAGCAATGCAAGTTCTAATTCATACTTTTTTCAATTTATACTTGGTTCTATACTGGTATATGTATGTTCCTACTTCAAAATAAAAGACTTATTTCATCAAAATACTGTTTGTCGATTTCAGAAATGCTCATGAAAAAATAGTTAAGAGAAATGCACAAAAAATTAAAATAATCGGTTTTTAAAATTTTTGCATTGAATAATCAATGGACACAAGTGAAAATATTAATATTTTTAATTTTTCGAACTTCGTAAAATTTTGAAAAATCATCATCTCCGTTATTAAAATTATTATTAGAATTACAAAATATCAATGTGCTAACCCAATGTGAAGTTATCCCTTGAATCTACAAAGATCATAATTATATTTTATTTTTTATTCATTTTTCAAGTTTGTTCACTTTAGAGTACAAAATCACTTAGGTGTTGTAGTTTTTCAAAAACTCCATTATGAGATGGTAGATCAAAATAATATAAAGATCTTTAATTTTAATCAAATATACATGTATAATGCTTATGAAATTTTATTGGTTGTATACAACTTTCATTAGAATTTTCGTTACTAATGTAATTTATTAAAACTGTATAAACAACGGTTAACAAAAATAAATTTGAACTGCTTACAAGAATGCTCTGAAATTTATATCAATTCATGAAATGAATATTCCAAAGTCTCTTACATAAAAATCTGGCAGGATTTGTTCTGGTACATTCGATCCCGTTCCTCTAGTCTCGATGAGTTTTTGGATATCTGCCGGGACATCAACTGAACTCACTGTGGTTTTGAGTCTTTCAGAATGCTGGAGAAGAAAATTAAAGGTATTTTATCGGAGTCCAAATCAAATAAAATAGATAATGATTTGTTGCACACTTCTGCTTTCTTAAGAAAAAGTTATCGCGGCAGTCTTAATAATGTTAGTAGTAATGTTGGGGGCCGGCGTTGTATTCGGCGAGTCGTGAGTTCGAGCCTGATGCCACTAAAGACTCATCGTGTAGCGGGACTTGCACGTTAACTCGGGTCGAGGTCCCAAGTCCTCCCGTTGACATGGTGAGGAAGTTTGCAGTGGTGTCGTCATCGTCAATTGACCGCGATTCAAATTTATGAAGTCCATCACCTAGCGTCATCGTGTTGCTTCCCAGTGCGACGTTAATAAAAAATCCCTCATTTGCGTTCTTAATAAAAAGTTTTATTTCTGTGTGTATATATATATATATATATATATATATATATAGTTATTAAAAGTTTGGATAAAATATAATAAAACTTATAACATATTTAATTAATATGTTTCAATTTTGAAACTTATATTTAACCCATAGAATAATATATTATTTTAATTTTCCATAAAAATGCTCTAAAAATGATTGAAAATATCATTTATTTTAAAAATACCGTTATTTCCTTATACCGTCACACATTTAGAACACTTAAACAACCCAATCCCCTCGATTTAACTTCCTTCATGGCATGCTTCTAGCTGGACAAATATTAAATTGCTGTAAACTGGATTTTAAAAATAATTAGATGACACTGAATTTGCGAAGAAGCATGTTAAGTGTATCATTGTTAACTATACCATCAAACCCTTCAAAAAAAAGGAAAAATTAGTTTGTTTATTTAATTCCTTGTTCTTATACAGTTAAATCATAAAAACTACTCTTGAATTATAATATGTTAATGTAAACAAAGTATTTGTGAAACAAGTTTAAAAAAAAAATTAAAATCCGTTCCTATTTACATTAAGTATCATTAAAAAAATATTTAACATTGAGAACATGTGTAGGGAAGGGAATTGAAATAACGACCTGTTCTTTAGAGCTAGTTCATCTAAAAGAACGAGAATTCCTGAGTGAACAGCCCGTCAAAAACCTGTTCTTTGCTGTTCCGAATTATTCAGAGATATGTTTCCCTCTCTGCTTTCCCAGGTGCATATCCTACTATAACACGACGTGTTCCGGAAGGCTATACACCGCGAGAGAAACCCGATAGTATTAAGGGCGTTTTTACCCGACTCGGTGGCTCCCTTTTGAACCGGATGCAAGCAAATGGTAACCGAAGCCACATATCCACCAGCCGGCGAACTCCTTATCGGCGATCAGGGCTAGCGAAAACATCCCTGCCCCTCTAATACACAGTTTCAAGAATAGAGCCTTTGATAGCGCTCGCTGCAATGTGAATGCTATCAGAATGAAAGAACTATTTCGAATGGCCCCACGAGAACTAGAATGAAGGAGGAAAATCTCCCCAATCGAACCCTTCCCGCAGGAGGTAGAAAACCTAGCAAACTGGTCTTCAAATTAGAATTCTCGCATTTCTATCAGGTATAAATTAGAAAGCGATGAAACCATTTATACGACTTGCATAATAGCACATAAAAATTTTACTTTGCGTTTATAATTCTTCGAAGAATCTTGTTGATAATCAACAATAAAACATTTTAGTCCCCAAGGGGCTATTGTTTTTACCAGATCAATTTTGGCGTACCAGACGATTTTGTACCAATCATCAATGTACCATTTTTTTTTATCGTTTGCTTCAATTTTAAATTACATTTAGCTTAAATATACTCAATTTAATAATTTATCGTTTGCTTCAATTTTAATTACATTTAGCTTAAATACATTCAGTTTAATAATTTATCGTTTCCTTTAATTTTAATATCTGAAAAGTGTACTATTGTCCATTCTCGATATTTCATCGTTTACTTCAATTCTTATGTTTAATTGAATAATTTAATTATAATTATATATATATAAAAGCGCACCTTGGGTAGCTAAATCTGTTCTTTGCAAAACATTGTTGTGGACTTTTTTTTTTTAAAGTTATTTAGGGTTTTAGTATGAGTATAATATCTTAAACATTCCATATTAAAGCATTAAAAGCAAATTTTTTTCAATTATTTTTTCTATACAAATATTAAATGTTTTGCCTATAATTCACAATACACAATGATATAATTTCAAATTCTTTTTTTACAAATTATTTCAACTTATATTGAATATGTAAATATATGTATATCTATATAAATTCGTATTGAGAAATCATCAAAGATATTTTATTTTCTCTACCTGCTGATAATATTAGAAAATAATATGTTCCATGTAGTATTAATTTTTTTTTTTTTTTTTGAAATTTAACCGATTTGATTTTTTTTAAAATGTGTAAAATAATCGATCATTTGTAGTAATTACAAATCGTTAAATTCATTAAAATATTTTTGAGGTTAAGCTCGAAGAATCTAAAGAATAAGTGAATCAAGATACAACTTAAAGAACAGTTCTTTAAAAATGAACAAGACCTGGTAAGAACAGTTTATCCAAAAGGACATAAATCCCCATCCCTAAACATGTTAAATATTATGTACGAATGAAAATCTCGCCTTTATACGGGATAGTATTTCATTCTAAATAAGCTCCTCATTTTGTTTCTTAATGTGACATTAATGAACAATCAATGATTCAAAATAATATTTTAATCTAATTAAAAATAATACGTAGCAAATAGGAATATAATATCTACCGCGAAACTGGATTCCATTAACTAAATGCGAAAGAATACAAACCTGGATTAATGCGGGTCCCATTTGGCTGTAGTGATTCGTATACTTCTGTACGAAATCGTGCATACTGTTCAGGCGTTCTTCCTCTAAGTGTTGGAAGGCAGTGTTGGCTCTGTACACAGATGTCTCCCAATCTTGTCTGCATCTCTCGGCTTTTATGCATGAATTATAATAATCGATATCAGCTCTCGTGAGTAATTCTTCTGCTTTTCGTTTCTTAGCCTCTAACTGAAATACAAAGAGAGAAATAATGATTATCACGTTACGTAATAGCAAATAAATTATCGACAGTTTAGTCAGAAGATCGGAGAGATCTACCACGGTAATTTGAAACTTTGCCCTATTTGTGCGGTAATGATCTCGGTCGCACGGCCGGTGATGTTTCGAGTCTTAATTCTACAAAAGACCCACCATGTAGTCGGGCTAATGCACCTTAAATATATCGAGGTTCTAAATATTCCCACGCCGCGGTAGCCTAGTGGTCAAGGTTTCGAATTCGTGACCGGCGGTTTTCGTTCAGTCGCGGATTCGATCCTTGGCCGCCAAAGACCCGCCGTGCAGCCGAGGCTGATGCACGTTAAATCTGTCGGGGCCCAAAGTCCTCCAGTTGGTGTGGTGTGGATGTTAGGAGAAGGGGTGCCAGCTCAGGTGTCGTCCTCGTCACTTGACCGCGGTTCAAAATTACGAGGTCCGTCGCCAATAGCTCTCGTGTTGCTTCTAGTGCGACATTAATAAAAAACTTTACTTAATTAAAAATCTAAATATTCCCAACGGTGTGGTGTCGAAGTTTGGTGCAGAAACAGCCGGCTCAAGAGTCGTCCTCACCACTTGACCAAAGTTCACCATTTCCATTTCTTCGCGTATCTCTCACGAGCTGACCTTCTTAAGGAAAATAATGGCATCACGAATCTGAGGAACTGCAGAGATCGTTATTTCCCACGGCGCTTAATGTTTTTGGTAAACACGGGTAACGCGCCCTCAGGATTCCCTAATGATCTTTCCCTGTTTTCGACCCCTCTTCTTTTTTCGCCTAATTTTTTGTTCCATACGTCCAAATCACGGTTATATCTTGTTGGGCGCAGCACAGCTTTTCTGGCTATGCGCTAATAAACTTCATCATTACTCACGAGGTCTGTCATCAGTAGCCGTTGCATTGCTTCTAAGTGCGAGGATAATAAACAATCACAATTATCGATAATACCCTAGCGATCCTTCTCTATTTTCGACCCTCCTTCTTGTCAATCACTTATCTTTTTTTTCAACTTCACGTCTAGACCACAGTTTAATCTTGTTTGGCGCAGCATAGCCATATCTGGCTCTTGCGCCAATAAACCTTACATTCACTCACTCACTCACAATTATCGATAAAGCAACTTAATCACTTTTTAACTTGAAAGAGTTAAAATATCCAAAGCTACCAAGTAAAAATAATTTAAATGTGTCAGAAATACGATATGTTATCAAAAATTCAGAAAAAGTTACGTTATTTTTTAAAACATTATGAAACTAAAAGTGGAAAAAAAATTTTTTTTTTTAACTCTTGTTTTCGATTGTTTATTTTTCGCTTTTTTGGCAACAGTTGAAACTATCTTTAGAATTACAGGCCAATCAAATGGGTTTTAAAATACGTGAAGACGAAAAAAGCAAGAATAAATAAATAAATAAAAGCAAAAAGTGAACAGTTATTTGTTATTAAAAAGTGAATTTTGTTATTCATTAAAAGCTTTTTTTTCTTCGTACATAAGGTGACTTAAAAGTAATGGTCTAAACTTTAAGTTGTAGTAAAACTCAATGCAACGAACCTCCCCCTCCCCCCATTTATTTTGCATGATGAAATAAAGGCGCTCTGAATCAAAGACGCAAAAAACAGACATAGAAAGAAATATGAATAGCTTAATTTTACGATTTTTGCAGCAATTTTACAACAGTTGTTAAAAAATGCATCCATCAACAAGTAAATGTAATTAAAGTTTGGCAGCATCGACCGAGCGGTTGGCTTTCGTTTGATTCTTCATTAACGTCGGCACTTGGAAGCAACACGAGAGTTATTGGTGGCAGATCTCGTAATTTTGAGCCTCGGTCAAGTGACGAGGATGACACCTCAGCTAGCATCCTACTGTCCTAACTTCCCCATTATCCCAACGACAGGATCGGCAGATTAACGCTCATCAGTCCCACTATACGACGGGTCTTTAGTGGAATCAGATGGTTGGGTAGGTGAGTAAATTTATGGATCTAATCCTCAAAGGATATATTGTGCCATACACAAGATTATAACATTAAATTTCTTTTAGCAAAAACAATTTAAAATTCTACTCCCTGACAGAGAATAAAATGGAATGTAATAGGATGATATAAATGGGGTAAAACGAATGTCATTAAAAAAATTCAGTTGGGGATTTTCCACAGCCTAGTCAATTATAGAAAGTGTATAAGAATTAAAATGTTTCATACGAACAGAGTAAAAAACAGCGCATGCAATTAAAATGTATCTGACAGTAAGAAGCTAAACACAGTGGTTACACATGGGCGATCTTCCGCTAGAAAAAGGTGTTTATAGGTCTATCTCGTGTATCCAATATGTCGACGTAATAATAAAATAACGTCCAGTCTCCTACGTAAAATGGGAGCCAGTGAGAAATAACGAGTTTATAACACAATGTAATTTATTGTCAATTTCTGTATGCCATTGATTTTGCCAGTGATCATAAATTGTCTTTTTAATATATTATAATATATCGTTATAAAGACTGGTGGGATTTATTTCACTGAATATTGATTTGGCTGCACTATCTACTGTCTCGTTCGTTGCCTTTGATAATCACGTAGAATGGTGTCCAACAAAATAACAGTAGGATGTTTTTGGACTTTAATTTGTGAAAAGTTTTTAAGGTTTCATTGATCAATGGGTGAGATGAATGATGAGGATGTCTTAAGGATCCCAATGCCCCCCATCCCCCCATGGAATAAAACAAAATTATCATCATGTCCACTTGTCAAACTGTTTAACGTCTTACGAATAGCGGAAATCTCTGCTGTAAAAACGAAGGACGAAGTTGAAATGAATGAAGTAAATTGTCAGTTAGATAAGAAGCTCCCAACATGATTCGTTGACTTAGAAAACGTCAGTGTAAATATGTATAAAATGC
The DNA here is from genome assembly GCA_019974015.1 of Nephila pilipes. NCBI lineage: Eukaryota > Metazoa > Arthropoda > Arachnida > Araneae > Nephilidae > Nephila > Nephila pilipes. The sequence goes on from BMAW01022053.1 coordinate 152,486, forward strand.
GTATGTTATTTTGCAAAGCCTTTAAAAAATTTGAATAAACACATTTTGTGTAAAGTCTGATTTTCTCCTTAGTCCGAGCATAATTTTAATTTTAAAATTATGCTCGGACTAAGGAGAAAAACCCTGACTAGCTTTCATCACTGAAATATTAGAGATTCCATTGCTCTCTATTAAAATATGTATTCATGTGTCAAATGGAGGCCTGGGGAGATTTTTAGTAACACATAGTCCATCGCAAAGCAAAATTTTATTTGGAGATGATAAAAACTTAGAGAAGGATGTGATTCTAAAACGTTTTTTTTTTTTTAAAGGGACAAAAGTTGTCGCCTTACATCTAATGAAGGTTCAAAACTGTCAACGTATAAACTTTTATTATTATTATTATTATTATTTTTTTTTTTTTTGGGGGGGGGGGATGTTCAGCAAGCTCTGGAGCAAATTCTTAGAGCAGTATGGTTACGGTGTTCAGTTTACATAAAATAGACTTTCTGGCTGAGCCATACACCACGCATCCGTAATCTAATTTCGAACGGATCAGAACATGATCAGTGCACGTAAAAGACAAGTGTGGTCAGAACCCCATGATGCATGAAATAAAACTTTTAACATGTTCAATGATTTTTCATATTGTTTCCGAAGTAGTATGATATGAGAATGAAACGTTAATTTTTTTTTGTTAAAGATTAGTCCTAAAATTTTTATTTCGTCTATTACGTTAATTACAATGTTGTTACAATAAACTTTCGGATGGGGATGAAGTTTCCTTTGTGAACAAAAATGAAGTCAAGCAGTTTTTGTCAGAAAGAAGCAAAAGTCGTTTTCATTAGATATCTCGGGAACTTGGCTCCCTGTATTCACCCGAAGATGAGCCCCTGAGAGGGAGAACGGAAAAAAGATGCCAATGGTGACTAGTAGGAGGATCGAAAATAGAAAAAGATTACTAGGGTATCTCGGGGCGCGTCACCCGTGTTTACCAAAAGCAGTAAACTCCTAGGGAGAAAAAACAGTTCACTATGGTCCCTCGGATTCATGAAGCCTGTATCCATCTAAAGAAAGTAAACCCCTGAGGGAGAGGAATCAGCACTACAACCATGACGGTTGCAGCGATCGCAACAGAGTGATGCACGTATGCGAGAAATACCTGGCATCATTTAAACTGTACTTATTCATTCATTCGACACTAATAAGCATATACCAGTGTTCGTCAACGCAGTTTTGAGCATTTAATTGTAAATATTACTGTAAATATGAATTTATTCGCGAGGATCTGTAAAAAAATAATTTTTTTTGGTTAAATTTATTATTTGCTTAGATTTATTATTTGTTTAAATTTATTTATATTTAAACAATTCACACATCCGCCCATAAATTCACACACAAAAAAGGTGGGGGGGGGGAGAAAGAAAGAAAAGCTGTTATGTGCTCTACCATCTCTTTAAAGTTTGCCTTATATACAAATACTCACTTTGTGAATGTCTTTTTCTGTGAGAAGTTTTCCTTTGTTGAGCTTACAGTCAAGAGCCTGCTCTTGCATTCTCTCATTTTCACGGGCACAAGCGTAACTGATCTTCTTAGCTTTCAACTCTTCGTTTCTTCTATCGTTCAGAGTTTTGAACACTTTGTCTACGCTGTTTTCCAACTAAAATAGCGAGAGAAACACAATTAGAATCGAAGAAAATATGCAAGAACTTTACCAGTCCTTTTGGAAAGCTTCGAATAAGTGTCATAGATTTATTACTACTGTACCCTAATCTACTACTGTACGTGTTCTAAAATATGCGACCTTTATTCATAAAGAATTTTTTTTCCTTTAGAGCTGTCCCAACGTTTCTGTCTAGGCAGAATGCAGCGTAGAAAAATCTCTTTTGAGATAGCGTATCACTCTCTTTGAACTTAAATCTAATTCATTTGGCTAGTTCGACAGTTAGTTTCTATCCACTTCGACTTAGGAATTACCAGGTTTTACACAAATATAATGCAGTAGTGTTGTTCTAGTGTTTTTCCTTTTGAGAAAAAAATTGAAAATCCGACGCCGCTCCTTACACTTCCTATTTCATCTGCGGGCTTTCGGCGATTGACAGCTTCTGCATGCATTAAAAAATGCACGCAAACACATTAGGATCGAAAACATACGAGTACAAAACCACACATCCTTGGCTTTATTTGTTTACGCTCAAAAAATATTATCGAATAATTTTTTTAAGACAGTAGTATATCATTCAGCTTAACATAGAATTTTTAAAATTTTGCAAGGTATTTTCTTATAACATAAAAGCAAAGAAGAGAAGTTTTCGATATATCTGTAAGATCATTAATTTAAGTTGCAAAACAGCTTCGAAATGAGCATAATACTCAAGTATATAAAAAAAATAATTTATGATCGTACTTACAAGTTTCCTTTGTTTGTGTTGGCATTCCAACAAAACTTTTATTGGTTTGACTACATCCTCTTCTAAACTACTAGAAAAACACCTACATAAAAAGATAAATCTTTCATAATTCTTATCAAACACACATAATACAATTAAAAAAAGTTCTACGCAAAGTTTTGGAAAGAACATATTTAGCCACCCAAGGTATGCTTCTTTTTTATAATTATTATTAAATTACTCAATTAAACAAAAGAATTCAAGTAAACGCTGAAACATAGAGAAATGGACAATAGCAAACTTTTCCGATATTAAAAGTAAAGCAAACGATAAATTATTAAATTGAATACTATATCAGTTACATGTAATTAAAATTAAAGTAAACCATAAAAAATTGAAAAGTGTTCAGGGACGCCAAAACGCCCCACCTAAAACAATAGCCCCTTCGGTGGCTAAAAAACATTATTATTCACATTTCACTTAATCGCCGACAGTATACAATAGTACTTGTAAGATATACCTTTATTTAAGGTACAATTCTATTGGTCCCGGTCCCTTTGAATATATTGCATATGTATTTACCTCTTATTAAGGGACACCTCTATTCAAAATGTCTAGTATGTTGGGTGCCCCTTATTGGGAGGGTACTACTGTATTTTCAAACAAAACTTAGATTTAGGATTGAATTTAATTTAAAAGCCAGTGCATACAATCGATTCGATGACAGGATGTATAATGATAGAAAAATTCAGTTCTGAAGTTATCATGACGTAATAAAACCTAACATGGATGAATCAAATTCAATATTTCAAGAGAAAGAATAGCTTAATCATGTTTTTATCAATAACATTAATACATGCATATAGGAAAGAAAATTTTTTTTGGAAGAACACAAAGTAGATCTAATGTAAATTTAAATGCGGGCACACAGGCCAGCAGCGTAAAGATTAAACTGTTATAAACTTCAATTATATAGCTAATTATTATTTGACTATTACTATTTATATATTTAGAAGGGAAAGAAACCTCATGCGTCCGATGAGCAAAACAAAACAAGTATATGATGCCTTTTCTTGCATATGACCCGAAATCGAAAATGATATAATGAACGAATGAATTATTATTATTGAGTCTGATTTTAAGAACTGCGTTTAAATGAAATATTGTAGCAGGATGTTCATCTTGAAATAACTACAAAATAATATGTATCTAATCGTTTCTGGTGCACAAATCACCCAACACACATTAATTGAAGTATTTACCACAAAAGTTGCAAATTAACTTCGAATACCAATACAAATTTTGAAGAATATATAATTAGATGCAATCTCTACAGTGAATACAAAATGCCAGCAGTTGAGTTGGAGGTATCTTTTCAAAATTGATTGTTATTAGCTTTCAGAAATAAATAAGAAATATTTGCGTGAATAAGGTATGTTGTACAAGAACGTTGTCCGGGAAACATACTAAGCAATTTCACTGGACGAATGTCCTCCCGTGCTAATATTATATTAACAAAATCAGTTTAAATAATATCGTCTATAAATAAAAATATACAAACTATTCGCTTCGAAGAAAGATAAATATAACTATGTAAAAATTTATGTATTACAACTCAATAGTTCATTTATTAATAGTCAATTACTCATTATTTTTCGAATACTTCGAAATAATATTCAGTTCGATAAATCAAAATAACTTAACACCGCATTATTTCCCTGTCAACTTCGGCAGCGTTTATTTTTTCACTGTTGTGTGTACGTCACACCAACTGAGGTCTGAAGGAGCAATTTTCATATCTTGGAATATCACCTCTTGACCTTTGCCATTTTTTTTTTTTTAAACTTTGAGGTTCACTTTACCACTGTAATATTGAAAGATGGCGGTGGGATCATAAAAGAAAACACTTCACGAGCCTCATAATATTCCGACATGATTTTAGTCAGATATTGATCAAGAGGATACTTCTCTTCTACTAACAAATGACAGTAGTTGTTCTCGGGTAACTGTATGAGCGCGGAGTTTCGGTCTTTTTACAGATGCGAGATATGACAATCCTCTTGAGCTGGTTGCTAGACTTCCGATCACCACTTTGTTCCTCCGAGTTAAATGTGATTTAATTTGATAGAGGAAAGCACAGGCTTCAAAAATATCTAGAATACTCCGCCACCTTACATATTAAGCACAATAGAACCTTATTAAATAGAAACCATTAAACTCGGATCTTCGCATAACCCGAATAAGTCTGCACGAAGAATTTTTCATTTTTGTGTTTTAAAGTTTGTGAAGCGATTGATCTGCAAAATTCCATAGCATTCAACATGGGAAATTCTCGAAACTTCGCTTGACTAACAACTGAGGTTTCTTTCTGACTTTGTAATTAAATTCCAACTTCTATCCAATAAAAGAAAACGTGGTTTTGCTAATTAAGTATCTCTAGAAGTGGAGTGAATAGATTAATCAAGTCGTATGAAAGCGACAGAGAAGTGAATTGGAAGAGACAAGGTTACGATGATAGGAAGGTGTTATTGTGAAGTGCTCGGGAGTTTTCTTGCGTGCCTACGTGATTTGTTGGGACTAGGATCCAACGCTATCAGGTTGATTGATTATTTGGACTCGCATTGTATTCCGGAAAGCATATTCTTTGTTATATTGTAGAAGTTGTCAGTACTCGCGATAAAGGACTTGGAACTGGTTGAGAGTCTTCTCCTTTTTGGAGAATTGATGAGCTCTATTTTGAAACATAATTGACTAGTTTAATTACTTTATTTGTGATTGAACTTAAGTTGAAAATTAGATTTGTGATACGAGTAACATTTAAGATGACAAACGAGACGGTTATAAGGTCACACATTTATTTGTTTCATCCATGTTTTTTGAAAAATTATTTTCTTTAGTGAAATTTTCTGGGGGGAGAGTTTTCCAGAGATTCTTAATTTGCAAAACCACGTTTTCTTTCATTGGATAGAAGTTGGAATTTACATACAAAGTCAGAAAGAAACCTCAGATGTTAGTCAAGGGAAGTTTCGCGAATTTCCCATAATGAATGTTATGGAATTTTGCAGATCAATCGCTTCACAAAGGGGGAAGAGTTTTCTAAAATAGGGGTATAAATATTTTATGTAAAGTCAACAAAACTATAATTACACCTCTTGACACCGATGATAAAAGGTATGTGACCCTACCATGTCTGAAATGAAAATGATTTAAAACAACTTTAAGCGCAATTCTATTGTTCACAAAGTAAACGTCTCTATCATTTGTAAATATAAATCATATTCGATTAGTTCAATATGAAAATGATTGTCTGCAAGTATGTTATATATTTTATATTTTCCGGTTAACCTGGATTTTCTATATCCCTAACTGATTCTAATCTCAATTTATCCGATTTAACAAGGTTTTACTGTACTAGATTTATCTAAATATTGTCTGATGTTTTGTGATCATTTATAATTAAACGATACATCTCTTTATCACATCTGATAGCTAATGAAAAAGAAGAATCCAACAGTGAATAGTGGGGGAGCAATTCTTTTCAAAACAATTTATTTACAGTCTCTACGCGCCAAATATACATAAACAAATAATTACACTATTTACAAAATATACAAGGCTTCCAAACAGCCCATACTTTGACTTAACCCGCTTTTGTGGTCAGGAGAAATTACATCAAAACAAGGAATAATTCGCCTTACACGGTCAAGATCTGAATTTACTATGAAATATTACCCATGAACCCGTGCGCTTTCACTTACACGAGACAAGGCGCCTCCTGGCGGTATCCAAATAATTTATTTCCAACAATAGTCGTTTCCAATAAATTAATCGTTTCAATTTGATGCAATAATAATAATAATAATAAAAAATTTTATTTTATAATCTTATAAATATTTTGAAAGTTATCTAAAGCGAATTCTCTTTCTTAAGAGTATGTCTTTTGTTTGAAAAGAAAAACTTATACTAAACTTAATGATTTAAGTTGCTTCAAGGGGATTTTCAGAGGGACATGAATATAATCAACATGTTCCTTCCGACAATTAGTGAAGATAAACCGTTAATCAAAACATTTATTATGTATAGGGATACATTACAGATTATTTTATTCTATTATATAAATTTAGTTCACATCATATAAAAATATAGTTACATATATTTTACATAAAAGTATTTGAATGAAAAATATAGAAAAGGATTTACACTTATTCCTAATTACCTTCGACGTAAATTTCAATAGATAATTGCATTGGAAATTCTTTTTTAAAATACAAGTTACTAGATTTAGAAAGAAATTCTCCATTTATATATATATTTATTTAGAAAATACGGAGGTGTACGAAAAGACAATGTGAAAATAATATAGCAAATAAATAGATGAATTTCTTAAATTGTATGCAATATTTTAACAAAATTACATGCAAAGCATCGATAAATAAATCTACAACATCTACAAATTGAGAGATATTTTTTTTTTATAAAATGTTCATAGAATCAATTATTGTTCGATAAAATATTTATTTTAAAAAAGCACACATAATGGAAATTCATCGAATGCTTAAATTGTATTATTTTGTAACAATTTAAAACTAAGTAATTATTACTAATTACAAAAAAGGCCAAAATTGTTATTTAAAAAATATTCAAGCTTCTAATAAAAAAAAGTATCGAAACTTTAGCCAGGAAATTCTGAACCTAGCATTTTCTATTCTATATAATTGCAAAATCTTATTATTATACAGGGCAACAGGAAAGGGGTAGAGACGGTACATTAAATACTGGAGCCCGGTACTCTATAAGAACATCTCCTAGGATGTTTTTTACTTTTAATGAGCGACTTTTTTTGTCATGCTATAATTTATGCATTTGCAGATTCTCTATGATGTGTTACATATTCTATTTCTAAAAATTGTTTTACTTTTAATTACATATTTTTCAAAAGCCAAAATCATTTCTAAAAATATTTTTGCTTACCTTCATTCGAATAACCTTTTTTTTATATCAGCAAACAAATTTAACACGTTTAAACTATTTTTCTTCCTGTATTAAAGTTAACATTTTTCTTGACATACTTCTCAGAGGAGAAAAATTCAATAATAATACATAGATTAATCATTAATAGAAAATACTTGGAGTACAGTTAATTTTTATGAACATTAAAACAAAGAAAATAATATTTGTGTAATTTTTTTACACTATTATTAGCATAACAATTAGTTCAGTATCACATACCTGTGAGTATCGGCTTCATTTTCCATTTGTAGAGCAACTTCTTGCCAAGAATGCTGAGTAGTTCTAAAAATTATTAATAATATAAATCAATTAACGATAAAAAAAAATTGAACTGGGATTTGTGTTCTCAATTAGTAAAACGAAAAGAAGGTTATCTTACCCAAGAGTTAACCTAGTTGCTTTGTTGATTTTCGCAGCGAGTTTTGACAAGTTTTTGGCATACGTCATTTCCAATTCAGATCTGAAAAAAATAATAAACAAATGAACGAATACTTTTATTTCTATCTGCAACTTTTGAAGAATATTCCATAATTCGAATTTTTGCATCAGTTTTTGTAGCGTTAGTTTTCACGGTCAATTAACCACAGTAAAATAGGGTTAATGTGTTCTTTCATCTTTTTGATACATTTTTTGCAAAATTCTAGTTTTCACATAATAACAGGGTTCGAAGTTTGAAAGGAATTTAATCGCTTTATATATACAAACCAGAAAAAACAATGTTTCAAAAGATACTTGAAGTGTATTATTTAAAAAAAAAAAAAAAAAACAGAATATAAATATTATCAAAATATGCATTCATAATTTGTGCTAATAAAATTTATGAGCTCTAAATCGACTGCATAAATATGCACATTTTATTTTTTAAAAAACAGCGCTCTAGTTTATTTTCTTAAATATTAGGCCTTTGATATTTGAATTCAGTTATAAGTTGTTCTCAGAATATATTTTTTCTAACTACATAAAGTGTGTTACTGTGTCTTTTGTAAAAATGCACAATTTTATTTCTTGCATAGCTCTCAAATAGAAATTATTTCATTCAATAAAATAATTTCATTAATCTAAAAAAATTCATCTATAATTGTAATAAAAATTATTTCTTTCCAAACAATTAATTTTTTTTCATTTGAACTTAGACTTATAACGGGGTTCCCACACGTATTTTCCTTCAGCTAACCGTTGAGGACTTTCACAAATGTTATTTGACTAGAGAACCTCTTCTGAAGAATGAATCGAGACTAATGTAAATTAAATTAAAAATATTTAAGAGATGCGAATAAGTATGTGATAATGTTTATAAACTGCAGAAAATTTAATTTGAGAGTAATGATAAAAGAGAGAGAGAGAAAGTCTTAAACTGTTGACTCAACGATCAGTGCGAAGTGATCATAGGTGAATAGAGGGATCCAGATTACATATTTAGTACTGACTCGGATCCGGATGGTTTGGTGATAAGATAAAGTTGAATATTAATATTTAGGTTTAGACGCATGCAGGGAACTGTCCCACGTTTTAATAATACAGATATTTAATTTAAAATATTCGATTAAAACGAATTTGATTTCCATCATAGTTTGATTATTGAATTATTGACTGATTTTTGCCTGTGTGAATTGTATTATTTAGTGATGGAACAATTAGATGGCAGAAGTACACCTGGGAGTCACAAACTGAAAAGTTTACAATTGTGCTTTTTCAATTTAAAAAGCACAATGAAGAAACCCAATAAGAAATAAACATTTTACATTTTTATGAAAAGTTAGCTGTCAGCTCAGTCTCCGGTGAACTGTGTCAATCTTATAGTTTCTGCTATTGCAACAGGTGTTATGGATTCAGCAACTAGTTTCTCGTGTTTTTATTATTACACATTCTCTGAAGCTTCCGCGATACTGCATTTGATGGAATATAAACAACAAAGTTGCTTCCGGATCTTCCTCGATGACATAAATATTTATCAGTTTATGTCTGATTCTTCATCTGTTTGAATAAAATACTAGTTATTTATGATATAGAATTGGAACTCATTTCTGATTTCCGCAGCTTGGTCAAATAGTGGATACAAATCAGGAATGTGTAACCAGCAACCTCCTCGCCCACCGACTAAGAATTTCTGATTGAATTTTGCAAAAATTATTCATTTCATATTTTCATCCATTTACGATACATTTTATTTATTTTGATATAATCCTATGAATATATCTATAGTTAAATTTTTAACAAGCTCTCTTTTATTTTTTAAATATGCCATAAGAACACTGTGTGTAAGTTTTCTTGAACATGGTACAAGAAAGCCTATTTAAGCTGAAGTACGACATCAAATCTCTTTTGTAAGCGAATGAGACCATATCTTTTTATTTTCATGATCCAATAAGGTCACGTTCTATATCCTTCAGTTGGATAAATTTTAAAAATTATATTGGGCTTTAAAAATTTTCTTACTCATAACTAAATTAATTTCAAAATTTGATGGGGTTTTTTTAAAAAAAATAAAAATAAAATCTTTTAGCGACCACATCGATGATATGGCAATTTAAAGAACAATTGAAACGCGAGAAAATAGTAAATTTGTTGATTACCGAGTGATATATTGTATTCATAATTTCACTGGGCTTTGTATAAAAATGGTAATGAAACAGAATATAGGTATACACATGGGTGGAAAATGAAATCCCAACAATAAGAAGAAATTAGCTGAAAGGAATGAAATTTTGACAAACATTTGTTTAGATTATAGGTGATTGCTATATAAATATGTGTTGCTTTAATTATTATCAGACGATTTAGAACTATATTGATTTATTTACAAGATATTATATTTACAAGTGCAATTGTATTACTAGCACTAATGACTGACAGAAAAAGAATACAGAATAAATATTTTTGTAGTAAACGTAGCACAAAACACAAGTTGAGTAGTATCTGTCCTTGCTCTGTTCAAGCGATTAAATATCACCACAAGGTATATTAATTTAATCAAAGTTTCACAATCACAGGTTAAAGTAAGTATGTGAAGATCCATTCCAAATGTGAAATAGCAATATATTTATAATGGCTATAATCGCCATGGTTTTGAATGCATTGTGTTGTATAAGTATCGTAAATCATCTTGTGGGATGGAGTTTCATGCCTTTTGCATTTGGTCAGTCAAAGAAGTAACAGTCTGTGCTGGTTCTGGATGACGTTGGATTTGTCAACCAATAATGCCTCATGCATGATCGATGGGAGAAAGATCTGGTGATCTCGCAAACCAAGGCAACATACCGATACTCCATAGAGCGCGCGTTGGTTGACAGTAATGGTTTTGAGACGATCATTATCCTGTTAAAAAATGCCATTTGAAATATTGATCAAGAATAGTAGTACAACAGTTCAAACGCCAGAACAAATTTTCTATCTAGACCATAACTCATAGTGCAGGTCCAGTGTATCTACGCCGCAGAAATCTTAGTTCTAAGTACTCACCCCATCTCCTTCTAACAAACATACGGCCATCACTAGCAACAAAACAAAATCGGCTCTCATCTGAGAACACAACAGATCTCCCCTCCATTTTCCAATGAACTTCAGCTTGGCGCCACTGAAGTTACTAATAATAGAGATTTGGAATTAGTAGTATGAATGCTACAGGGCGTCACAGCTGTCCCTCAAGAAATCGATTTATCACTGTTCGCTTCGTCAATGTGGTGCCGACAGAAACTCGAATTTCTGCTGCAGATGCAGTTCGATGCGTCACAGCCATGCGGCGAATACGGCTGTCTTCCCAATCAATAGTGTCCCGAGTGCAGCCGGATTATGATCTTTTTGAGACAGTAGACTGTTGCCAACAATCATGCACAGTGGATACATTCGAGTCAATTCTACCTGCAATATCGCCAAAAGAATATCCACCTTATAATAACCTTATAACACAGCTTTGTTCAAACTCAGTAGACTGCTGACACTAACTTCTTCGTTTCCTCAAATGCTTTTTGACTCAAATCTAGTTTACAGGCCTATTATGGGATACAAATAATGTTCACGAAGTTTGCATCGCGTTTTCAAAGTAAATATTATGTGCATGTTCATAGAGGTGCTACTAACACCATTCTTATATGTCTATTGCGAAATGCGAATAGATGTTTCTTTTTTGACATAATTTTTTCTTGGTGTTCGGATTTTATTTTCCACCAGTGTATATCTAAGTAGACCTTATACGTAGTATACCTCAATGATGTTTCTTGACATAATAATTAAACTTGATCAAACTTTAACAGTGGCTCACATTTACATAGTAACAATAAAATAAATAAAAGTATATTAATGAAAACGAAAATATCTCTTCTGCATGGCTCGTACATAGCCTTCAGAATTTTGGTTTGAATTAACATCGCTTTTGCATTCCTCGAAAATTAATGCGACAAACTTCGTAATTCTGATCGTTTATTAAGCGACGAGGAGGTTCAATCGAATTAATACTATTGTGATCAAACGGTAGAAAGCACACGATAATGTTAGCGTGTGAATGTTGTTCCACACACACTCGAGGAGTGTTAAGTGTGTGTTCTCCTTGAGATGAATAACCCTAAAAAATATGATATTATTGTAATAAAGAAATTATATTTTTAATAAAACATCGAAGAGTGTTTATTGGAAATTATCTTGGATGATTTGATTGCAAAGGCAACAATGAAACTTTTGAGTCTTTACAATTAAGCCCCATTATTCCACATGACAGGTCTTGGGTGGAATCAAGATTCGAACCCGCAACATGACTCGTATATCGCCAAGTTCAAAGTTCGTATTCTTTCAGAAAAAAGCTGCTTTTTGGCAAGAGATTATTGTTCGTGATATGTTTCCCCTTTTTATTAAAAAGGTATATTCTAGCAAAATGTTTGATTTTCTTAAAAATCATAGATCAGATTTGTGTTTCTCATAACAACTAAAATCTCTTCATTTTTACCTTCATTTAAAAGTATTATTATTAACTATTATAATACAAAATGACGTATGCAACCGTTAGATATTTCATGATCATTCCTTCATGCATCCTTGAAAAATACATATTAAATTATTATTAAGATGTTATCATTCAGATTATGTTTATTTAATTAATTGCTTACTTAATGAATTTATTGCATCGATAATTATTATCTCAATAACTCTATGTTATAGAGTTTGGAGTTTAATAACATCCAATATTACAAAGACGTTTTAACAGAGATATGACCTGGGAATGCTAAAAGAAGAATTGGGCAAGAAATTATTAAAGATGTCTTCAGCGCACGTTACTGAATCTTTCAGCTGACTCATGCAAGGCATGGAAACTTAATTTTATCGTCGTGATTTACTCTCTATTGTTGAAAGTGTACAGCTATAAACGGATGCCATTAACGATCACGATGAATAACCCGGAAAACAGCTATATTTTTGTCGAAGGAATAAAAATTTGTCTCCTCTTAAAAATAAATTGAGTTAATTGCAAAATTTATATGCTACGAAATTAATGCTCTGCGCTTTTGAGCACAGATGAAGATTTAAAAAGTTACACATAATATAAAATTAGAGGGGGAAATGACAGTTTTATAAAGTGGTATCACATAAACTTGAAAAATGGCTCAAAATGAATCTTTAACACTAGTTACTTTCATTAGATAATAATGAGCAATTTGATACTGCAGCAGAAATTGTAGAAGTTAAATCACACTTATAAAACCATTTCGAATTTTTAACCATTTACATAATCAGTTTAAATACTTTTAAATGCAATGATGTGAGATTTTTTTTTTTTTTTTTTAAATACTCTAAACCAAAAATGTCAAACTGACGGCCCGCAACGGTAATGTTTGCGGTCCAACCAAAATAATAACATATAGCAAAAGTATTACTAAAATATCGTAGCTTAACTTAAAAAAAAGTTTGTTATCTTATGTAATTATTTATAAACAAATTAATTATTATGAGATTCGGATAGTAATTAATTGCAATTATTTATAAACAAAGTAATTAACAAAGCAATTGTCTATAATCTGTGACATTCGTGTTGAATTGGAGCTTCGTTTATTGCACCAAAAGCAACGAATTTAACAATGTGATACCTATTACGCTCGTAATTTATACTGCTTTGTTTGGGGAGGAATGCCTAATATTTAATATTCCGCTTTCAGAGAACAAGAAAAATATGTTTATTCATGTTATTACACTTGTGAATTTGAGCAGTTATACTATGTCAGGAAAGTTAAAGTTCAAGGGAAAAAATATTGATTTTTAAGATTTTTTTTTTAATCAACACATGTCGAAATCAAGTGATAGTAAAACTTGTGACTTGGACTATTCACGATTTCCTCTTCACTAACCTCGGGGCTTTGTAGTAATTTGAATTGCATAAAGCTACGATTTCTTCCCAACTAAAATGAAACGGGATTAGGTAAATTGGATGAAAGTAGAAGTAAAGTGAATCGAATTAGAAATAGTGATGTATAAATGAAAAAAAACTGAAAGGAAAATGAAGGGGAAATAGAAGGTAACGTTAGGCTGATAAACATTTGTAAGATGTATTAAAGCGTCACAGTTAATCTTTCGGATTGAAGTGATACGTGGTTGTTCCCCCAATTATGAAGCAATTGGTTTTAACAGGAATAATCCATTTTAGACACTTTGATTCAGCACATGAAAGACCTGTGTAGGGTCATTGAATGGTTAACCTCAAAAGAATGCAATGTAATTTCAGGAGTAAAGGGCGCTTTCTCCCTCTTTATGGTTCCCCTCCATCTGTCCTGGTGGCATACTTAAATAAGAAGTTCGCCATGAATTTTGCACATTCATCCTCAACATTCCACATCTCTCACACACACTAACACGGACACTTTAACGCAGACATGTTGTGACATTGGGCTATTCGCGGTTTCTCTTCACTAACCTTGGGGACTTTTAATTGAGATTGATTGCTTTTGCTAAACAACCTTTGCCCAACCAAAAATGAAACGTGAATATGCAGATAGAAATGAAGTGAAGTGGGAGAGTTAGGAAATTTATAAACTCCGACTGAAAGTCGCGATAGAGAAGCTGAGGTAGAAGATATAGAGGTTGAAGGAGAAGTGGAAAGAGAGGTTGAAGGAGGAGTTGGAAAGAGAGGTTGAAATAAGTAATTAGATTAAAGATTCATGCAAGAGGTTTAGTTATTACTGTTTTCAACAAGTGATCCGGAGTCTGAGTTGCAGTCGAGGAAGGATTAGTGGTAAGAGTCTGTTAGATTACTATTGGTGGGTTGAATTTGGTTCATACAAATCTTCCCCAGGAGAGCATATATAGTTTTTGTTATAGTAAATAGAAGTTAATAAATTCCGTAAATATTGTTCTAGTGTTTCTTTGATTGATTATTGTGTCTTAGTGTTTAATAATTGAATCTAGTTATGGCACAAGAGGCAGCCCGGGTCGGGCAGGCGTCACAATATCACACTGGCGAGTCACATACAAAACACATTTCTGTACACGAATAATTTAAATGATTGGGACACAACTGTCAGCCTCCTCTAGGTATGTTAAATTAAGTTATGTGAATTTTAATACACAGTTTGTTTCAATAAATTTAATGATGCACCAAATGATAGTCTCTTTTTTGAATCGTTGTTCTAAATCTTAATTCTAATTCTCTTCTATAATCGGTGCCTCTTCTCTCCAATATACGATCACTCTATTCCGCCTAATCAGTTAGTTTTTAATGAGTAAACCTCAAAATTATTAGTTGTAAATAAATATCTAAATTCAGAGAGGAGGTTCTGCACCAGAAATGAATCTTAGTTTAAGCAGTAAACAAGAACTGCCTGTTTGTGTGAAATGATTGAATCAGAACGAGTGAATTGGTAAGCTATTAGTTGACCCTAATTTAGAATTGACGATTCAAGTGCGATTCAAGAAAGAGCGACCTTATCTATCCTTCAATGATAAATAAAGTATTGAATCTTGTTCAAGCGTATCTTCAATTGGAGCCCAGTATTCAATGACTGTTTGATTAAAAGGAAGAATAACAGTTGAATTAAATAATGCAAAAGCGGCATCACAAAAACTAAATGAAAAATTGCTAACGAACATTGTTATTTCCTAGAAAAGTGGCACTGAAGTACTTTTGCTGCGACATGAAATATAAAATAATATCCTTAATAGATAATAATACTGATAGTGTTCGCCAAAGTTCTATAACATAAAACGTCACTATGAGCAACATGAGCACTATAATACCAATCAAACAATAGAGCAGGAACAGAATTCCTGCTACGACGGCAAATCAAAAAAGAAGGGGGGGACTGCCACCGTAACTCCGTTCATAGAGGCCCGTATGACTTTTACTTGTGAAAAATTGGCCCATGATTGGAAATGAGTTTTGACAATCTTGTTTTAAGTCAGGCCTGGCTAACCCATGGTTCACCCAGTGTCAACTTGTGACCCGCGGAGCTGGGTCAACTGAACAAAAATTTAAACTTTTATTGCCCATAAATGTACCAAACATTTCCCCATCAGTCGTTTTTATCATCCCCCATTATTATGGAAATATCTCAATATATTGACTGTTCAGTCACATTTATAGTACATTGACTGTACATCAGTACAGTCACATTTGTTCTTCTATATTCTTATTTAGAAACAATTACGAAGTTGAGCTCAATTTAAAAAGTGCGCGTGCCATTTTGTGTGAATAGAAGATATACAATGTATACCTAACCAGCAAACCTACTAAAAAACACGGGTGTGCATTATTAGACGCGGGGAGAGAATGTGACACGCGGATCATGGGAAATAGCAGCAGCCAGCCTAATATATTTGACCCAGAAGCAAGTGGTTTCAGGCAGACTGCGTAGACCTTTTGATCGCTAATAATTTCGAACCACACAAATTCATTAAAATATAATTTTTCGTTAATTTATTACAGAAGGTTCTTGATTTCTCTGATGGGTTTCTGAAAGGTTAATCGCTTCTCGCAACTCGAGAGGTGAAAGTAGTAGTTTTCAACGTGAGATTTTGAATTGGCATTAAAAGAGCCAAAATTAAAACGAAGGTGATAAATTTAATTCATTACACACGCACGCACGCACACCCACCGCTAAGCTTTTTGGGTTGGACAGGCTGCTTTAAGCCGTAACTAGGAAATCTCATTGAGTCCGAATCCCACAAATGTTTTTTAATCGACTTAAGTCCCTTTAATATAGATAAATAGGCCATGCTGAAAAAAACTAATTAAATATATTTAAAACATAAACCGTTTTATGTTAAACTCTTACCATAACTTAGATAAAAATACAAAAAAATCAAAAAAAAATTTAATTTTGAAAATACCAACACATTTGTAACATATTTTTCGGGGTAACTTAGGATATTTTACTCTCCTAAATTGAAAACGATCAAGCTGTTCTATTGATAATTGTGTATCAGACAACTATAATTATCATTTCCGCTGGATGGATTTCCTGATTCCCAATACACGACATTGTTCTTTCTTTCTCTCTCTCTGATTGATTTTAGTACCTTGTTAAATTATGATGAGTGAAATTTATCTCGTATTTGTTATTAATAAAGCTTAGTTCAAAAACTTTTAATCAAACAATGTCATTTGTAAAAATATCAAAAAGTTTCGCATCGAAAATGAACATTTTGACGAAACAACCATTTCGTGTTGGTAAATGATTCCCACATTCAAGGACATCCATTAAGCGACAAATAACACAGTAGACAGTTCAGAAAACACATCTTGAGCTTAATCGAGAATCGGATTCGGACATCAAAGGATGGCACTCTCAAAGACTGCCATTATTCGAAATTTTAACCCAAGGTCCAAAAAGTAGTATTTCAAGGCGAAGATATTCCGTTCTAATTACAGTCTTCGTGACAAATTTTTTTTCTTAGGAGCTTTTCAACAGAAAAACGAACGAATCACAATTAAAATGTCTGCATCTCACATCCATAAGAAAAAGAAGAGGTGGGGAGATTATAGGATAAAGACTAGGTTAAGCACGTG
This sequence comes from Nephila pilipes, assembly GCA_019974015.1. Classification (NCBI taxonomy): domain Eukaryota; kingdom Metazoa; phylum Arthropoda; class Arachnida; order Araneae; family Nephilidae; genus Nephila; species Nephila pilipes. Next base: position 169,847 of record BMAW01022053.1, read on the forward strand.
ATGATACTTCTCCCTGCAAAGATCCGTTCTCGGCACGCGCGCCTGTTATGAGTCGAACGAGCGAAAAAGAAACTGCTGACTTGTGAGATAGTTATTTAGACAAGATTTTGTCCGAAAAAAAGAAACAAAATAATAAGAACTCTTAATTCTTTCCATAAGTGGATCCATTTACTTTCTTTTTTTTTTCTCCCTTCCTCAAGGCATTTGGCAACGAGATAGTTTTGCGGGGGCGTAATGGGTTCTTGAACTTAATGTTACTCACTAAGCAACGATAATTACCATATTTAGATGCAAAAGTGCGGAGATTGATAATTTCTGATTTATGAATAACGAAAGAGTGAGAGAGGAAAAAAGAGAAGACATAAAATGAAATAAATTATTTGCTTATAAAGGTAAAACCCACTGACTATGCGAGTCATAATTTGTTTCCCCTCCTTCACTGACCACAAATATTCAGTAATCTACGAGACCGAGAACCTGAAATTTTGCATGAATATTCCACTTTTCCTCTAAAGACAGAAGATGGAAAGAAAAAGTTAATATGAAATTTTTTTAAAAAAATGTTTGTAACTAATCCATTTCAGCACATCATTGGAATTTTAACTAAACGTACCATTAAAATATGTTGCTAAATGTTTCTCTATTTTTTTTTTTCGTAAGCTAAATATTTCTCTGGATTTTTTTTCTCCCCTTTTTTCTAAGCTAAATGTTAATCTTTTCCTTTTCTAATTTCAAACTTTTTCGAAAAAAAAAAAAATACAATTTGAAAAGTCAGTCAGTAATATCAATATGAATTACGCATAAAAATTTAAATCTAAATAATTTTCAGTGAATAAATACCAGTAGCGAGTTTTTAGAACATGGGTTTTCTTCCAAACTTCACGCTTTGCGTAACATTATTTTTTGTACCACAAATTTTAAGAGTAAAAGGGAACGTTGAGTCAAATTGAATTCATTCAATATTTAGTTTTAATAATTTATTTCATTATTATTTGGTTTATTAAATTTATCATCTAAAATAAATACGTGTAAATTTTTTTAACTCAATTAAGCATTATATTAATCAATTAAGCTAAATGTAATTAAAATTAAAGCAAATAATAAATTATTAAACGGCAGATTTGGCGACTTGGCGATAAACTTGGCGTAAAATTTAATTCCTTAAATAATTAGTTTTAATCAATTAATTTTTATCAATTATAATTAAATCATCGTATTGCCATCCAAAACAATCGTGTATAGAATATTTCAGCTCAACTGAGCGCTTTAAAATGTGAGAAAAAAGCTTTTAAAGTTTTGAACCAGACACAGTTATAATGAGAGTTGAAGAAAACCCATTAAAAAATAATGCCAAATATTTGTTCTTAATTCATTTTTGTGCATGACCGAAATAAGAAGAATTTTATTGATTTAATTAAAAAGGAAAACTTATCGATTGCCTGTTCCTTATCAACTGAAAGCTTATTTTCGCAGAGCAGTGTGTTTTCGAATATCAACTTAGACTCTGAAATCAAAATCTCAACTTTACGAAATTCTATACAAAGTGAATAAAATCTCGCCACTGCATAAGGCTCCTACATATCATAACGCATGGTTTGAACAAAAGTTAGAGGAAGAGAGTTCATTATATTAATTATGTTAAGAATAAAAATATTTCAACACAATTCAGTTATTTTAAATAATCTCCTTCAATAACACATAAATTAAGTTTATTTTACCAGAAGAATTATAACGACCCAATGATAAGGTACATCATAATTAAATTTAAAAACACACACAAAGGAACAAATAGAATTATCTTATCATTTGTATAAAGTACAATAATTCATATTCTCACAAATTTTCTTTAATATATATTTAGTTTTGTAAAAAAAATTATAAATTTTGGAGTAGGATAACATAAATTCCAATCAATTTTATTCAAGATGCAAAACGTAACGTAAATATCAAACGTAATGTTCGTTAAAAATATAGCGAACATGTCGAAAGCATAAAAAGATCAACAAAAATTAAGCAGAAATTTCTAGCAGTATTTAGATCCATATGGTATTGAAGATAATAAAAAAAAGCTTTCCCTTATTATTCTAGTTTTAAAAAAAAATTTAATAAAACTTTTTAAGGAATTGATTGGTGTTTGAAACTTTCCCAGTAAAAGTCTAGGCGATAACCTGAAACGAGACTCTCTGGTGTATTTTCTTCAACTGACCTTATGCAATCTATATGATGTCATTCGATTTGGGAACCTGTACTTAAGAATAAACCGCGGCTTACGTAAATTATCATTGGTGTATTGAAATGCAGTGAATAAATGAAAGCGGAATTGAAAGTGTTTACAAGCAGCAAAGAATTTAAAATTGAGGAGGGAGAGCAATTTATGCACACAACGTTTAGTGCCAAGAGATTAAACTGTCCTCTGAAAGTGTATGTGTGAATGTAGGATCCAGTACAAAAAAAAAAAAAAAAATGAAATTTTAAAGATAAGTAGGTAGAATATTCAATTGATACTTTGGTAGGTATCTGATTCTTTAAGTGTCTAATAAGTTAATGAAATTTATGGAGCAAATCGTGAGAGAAGTCGGGGCATCATAAAATTAAAAGAATAACAGCGTGTTTATTTGTGAGCAACAAACTGCAAACGAAAGTAAGTGATATACATTTGAAGAATTATCGGTTAGAATTGGTTAATTTTCATTATTACTCTTATTGCTCAGTAAATGAAGCGACAGTAATGTAAACAATATTTTTCTGCCATCATCATAATAAAAGTTTTATGTTCAAAAAACTTTAAAGGGCCGTGTTACAAGATTTTTAATAATATTACTTTATGCTTGATAAACGTGTGAGTCTCGATGACACTAAATATCCTCTGTGTAGCCACGGCTGATGCACGTTAAATCTGACGAGGCTCAAAGTCCTCCCATTGGCGTAGTGTGGAAGTTAGGAGAGTGAGGTTGCAGCTCAAGTGTCGTCCTCGTCACTTGGCTGAGGTTCAAAATAAAGAGGTCCGTGGCCAATAGCCCTAGGTTTGCTTCTAGTGCGACATTAATAAAACCAAACCATGATACACGTGACAATCTTTATAAGGATGTTTTTATGAGAGATAGTTTTTCAGTAAAAAACAACTTTCCAAGCCGAGCAACATGAATTTTTCTTTGTTAAAAAGTGCGTTTAAATTTCAAATTATTATAAAAAGTTGAGCCCATGGGATTCTTGAATGCAATTTATAGCAGTAGGAAATTTTAAATACAAATAATAATGCTTAAAAATTGTTCGAATGAGAAATATTAACAACTTACATTTAGGCCTCGGATAGTAACGATATCAAAAAGATTCTAAAAATAATCTTCAAAAGGCTTCTCCAATCCCCAATTTGGGGGCGGGGGGAATATTCTTAAAATGCTTTACAATAACTTAAGAATAGTATTTCACAAAAATTTATTTATAAATTAGTAATATTGGTTACATGTGAAATAATTATATCTCCTTCGCATCACAATGTATCGAAACATTCCATCAGATTTTTGAGTGAGGAGAATTGCAACGAAGAAAATCAGATTTTACAATTAATTTTGTGATGCTCGTAACTCAATAAATATATTATATTTTCAAAATTACACACTGCATAAAAATGACCAAAACATTTCGAAAATATAAAAAATTGTTTAAAAAGTGAAAAATGATAGCAAGTGACTTAAGAAAAACTAGTAATAAATATAGATCTACCACCAAGCGAAAAGCACCGACTCCGTCCATGTCTCTGTCTTTCAATGGTTCTGACTCATATTCGGTAAACATAGAATTTACATGAATTTAGTGAGTTGCCGTAATGCCGATTTTTTACTTACTAGGCTATTAAAATAAAAAAATTCTTTTTCATACGTCATATGAATAAATACTACTCATATTATAAACATTAATATTATAATTGTTCATTACTTTAATCAGTTTTCTTTGTATCTCTCCGTGATGGAATGAACTCGATTTATCAAAGAGAAGGGGCCAGAGTTGTTCTTGTCGTGGTCGATCTATAAGCATTTTCTTAACTAGGAACCATAATCAGAACTTAAGAACAAGTTAGTGATGTCCAAATTGTTTCAATAAAAAACTCCATCGATTTTCAAATCCAGTTCATTATGTATAAAAATAAGATGTAATTGTCATAACCGCAACAATTAAAAAAAATTGAAGGTCTATTAAAATAATGAATAGTTTTCTCCAAAAACAGCATCTGAAAAAAATCGTATAGGGGAACAATAGAAAATGGAAGTATAACAAGAACAATAAATAGTCATAATAAATTGTTGAAGATGACTGCAATAAAATGACCTTTTCCTAGATTTAACATCATTTACGCGTTGTTGCCCTTCAAGTCGTAAATGAAGTAAAGAGTTGTGATGCTCTTATTCAAATACACGTCAAGGTTAGAGACGTAGCATAATGAGAGCATCTGAAAAGAGAAAGCTGCATGGACCACGCCCACACCTGCAAAAATGGACGGATGCTGCCGATGAAATAAAACTTTTAGTATTTTTTCGACTTATTTTATTTATATACTTTTATATTTTAATATAATCGGGCGTATTTAACGGAATTTTTATTCATCATTTAGTCATTGTTTTGTGATTTTGTTTTAAAGCAATCGATTTATTGATCAGTTCTATTAATGTCGCTCTAGAAGGGAAAAAGATGGCTATTGGTGAAGGACCTCGTATTTTAGAGCCACGGTCAAGTAACAAAGATTAGACCTGAGCTGGCTCCTCCCTCTCATAACTTTTACACCACGCCACTGGAGGGACTTTGAGCCTGAACAGACTTTTCGTGCATCAGTCCCAACAAAACGATGGATCTTCATTGGCATCAGGGCTCGAACTCACGACTCGACGAGAACCGCAAGCCGTGAGTCTGAAACCATGACCTTTAGGCTTCCGCAGCCTTTAAAGTACACGCTGAAAAAAATGGATATTGCCAAATTTTAAATAAAGAAATTTTTATAAAAATATTCAAATTGAAACTTATCGGTACTCTTTTAAAACTAACTAACAAATTTGCAGATTTCTTGCCAGATTAAGATACTATTTCTTTATATCCAGCCAAAAATTTGGTCCCATGAAAAGAAACAGGTTATTTTGAGATCCTTTAATTTATACACACATCTGCCTTTCAAATAAAATCTCTCTTTCTCTCTGAAAACAAGTAAAAAAAACCAAGCTAGTAATTGTTGCAATGAATTAAAACTTAGTAAAAAAAAAGCCGTAAAAATCTGTTAAAATTGGGATCATTACAAAATTAAGATTAAGAGAATATTTCACATTTTTAATTTTATTTTAATTAACAATAAATTATTGTTACACCACAGACTAGTAGAGATGAGTATCATAATTCTTAATCTCGGCCAAGTAGTAAAAATGACCCTTAGTTGGTACGTCATTCATTAAATCTTCACTCTGTGTCGCATAATGAAGAGTTTTCATTAGTTCTCAAAGCGTTTTATTATGTGACTTTTGTGGTTTATATTCTACTCATGCATTCATCTTATCAATTTCCCTCAAAGTTTATCAAAATCGTCGGTAAAAATAAATAATATAACAAACATAATTCAAAATTCTTCAAATCTTAGATGATTTTAATGTTTTTTTTTTTTTTTTTAATTAACTTTGCAATTAGAAGCAATACGAGGAGTATCGACGACAGACCTCGTAATTTTGAGCCTCGGTCAAGTAACATGGCATCCAGTTTTCCAAATCTTGCATACCAACCCAGCATGAGGACATTGAGCTTCAACAGAGTTAAGGTACATCAAGTTCGCTACACAATGGTCTTTAGTCGTAACAAGACTCGAACACATAAGCCCATGATCATGACCAGCTACTACATCAGCTCTATTATATCTATTATTTATCTTATCTATTATTTTAACATGAGTCAGATGACTATCGCTGAATAAATAATTTGTTACACCTACAGCATAATTTTATATTAATTTAAATAGTACATTTTCAGACAGAATATATAAAATTTCGAGCTATTCACACGAAAAATATGTCGGAGAGAAAAGAAAAGTATTAGTTTAATTAAATTTATGAAGCATGGATAATCCTATTTTAACTACATGAAGAAAGCTCCACTAAATTGATATGAATATCATTTAAAAGAATATTTTCGATATGCAACGGGCTTTGATAGATCAATTTGGACTCGAACTTTCAATTTAATTCTAATTTGTCTTTAAATCGTAAGATAAATAAGTTTATAAATTAATTATTATAAAAAAGCTTTGTTCGCTTTAAAATACTTTCAACTGTTAGGAATGAATGTATGAATTCTACATCCACATCACCCAAAAGCTCTTGAAACAAGTCTGTCAACATATCATAATGCCACACCAATTAGACACCTATAAGATTTCGAAATAACGAATAGTAGACACGCGAAAGTCTGCGCCATTTCTTCTAGAAAACGTTATTCGGAAAGATAAGAACAATTCTTTTGTTTCTTCGAAATGGAACTTTACTGCGCACGGTCGCAAACGATTTTGCTTTTCAACTCTCTGTCGTTCGTCGCCGTACCGTTGCCACACGCGTCCTTCACAATAGGTCGAAATGGTTGTCGAAGGTTACGGAGATGCCAGAAAGGTTCAGCCTGCATCCGCCCAATGTCTATCCTTGTGTCACATTTTATCGAATAGGTGACAATCATGTTATTGGATGGAACACATGGACGAGGACATTAATATTTACAACTACAGTTGTAAGAAAATGAATAGTATTGAAACATTTTTTTTTTAAAAAAAAGTTCGTAGTAAATATACATAATGTAGTTACGGGAAAAAATGCAGAATTCGTCCTTTTACAGAAGAAGAATAAAAAAATATTTATTTTGTTCCTTCTTAGATTCATTTGAATTTCCATTAAACCATTTATTTACAGAAACTGTAGGTACAAAAATAAAATGAACTGAAAAGTACTCGACGATTAATTAATAACATGTATTTCATCCCGAGGAGTTCCACTCAACTAAAACAAAAGAATTTTTTTATATTTTTATCAATACTTTTGCTAAATCCTATTATTTGAAATCTGAAAGATCTGCTTATCTAAAAGTAATTTTTTTGGAACAATATCTGTACAAATTATTAAGGATATATAATTTTTTTTTTATTTTTCCTAAAACTCTTCTATTGCGTTATACAAGTGTTAAATTTTTTTTTTCTTCCAGATATTACTTTAAAAAAAACTCAAAATACGCTCATATAAAATTTACATTTGCCAAAAAAATTTAACATTGAGATTAAATATATCAATGCATCGAATATTTTTCAGTGAAAAATACTACAAATATTGTTTCCTGCTTAGTTTAGGCAAAAATTTTCAATACGATATAAGGAAAATTTTCAAGATTATCAACGAGAATGACCAACAATACAACCTCTACATTAAAACCTACTAGAGTTCTGGTTTTTTTTAAATTGTTCATAGGATATAATGAAGATGTCTGGGGCACTCTTAAATCTGACGTCTCATCCGAAGACTTCTAGGAAGGAACTTGAAACATTTTGAAAAACGATAAAGTAAAAATTAAGCTTATAACAACACCCAATTGTTCAAAATGTAGCAACATCTAAGTTTTTCTTTTCTATTGCCTCGTTATTATTAATGCCATTATTTTATTTAGAACAGAGAATGAACCGATGAAAACGATGCCGTCAGTAATAAGATGATAAATTTACATGGGTGACAGTTTAAATCTTTTCAAAGAGATAAATAAATTGGCGACAAAAGTCTTTTTAAAATGCTCGCCTTCATTATAAGTGTTAAATTATGAAAAAAAAAAAATAAAAGCATTTGCATACATTACAGAGACGAAAAAAGGGTCATTAGCCGCTATAATCATTATATCAGTTTTGTCACAGGAAAGAAAAAAAGTGAACATCTTCCGCTTACACAAACGATTTATTGTATGTGTGTCTCTTATTTTGTCGTTTTTATTTTTTGGGTTTAATAGCATGTGCAGTGAATTTTTTGATAGATATGCTGCATGTATATATATCATTAGTTCATGTAATTTTTTTAAAAATATCGGTTGAGAGAAGTAGTAGTTTTTCTCTCTTATTTGTTAAACCGCTAGGTATTAATTATTTCACGTAAAAAGTATCTTAATTTTCAGACTAGTTGTAAGAATTAAAAGAACAATTTCAAAGAAAAGAAGGTGATATATTAAATTTTATAATATGGACAGAAGTTATAGAAGAATCCACTGCTACAGTTACAGATTTTATAACTAGTACATTTAGATGAAATTTTAGACAAGATGACAACATTGTATTACCAACCTCGTCAAGAATTCATCACTAAATTCCATCAGTTTTGTCGAAGAAAACTTTTAAAAATCCTTCATTCGGTTCTGTTTTAAATGCATTTAGTTGGAATCTGCGTATCATTCGTGCTAGTGTTACTGTTTCATAAAAATTGTGAATTCATTTCTCCAAAACCGAATTAAAGCAATATTTAAAAGGTAGTCGGTGAATATTCCTCACAAAAATATTTTTTATTTCAGGCATGATCATTTATTTATTATTTTTAACACATACACAAGTATCATCAAATTTTTTGTCTATATAAATGATAGTATTTTACTTTTAATGAAATGGTAAAGAAGATAAAATATAACGTTAATTATCATGTGTATATATAAAGAGTGCATAAAAAGAATTAATATTGTTGTGGAAATTTTGGACATTGTTCTGTTCCAAACCGAAAGGATATTGAGGCGGAAAGATATTTTACATGCAAGACGAGAATGTAATACTAAAATATGTCCGGGTGCCTTTGGCGATAGACTTGGTGACAAATGTGGTCGCCAAATATTGCCAAATTTGGCGATAAAACTAAATGCTGTGAGACAAATCAAGAAGGGTTTTTGAGAGTATAGGGCTTCGGCGTTATTGATGACCGATTTTGAAGTACTGCGTTCGATTGTGTGAACTTTGCATTAGTGTCAGTGTGGATTTAATTATTTGCTATTAAAATCTGCGGACTGATTGTGTGCGTTAGTTGTTCCTAATTAAAAGAAAATGCTTTTAATTGTATCAGTATATATATATATATATTCAACCACGTAACAATAGTTTTAACAAACTAGCTTTTTACCTTTCATGTAATATTGCAGCTATATCTTTGGTGAAATCCTGGCCTTCTTTTATGGATTTCCGTAACTCTTCGAAGCCATTTGGTCCCTGCAAGAAATAAAAATAAATAAAATATAGTTATTTTTGAATAAGCGAATAAGTATTGAATATTTTTGATACTTGATACTTTTTCATATCAGTTTTTAATTACAATACATTTTCTTACTGTTTACTATCCGACATGTCATTACAACCAAAATCTTTCAAGCTTCCTGCTACGTTACTTTATTTTACAATTAGCGATTACAATACCGGCAAGCAGGTTTATCGATAAATCATGAATTTTAACTTTAAATTGTTATGGGTAATTCTACGTTGTTTTTGTGGTAAATTCGGTAAATTATATACATAATAAAAGTATACTTTTCCTTCGACATCTGTTGGAGAAACTTAACTTATTGATTAAATAACACAGGTAAAAAACGAGATTTTTTAACTTGGGTTTTTTTTCAAGCTTCACACTTTGCGTAACATAACTTTTATACCTTAAATTTTAAGAGCCAAAGGGAACGTTCTGTGGACTTGGCGTGAAATTTAATTCTGTAAATAATTAGTTTTAATCATTTAATTTTTATTAATTATAATTGAATTATCGTATTATCATCCAAAACAATCGTGTTTTGAAAATTTCAGCTCAACTGAGAACTTTAACATGTGAGAAAGGAAGCTTTCAAAGTTTTGACCCAAACATGCAATATGAGTTAAAGAAAACCCATAAAAAGGAACACAACATGACTGCCCACCTCTGGCCCACACCCAAATACAGTAGTATCTTTTGTAGGAGACACCTCCAAATAAGCTCTATTTAAAGGCAATTCTGTTGGTGCTTGTCCCTTTGAATAGTATATGCGTTCATATGTTATTAAAGGCCACCTCTATATAAGGGACAAAATGTTTGGTTCGATGGGTTTCCCTTATTGAGAGGTATTATTGAATGCATATATTTATAAAATCGTTACAAAAAAAAAAATGGAGTATTTTCAACGGGGAAATATATTCATAAGGTGTACCATTCTTTAATAACTGAAAGCCCACGAGAGTGAGAATTGAAAGCCCTTTTCTACAGCGGGATTTTAAGGTGATCGCAGTTCCCTTGTTGTCATGATCGCGAACTCGTGGACAGCGAAGGTTCAAATCCTCCTGCCACTTAAGACTCCTCATGTAGTGGCACTGATGCATCCTAAATCTGTCGAGGCTTCAAGTCTTCCCATCAGAATGGTGTGCAAATTTGGAGGGGGAGGTGACAGCTCAGGTGCCGTCCTCATCACACTTGACCGAGGTTCGAAATTACGAGGTCAGTCACCAATAGTCCACGAGTTGCTTCTAAGTGCGATGTTAATAAACAATCCCAATCAAATACGGCGGGATTATTTTGTATATAAATTAGATCTCTATTATGAAACCAAAGGGTATACCAGTTATATCTCTTATATGCTAATTTTTAATATTACAAAGGACATTCCATAAAAACTAAGAGTATTGTTATAAAAAAAAATAAGAAATGTATTTACAGCACAAAATAAATTATTATTTTTCAAAATGCCTTCTCTCTGATGATATGCAATGGTCCAATTGTTCAACCCACTTTTCAAAACAAGTACGGAAGCCTTTTTTTGTAAAAGCTGCTTCAAAGAACCTTACATCAGGGTGTTGCGGACTTGGTTAGGGGATCAAAATGATGCACTCAATTTTCATCACTTATCATTACAGTCTTTAGTTAATTCGTATCATTTTAAAGTATATGCTTCCACTCACAACATTGGTGAATTTTTTTATTAGCTTAACCGTTTCTGAAGCTTTTTCGCCCAAACGATAACAAAATTTTATGGCACAACGCATTTCGCCTTTTTTTTTTTAACTTTGAATCACTCACCTCCATTTCTGAAGGGTATATAAAAACAGTTCATTGAACAAGCATGAAGCTAGGAAAATAAAATCTTCTGCTTTGTTTAGAATATTTATAAACGTTCACTTTCATTTTAAAGTCGCCTACACTTTTACTTTTTTTATTTTCGAATTTTGCCACTAAATAAAAAAATAACTCTCAGCTTTTATAGTGTCCTTTGTATATTGAAAAACAAATTATATGTTTAACTATAAATTTATAGTTAATTTTGTCGTAAAAAATTATTCGTGTACAAATATTACTTATATTTTTACACAAATAATGTGTTATAAGACTATTTGTTATAAGACTGTTGAATTTTATATATACTCTTAAGTTTCAGAATGCAATTTATCTTCATATACTTTTGTCACAATAAACGCGAATCTTATAAAATGTCCTTTTAATATGAATTTTTATTTCATACTTACATAGTTTATAGAATTTACAGTAATTTACAGGTGTACCAGTTTCGTTTGAAAGTCGGTAAATTTGCAATCACTCTTTACAATCACATATTTCATTAAAATTTTCCAAACAGAAATAATAACAAGATATCATCACATTCATTCCTTCTAAAAAAATATTCAACTATTACATATTACAATTATTTTTTACGCTGATTTTTTTTAATTGAATGAAAATATTTCCAGGTACAATCACAGATTATGTAAATTCACCATTCAAAAACTTGATCTCTAAAGTGTTTCATTGGAGAAAAACTTTTTAAGAAATGAAGTTCACATTTCAAAACCTTACTAGAGCAGAACTTTACAATTAGATGTAATTACTCCTTTAATCTTTAAAGTTAAAAGTAAGAAGCAAAAAAAAGAAGATTGGTTTTAAAGTAATTTATTAGTCGTTACCTTGCGCTTGCTCCATGTAAAAAGTTCTACACTATTTAAATATTTTTTTAATTTAGTTGAAGCTGTATAAAATTCATAATTGAATAATTCTTCTTTCTTAATTATAAGAAAATGTAACACTTTGAAAAATTTCTGAAGTTTAAAAAAAGAATTAAGATCATTTGAATTGAATGGGTGATTGGAAAAAAGATAAAAGATTCCAAAATAATTCGATATAAAAACCAACATTTTTAAGAACAACGTTTTTATATGGTGGCAAAGTTTATTAGAGAAAATTATTGAAATATTAGTTAAAACTGTTAGTTATTTTTAATTTTAAAATTCACTTAAAAAGAGACATTTGTGAGAGTATTAAAAAATTCATAATACTCATAAAATCAAAACATGTATTTGAAAGTTTGTAAGTCATTCTATTAAAAAAGAATGGAAACCAGAATTCAGAAAAAATTATTGTGATAAGACATGGCGCCAAATATTGGAAACTTTCTTTCTTGCGAAGAATTATTGACTAAAAGTCAGCAACCCTTACTATCTCGGAGATAGTAAAGGGGAGATAGTATCTCCCCTTTGTGAGTACAAAAGGTTTACGATACCGCATGCTGCGTGGGGAGTGCCCGGTGTTCCCAGAGGGGGAAAGAAATTTTTTCCTCAATCTTAAAAGCGCCGAGAGGAAAGAATATTTTGACTTGTTAAAATTATTGAAATATTAGTTAAAACTTGTCGCAAACGTCTAAATATTGCATTGTTAGGCGAGTACGAACGATTCCCAAAATTTCAAAGCTCTAGCTTGATGGGAAGTTGGTTAAATTAACGATCGAAAATTTGATGACACACACACTCACTCACACACACACACACCAAGTGAAATTCAGAAAAACGTTGTAAAATTATGGTTTGCCTGCAGTGATCGAAATATAATGATAATATTCCCTAAATATCACATTCATTTTCCTCTCAACGACGGAGAGGCTAGAGTATTATTATTTGAAGGGATATAATATTTTATTTCATTTTTTGCCCTATACAGATCGATAGCGCAAATATTGATCAAATGGTTATCTAACTTTAACTTGCCATATTCTTGGAATCTTATCCTTTTCTTAATCCCCCATTCAATCATATAAACTACAAATAGTTTTAAAATTATTTCGCTAAATCTGTATTTAAGTTTCATTGGTAAAGAAAAATTTTGTCGTTTGTTCACGGTAATGCTCCTCCCGAATTTAAAGTAATATTTCATGCTTTTAAATTTAAAAAAAAAATGTTTTGCTACTATAAGAAACTCGATACAAGCACTTTAGTAACTTGAAATTAAAAAAAAAAAAAAAATTGTCGAGGGATTTCTAGTTTTTTATTATTGTTAATATGATCATGTATACACGAGTAATTTATTTATTCGAGACTTAATTTTTGTACTTTTTAACAATTACTGTTATATGATTCGACTTTCGGAGTTTGGAGAGAAGGCCCAGCTCAGGTGTCGTCTGTCTCACTTCACCGAGGTTCAAAATTACAAGGGGCGTCCCACTGAGAGTGTTGTTTTTCAGTGGGATGTTAATCAACAATCCCGTCATTGTATGATTCGACTTATAAATCAAAGAAGGAGTCGTTATTATTTCGTTGCCGCTGTAGCGTTATGGTCACGGATTCGCGGCCGGCGACTTTCGTCGAGTCGTGGGTTCGAGCCTTGATGCCACTAAAGACCCTCCATGTACCCGGGGCTGATGCACAATAAATCTGTCGAGGCTCAAAGTCCTCCCGTTGGCATGCTGTTGAAGTTTGGAAAGGGAGGGGCCAAATCAGGTGTCGTCCTGGTCATTTGACCGAGGTTCGAAATTACGAGGTCCATCACCAATTGCCCCCGTATCTGTTCTAGTCGAGTACTGTTCTAATGCAACGCTAATGAAACCAAACAAACAAGTGTTATTATTTCATACATAGCAAACATTTTCGAAAATAAAGAAATGTTTATTTTTTTAAGGAATTTTAAAATTATATGACCAGATAATGTTAGAATAATTCAATAGTTTAAAAAAATCTCACCATACCCATTTTTCTCCCAATATCTCCTAATATGTATATTCCTAATAGTCTAAATTTATCAAGCACGAGAAACATTAAAGGCACGATGTAGGGCAACTGTTTCGTAGCGGATGTGAAACGTACAATCAGACTACCCTTAATGCACGAAAAGGAATTTCTTTCATATTCGCTTCAGCCAAGTTCCGTGCTCGACACAAAAACAGTACGGCGCATTAAGAACAGCCTAGAAAAAGGAAAAGGTTTCATTATGTTCTGCTAACGAAATCATTGAACAGGGATGCTCTTCCAAATAATGAACGAACTTGTTTGTTGTAGCTGGATTAACAATTGCGTTAAATTCGCAGTTCAGTTACAGACGGAAGTTAGGTTGAAAAGAATACAATTCGTATTGGATTCACACGCAAACGCTGATAATAAAGGAAAGTTAGAAAACAAAAAGATGACGCTTGTGATTGGCATATGCGTGTAATTCAAGAAAGTAAATAACAAAATTCAAATTAGTTCTCGAAATTATGCACAGATATTATAAAATTTTACATATTAATATGTGCTAACCTGTTGTTGATTTGAGAGAATGGAGTTGACAGAAATACGCGGGTATAAAAGATGTATGCTAAGTTCAGAGGATTAACGTTACAATACATTATGATTACATTAATTACATTCAGTTTGCTTTGGTTTATTACGTTGCGAAGATAATTTAATATTTTATCATCTGATTTTATCATCAGAATAAAAGTAGATGGTAAAATATTATTGTCTGCATTAATAATTTATCGTTTGTTCTTATTTTGATATGTAGTTTAATAATTAATTTTTAGGGCAAAAATTGTCTATTTTTATTCTTTTTTTTTTCTAAACATTGGCAACATTTTTGTACTTTCGAATGCTTTACTGATGAAAATAAAAATGTATTAGGATTTTCAAGAAGTTTTCTTGATAGTAATTGCTTCTGAGGAGCCGGAAGTATGCTTACTTTACTCAAATAAATATTCATTTTGGTTGAACGGGTGGTACAGATTGGGAAGAAGATGGCTATCCAACATGGACTTAAAACTTTCATTTTAGCACATATTAAAAAGAAATTAGGAAAGCCAATTTCTATTTTTTTTGTTGATACCTTTATGTGTTTATCAGATTGCATAGATTTACTGAAATACAAACAGCACGCAATATCTTACGAAATCAATAAAATACATCGGCTTTTATTTATTTTTAATAAAATTTATTTCCAATAACATATCGAGTTAATATTGGATCAAAATGAGAAACTTCTTTTTCTTTCCACGAGTAAAATTAAATAAAATATAAATCGAGTACAAATATTGTTCAAGTTTTTTACTATGTAAAAATGGTAAAGAAATTTTATAAATAGCTTTCATGTCGTTTTCAAAAAAATTTTTCCTACCGCTAAAATTTCGCAGCCACCAAACTATCATCATCAGAATAAATGCAATTAAAAGCGTTTTTCAAGAAATTACTTATCTAGACAAATCGGTTAACATGAAATATTGCAGTGGTTCCAACAAAATATTACTTTATTTCACAATTTATTATTTTTTTTCTCTTTTAACACGAAACAAAAATCACTCAACACGAAAACATTTTGTTTCTCGGATCCAGAAATTTTGGTTTATTTCTTTTCGTCCTTCCGAACAAAATAAACAATGATTGCTAGATGACCGCTTGACTTTGGGTTGGCAGGTACTGACATTGTCAAAACATTTCTTTCTACTGGGGTTACTTAGTTTTCGAATTCGGTGTTGGGTATGTCGAAGTCGATGAATTTCGTGTGCTTCTTGTACTTTAAATAAATTTATTATTTTTTTTTTTACAAATACTATGGAACAGAAGTCAGAAGAAAGAAAATAAGGAAATAACAGGGAGAATAATCTGTTGCGCTCACAATGAAGGTGGAGCTGCTAAAGGACACTGGAAAAGGAAATCTGAGAAGAGTTCGGCAATTCTAACTCCACAATTTTGACGATAAATAAGAATTACGATCAAATTACTGCAATGTTTGAGCATGGTATAATGATATCGAACAATTTGTTGACAATTACACTCTATAACAAAAAAACAAAACAAAAAACGACGCACTAAGAAGGAGTTGCCGATTTTAATGAAATTTTGTATGCAAAAACATTTGGACGACACATGCAAATGATTAAAATTTGGTGCTCAATGAATGAATAGCAGGAACTACAGCGCATCGGAACTAAGCACTCAGCAAGTATAATGTAACAAGCGATTCTCAATCGGATAGTCAAATTTTCTGTTGCGTTGCGATTTAGGATACCTTTCAACGACTGAATAAATGCCTCGCCTCAGGATTCGAGCTCGTTACGAGCAACTGTCAGAGTTTGAAAGAAGTCATATCATTGGATTGAAAGAGGCAGGTTGGGCAAATCGGAGGATTGCTCGTTATATGGGTCGAAGCGATGCGGCGATTAGAAGATGCTGACAAGAATGGGTGGCCAATGGCAAATTTCAGCGTCATAATGGTAGCGGTCGACATAGGGCTATAGCAGATCGTGAGGACAGAGCGATTGTCAGATCAGCTGTCACAGCACCTGATCCATCGTTATCAACCATCAGACGTGCGACCTGCACACGAGTGTCCACCATGGCCATTGACAGACTGCTCATAGAGCAAAATCTACATTCCTGCCACTCACGCCTGCACACTGTCGAACCGGATTACAATGGTGCTTGGCTCGATTAGGTTGGAATGAGGCTCAATGGGGACGTATAGTGTTTAGTGACGAATCCGCTTCCAAATGCGTCCTGACGATCATTGAAAACGTGTCTGGAGACGCCCAGGGCAGCGTGCCGATCCTGCTTTCACTATTGCACGCCCCACAGGCTCTCAACCATGGGGTTATGGTCTGGGTAGCCATTTCCCTTGATAGCCGAACTCCTTTGGTCGTCATTAGAGACACACTTACAGCACAGCGGTACGTCAACGACATTCTGAGACCTGTTTTGCTACCGTTCCTTTTGCAGTACCCTGGCCTTATTTTTCAGCAAGATAATGCCGGACCACATACGACACGTGTTGCTATGAGCTATCTTTCAACTTGTCAAACACTTCTTTGGCCAGCCAGATCTCTCTCCAATCGAGCATGTCTGGGATATGATGGGAGGGCGACTGCATCTGCCAAGAAATGTTAAGGATCTAGACCTACAATTGGAGCAAATTTGGCAAGAAATACTGCAGGGAGACACCACCAGGGAGCTTTATCCCTCTATGCCCCGTCGTGTGGCAGCTTGCATCCAGGCTAGAGGCGGGTCAACACCTAATTGAGTTCGTTACTTTGTAACTCTAAAATAAATCATTCAACAATTTTTCTGAAATTTTAATCATTTTCTATTCTGTACATAATTTTCCTATCCACCACTTTTTGTCTCCATCGAACAACTTCTTGGTGCGTCGTTGGTTTTTTTGTTTTTGTTTGTTTGTTATAGAGTGTGTAAATGCTGAAAAGTCAGTTTATCATCTTCCTTTTTATTTTGGTTTCTTATCACGAAACCTTTATTTTTTCACCTTAAAAATACCTGATTTCTTTTTTTAGAAAGGTGCATGTTAGGGTACATCACGAACCTCCTTTTTTGTGTGGACCAAACAAAAAATTTTCGGGGATTTGCCGATTCCAACTGTGTTATATAAGTGGTCTGTACGCAATTCCTTAATTATGATTTGGACAATATTAATGGTTAAAAATGCTCCTGAATCATTCAATAAGCATAAAAATTAATTAATTATTAATATTTGGCGACATCGAAAATATTGTTTAGGTAAGTTTTTTTTTTTTTTTTTTTTTTTCCCTCAAGTAACAGCTTAAAACGAAATTCAATTAAAAGGAAAAAAAGATATTTCGATCCCTTCAGTTTCACTTTAAGTATTTTAACTGTACATAGAAGCACATTAAATGGATAATAAGGAATAAGAAGATAAATTCCTCTATATTTTGTTGCCATCCAAAAATATAATTCCACATCCAAATGTAATTTATGGATCAATTTCATTCTAGTAAAAATTGAAAGATGAGATATATGCTTGCGACCAATGAAAAATTCGGTATTTTATTAAAGAAGAAAATGAAGTTTCAGATCATCAGAATAGAATCGAAACAAAAAGAAAATAATTTCTTATCATCTCTTATTACTTCGACTATCTAAATTTTAAATTAATACGTAAAATAAATTATTTAATAGTTAATTTAAATATTTCGCAATTACAGTAATTAATAAAATTTTAATGTAAAAATTAATTTGATGTTTTTCTAGATATTTGTCGAGTTACACCCAACAACTAAATCCAAATAATATTTCATCCATTACATGCGGATTTTTTTTTAAAATAATTTTCCCGATTTAAATATATTTTTAAATCAATTTTTACTAACTTTTCATGCCAGCATATTTAGATTTATTCAGTAAATTTATTTTTAAAAAAAGTACGAATTGTAGTGACAAGTTTCAGTTGATTTTACTTTTTACTACCATTCATCTATAGAATGTCTTTCACGCATCCATCTAAAATTTTACATTATCAAAACAAAATGATTCTTAATGATAAGGATTGATTATAAAACTTAACGATGCAAAGCCTGTATTTAAATTTAAATTGATATGTTTAAATTCTCAAAGAATACCTCTATTTCCTTTTAGAACTTTCTCTAATGATCTCGTCCCAACGTTTCGATTTCTTTTAGTGTCATTTACCTTTATGAGATTTCCCTGATTCAGTGAAGTGGTAACTTTTCCTGTTTTAAAAGATTACGAGACTAAACAAGTATAGAATTCAGAGAAATCATACGGTAACTTGCTCGCCAAACAGTGGAAACGCGTTCCATGGTTAAGTAGTTGAAGAGATTTGTAGACAGCGGATATTGAAAAGAAGATTGAAGATGCCATTTTCTGGATTTCTTAAGAAGCTTTGTTTGAAATAAGTCTGACATAGATCTAACCGAATGCCTTATTATTTTTATCGCTATCATTTTTTTTTTCTTAAATTATGTAAATGTGTGTAAGTTTGCCGAAGAAAGTGGAGTAATGGAAGTCTGGCTCGAAAAATGATGGTTCAAAAACTGGAAGGAAATAGAAATCGAGGGACGATTCCTTTAAAAACTGGTTGAAATAATGCGAGTAGCTATTCATCTCCTGACTGAACCTCAAAGACCATGCGTGATTTCATGTGAATATTCAGAGCAGAGTCTCTCATTTTTTTTCAAAGAGACCATTCGACAATACGAGGAATATTAATGAGCCCTTCTCATATGGACTCCCAATTTCCTAAACCCTCTTACACACATATATATAATAAACGTATATATAGAATAAAAGGACAAAAAATTAGCCATTTACATTTAAAACTCTAAACAAACTTTTAACAAATACGATACAGTAAAACATTTTTCTTAGAAAACAAACAATGGTTTGTAAATAATTAATATTTTGAATTCTAATAAGATACATAAATAAATTTAACATATTATAAATTTCATACATAAAATTTTAATTCCTATATAAATGCTAATATGATGGCTATTTTTAATTTTAACAAGACATTAATCTATTATATGATTTTCTTTTGACATAAACAATGAAACTTGATGGCGATTGGGTGTTAGCTAATATTACTGCAAAGTTTAGAATTCATTTCTCAGGAAATAAAAAAAAATCATACCTTATTAATTATCTTTAAGAATAATTCTGAGTCAATTTTTTTCGGTATCAAATATATTGAACCTCCCCCCTCCTGAAATCTTTCTACAGACTTCAAAGGGATCCATAGACTTCTTATTCAAAACTCTGCTTTAAAATACACACAAGTTACAACATGTTTTTATTTACGATAACATATTTCTGACCCATGTTACGATGAGATTAAAAAAGTCGAAGAAGATAACTGCGAAGTTTCTGTTCAACGTACATCAAACGATATTAAACTAATTTTATCGAAATCCCGATCAAAAGAATTAAGCGCAAAATGTAGGCGAGTTCTTAAGAAGTCCTCAAAAGAAAATATCTCTTCAATTAGTTGTCGTTGGGGCATTAAAATTTAAGATTGAACAAGTACAGACGTCAATATGCATTTAAGATTCACGTACATGGCTAAAGTTTAGTTTTAATGCGTGTATTCGTTTTTTCATACAATTAAAATTAAATGTTTTTAATAACATCAATGTTATTATTTTAAATAAAGAATAAATCAGCATGACTTTGTACCTGGGATCCTCATAAATTAGAAAACGTTTCGCTATGTGATACAAATCTATAGTTCAATGCTAAAATGCTTGTAAATAATATATATTGTATAAGGTATGTAATGTTTCATTTTATATAAAAAACGCATTTGCCCCTGTAGTTAACTATGATATTTATAACAGCAGCACGGATCTACATAATACGAAAGATTTTGTGATATTTTAAGTTATATTATTTTAAATTATGTTTACGAGACTGATAATTAGACTACAACAAGAAAAATATTTTTTAAAACTCTCTCATGCTGATTAGAGTTTTCAACCGTATGAATGAATAATCTGTTAAATCTTTGTTAATATGTAAAGGAATCTGTATTTGAACATATCACCGCTGTCGAAAGATAAGAGAGGACGAATTGAGAAAATTTTTAGAATAAATTAGATCTGTAGCCGAGACGCCAATTTTGAAAATATGCACATTTAAATTACAATTTTATTCACGTGACTGAAATTTACCTTTAAAAATCAAACGACTTAAAATATATCACATCTAGTAAAATTGAAAAAGTTACTTAATTTCTTTGCAGAGATAAAAAAGAAAGAAGGAAAAGAAAAAAAAAAGAAAAATATTCTTAAGCAAACAAAATGTAAATACGTATAATGTAAAATATATTCATTATATTATATTCAATTTAAAAGTTTATCAAAAAAATTTGCAAAATTATGAATGCATGTGAAATAATTCGCAGCTTGAGGAGATTCTAAGTAATCAGTTTATTAGTAAAAGTTCGAAAAAAAAAAAATAGAATGTTTATAAATTTTCTTCCAGATCACGATCTTAACTTAAATATGTATTTTTTTTGTCGGAATAGCAGCATATATCTGGCAACCATGCCCCGTTATTACTTCCTTCTCTTTACATTATAAGTTTTACATATAATAATCACAAATAAATAATCCAATGAACAAAAAATAACACAATGATGATATCAGAGTTATTTTATTCAGTTTTATGAATAATCAGCAATCAATCTTTGACCTATTCTATTTGAGGCAAATGTTCCTATACGAGTCTGATCTAACGTTTAGAAAATAACTTAGTGTATTTCTTAC
This sequence comes from Nephila pilipes, assembly GCA_019974015.1. Lineage (NCBI taxonomy): Eukaryota > Metazoa > Arthropoda > Arachnida > Araneae > Nephilidae > Nephila > Nephila pilipes. The sequence goes on from BMAW01022053.1 coordinate 191,150, forward strand.
CGAACTAATCGGGTTCGGGTCCTTCGAAGATTCATGGAATGGGGTTCGAATCCTTGACACTTTGTAGATCATCTCTAAGATCACTACTCAAGCTCCTTGCTCAACACAAGAAAAAATACAGCAATCTCACAATGATGACTTCAGCTCACCATCTCTACCACTAACTAAACTGTCCACTCTCGTATTAAACACAAAACTTCTTGTACATACATCTCCTCAATTCTATTCATTATTTTTCAATAACTCTAATCTAATCTACATGAGTCACAATTCATTTATTGGGAGAGATTTTCAATTCAACTAAATTCATTTAAAATCTCCAAAGTGTTAAATGAAGGCGGAAACGCAATACAGTCCACATCATAACACTTTCAAAGTATCGAACTTTAATTTCGATTAATATTATTCTTCAAACAATTTCATTTAATATTAGGGGAAAAAAAGCGCTTTCAACAAACGCAACTCACTTTAAAAATTTTTTTGTTCTATTGAAATAACTTTAATCTTTTCCGGGGTTTCATTTCTTAAACAATACAGAGTGTTAAACCCCAAAAAAATTGTTCCTATAAAGACTTAATTCATAATTTTATACGGCAAAAAATAACAATTTTTTTACATTTTTTCCCGAATGCCTATTCGAGATATCCACCACAAATTCAGTAGCCTTATTTTATTTTTAAAAAAATCGGAAATCATGATACATTACAGGATTACCCAAATTCCTGTTGGAAAATAATTCCGGAATTGAAATAAAAAATTCTACAAAATTATGCTAAAACTTTTCTCAGACAAATAAAAATAACGACGCGGAATAGTATTTTGTCAGTTCATAAAAAAAAAATATTCAAGCCATATCATATATTTGAATCAGACATGTGATGAACATTAACTACACCACGTTACCATTGAGAGGATAAAGACATAAATTAACCAATCATAAAACGAATTCTAAGAAAGTTCTAAATAAACAGATGGTAACGAAAACATAAATGGGACCTTAAAAAGAAAAAGTAGGACCACTTTCCCTAACAACAATACTTTTTTTGACAAGATATACGCCAACAGCCAGTAAAAGAAAACGAAGGAAAGTAGCCATAGATAAAATGTCAAATTTGGCCCCGATTCCGCCAAATTATAGAAAAGAGGATTATTGACGCAGAGGTGACAGTTTCTATATCTCACGAAGAAACAAAAGGCTCTCTGACAGGAGCAGCAACAAAAAGACATTTCCACGCAGCCCGTACATTCGCTTCTGATTCATAACCTCAACCAGTTTTACTGTACGCACGAGGAGTAAAAGTCAGCCAACTTTCGCAATCTGTGGTGGTTTCTTTCCCTTTTTTTGCGTTTTCCAGGAAATATGACCCAATAATAAGCAAAACGACGAGTCAATTCGTCCTGCGGGCAGCGAAAGTGAAGAAAGAGACGGTATTCGAATTCGCTATCCTGAACACATTTCTCAACGTTTTGGGAATTTATGGACTCATTATTGCCGAACAATGTTGTATACAGTCGTCGCATTTAATCAAATGATGGAAATATTTCAAGTTTATTGCGCTCATTGAATAATATTTATTTCTTGTTTTCACCCTCTATAAATTCTTTTCAGTTAAAATCATAAAAAATAAGGCAAGACTCGTAAACATAACAAATGTATTTTACTTTAAAATTATACTCTTGCTATTCATTTTTAAGGAAATAATGCATCTAAATAAATACAATAAACGCGATGAAATTTTTATATAATTTTTTCTACATTCTCCCAAAATAAAATTTTTCGAAACAATAAATAGCACAGCAAAATTATTCGAAAAATGCATTATAATTTTTTTTTTAAAAAAAGATATTATTTGGAACGAATTCAATATTTTTGAATGAAAGATATATTACAGCCTCTATAATAACTCAGCTGTGATGTTAAATAATTTAAGTAGATTTTTTAATGGTTCGAACTTAGTATTTTATACCTAATTTCAATAATGTACATTTTAAATTGTAAAAAATAGTTTTAAAAATTGTTTTATGAGCTATCCAAGGATAAAAATCCCAAAAAATACTGCTTATGTTGAGCAAAATATTAAATCGTCTGTAAGATTAGTAAGCTACATAGAAATAAAAAATAAATTAAATTTTTTTCTATATAGCTTAA
>BMAW01022053.1:193398-277144 GCA_019974015.1 Nephila pilipes
TGTGTGTGTGTGTGTGTGTGTGTGTGCGTGTGTAATTAACCACAAATACTTAAATCAAAACAAGTTAAAGGAAGTATTCTCTAAAATTAAAAGATTAAAAGTTGAAACAATATGTAAGATAATAAATCATTAACGTACTAATACACACACACGCACACACACACACACACACACACATATATATATACGTACATATATATAATATTGGACATAAGCCAATTTTACCATTATAAACATAAAGGAGGCCTAACTTACTGAGTATTTATGGTTGTGTTCCATCAACTCTGTCACTTCAATTTTTTTTAGAAAAATTAAAAATTTAGAATTTTACAGACTGAGTTTACAGTTCAATTAAAATTTTGTGATCGATCAACAAGATTGACAACGCACAGCCGCAGCAGAATTCTCTGGAGTTTTGAAGTATAACTCAGGGTTGAAAGTGGTCTCTCAAAAGAGATGAACGTCGAGTTTATTGGGTTGAATATTTTTAAAAAGAGGAAAGGTTACGAGATTATTGAATTTGAAAAGATAAATACGTTTAGTGATACAATGGGTTCTTGGCACAATGCCTAAAATTTATCATGGCTCAAATCTTAACTAATAAAAACTCAGGGATGGGAAAATCTGGTTATATCCACATATCGAATTAGTACGTTCTTTATAACCATTTGACCGTCGAAAAGAGCAAAAAATAGATCTAGAATAGTTTTCATTGTGAATTCTTCTGTCCCATATTTGAGGCAAACATTGCCAATATTGAAAAATATATATAAATCGACTGTTTAGTTTATTTCACAAAGCAAATATCTTTTTAGTCAAACATTTTCACTTATCTAAGATATATAACGGCGTGTGTTGTTCTATCATATGCTTTAATAACGTAATTTCATACTTTAAACGCGCCATTTTTTTGAAAATATTTAATATTTCTCAGAAAGTTATTTTCTTGGTATCCACTACAATTAATAGAAGTTTTTTGGGATAAGTTGTTTTATTTTCAACAATAAAACTCAGTTTTCAAAAAAAAAAAAAAAAAAAAAAAAAAGTTCACTTCAGACAATTTTATTTTTGTTATCCATAATAAAATGTTCTATTTTCAAGCTTTAGCAAATTATTTAAGAGCACAGCACATGATTCTCCCATTCATGTCAGTGTTTGTAATCTTAAAGCTAACCAAATATTCAGAAAGTCCATAATTATTCATTTTTAACTGATATTTCAAGCGATAATTACTCTGACTGAAATTACTGCAGAAGTTCCCTTGTTCAACTTAATGCTGTGTTTTAATATTCAATTCGACAAACATTTTACCATTCAAATCAACGGTTGAAATTTGCCATATTTCACTTAATAAAATCTCAAAATTAATAATCGTAAATTATATATATATAACGTTACAAAAATTCTCTTTCTCAGCTGAAAGTAATGAGTGAAATAAGCTCAACACGAAGGAAATGGAAAATGACCCTTTATTCACAAATATTCAGGAGGGTAAGACAAATATAGGTTGCAGAGCTTCGACAGATTAACAGAACAATTAGGAAATAGAGCACTAACACAGTTAATGATACAACAGGAATAAATACAGAACTTGTGCAGACCAGCAACACCAACACATACAAAAAGCTTTTGTAATAATAGTCACGGATCTTTAAATAACGTTTAGCTCGCAGCTTAGTAGTTCGCTCTGCGGAGGAATCTCAAAAGTATTGCAACGCTTTTGAAAGGTAGATTCTGACAGTTCCCGGCAGATGCAAACCGTATCTCCTTAAATTCACTCAGCCACGCTGTTACTCAGCCGATGCCGATCGGTTCTCTTATTTCTAGCTGTTCCGACCAGGTGTGACATCACTAAGAAAATTCAGGATATTCTGTGATTTTCCTCCCCGTTGAGATTTCCATAAAATTACAGTACTTTCTGGAATCTTAATTTTGTTACCAAAGTCGCGAAGTTTCTCGCCGTCGCCAAGCTTACGGGGTCATATTGCTTTAACTTTCCTTGGATGACTGGTAAAATTTCTGTTAATATTTTTCCTCCTTTATATAAGTAACGTTGCAGGGAAGTGTCATCTCAGGTTCGAAAAAAACTATATATATTCTTCAAGTAATTACATTTAATTAAGAAAATTCACACATTATATCTAGTTGTTATTTGAAGTAATGCTTCCGCGAGTTTTGAATGGATACTAAGAAAGAATGATACATTGTGTAACATTTTTTTCATTTTCATTCAAAAATTTAAAATGTAAGATTATAATAAATAATCTATACATTTTGGCTCTAAGAGGAAAAGAAGATATCCGACTGACTCCTTCTTTTAGAACTTGATTTTTCAATTTTCTTTTAAACTATGCGTTATGCATAAACATTGAAAAGACTAAAAAAAAAAAAAAAAAAAAATCACATCAAATCATCAACTAAATAAAATTTTATGTTATTGTAACAGAATCATACTAATACCTGGCAAGACTCGAGTACTACAAATCTTGCGAAACTCTATGTTATAATCAATTTTATACTGGAGAAATCAGTAATAAGACCTAATAAATTTCTTAAATAGAATGCAATTATTTGGTACAGAAAAAACATATGCATATAAATCTTTTATTCTTTTCTTAAATGAAAAAAATATATTACAATAGGTGGTCTTATCAAACGTCATTAGGACCAAAGTTACAAAGTTAATCTTCCTCATAACTGAACAAAAAATACTGATCAGAACTCGAAACAGAAAATAATGCATGCTATTCCCATGTTTATCTTTCGATGAACTCTACTTCATATTATAAAGATACCCATCGTCTGCAGCATGCCAATGGACCATCTGTGACATAAAAAGACACCGCCCCATTATGATCCCGTAATCATTTCAATAGAGCAAGAGAGACATTGTAGACTTTGTCTGGAACAGAAGGTATTATTGAACGATGATGATACAAGGACTGCTAACCGATTATCGAAAGTGCAGCATCGATTTTTATTCACCTAAGATCATCGATGCGTGAAGTCACGTATCACCATAGACACACCCCAATAAGGTAGTGAGTTCGGGTTTTTGCATCACATATGAACTGAAAGAGGATACGACAGCTGGTTGACGAACGAAAGGTATACACTGCTGTCACTTTAAGGCTTGACCTACCAACTGTTAACAGTAGATTTAAGTAAAGAGAGGTAATTCCTATTTCAACATATAAAGGATTGTTAATTATTATCGGAACACATGGAATGGAATAACAGAAAACATATCATGATTTTATCATTTTATCTTCTTTTTACACCATGAAAGAATGGATGAATCCCAACTTTAAAAGTAAAACAAATAAAAATGCAATGCAATTTTTTAAATTAGAGAATACATAAAAGCATTATTTGAAGTTGTTTCAGAGACAATGAAAGATCTGCGTCATATGAGCGGTCAGAATGATAAAATGGAAATAAAACAGTAAAAAAAACTTAAAGAAGATATTTATTTGGTTAACAGTCAGAGAAAGTAATGGTTTTATTTTGGCAGAAATTCATTTTCTCAACTTCTTAAAAAAATCAGAAATGTTATGAAAACTTCTAATCATTTTTTTAAAAAACTGTTTACTACATTTTTGAACCCCACCCCCTCTCTCACACCCACATTATGTATGTATTTCTCTTCTTATTTTTCCTTTCTCTTCTGTATAACATATTTGCCCATTAATGATAATCACAGGTAATGGGAATGGATTATATAAGTAGATATTATATTCTATGATATTTTTATTCGATAGAAAAATGTAAATCACCGCAGTAATTCAGTCATATTTAAGAAATAATGAATGATAATAAACAGTTTTCTTTCTCTCCTTTTACATCTTGTGGCTGCGGCAGCTGAGTGGTCAAGCTCTAGGCCGGCGTTGTTTCCATCGGATTGAGGGTTTGAGTCCAGATACTAGTAAAAACCTGTCATATAGTGAGGCTGATGTACGTTAAATCTGTCGAGGCTCGAACTAACGTTGTCATAGTGTGTAAATTTAGAGATGGGGTTCCAAGCTCAAGTGTCATCCACGTCACTTGAGCGCGATTCCAAATTTCGAGGTTCGTTGCCAATAGTCCTTGAGTTGATTCTGAGGGTATTATTAACAATAAACAATCAAATTCTTCTTACAGAAACGTCTATGACCAATTTCATTTCTTTTGAATTTATAGTTCAATCCTCATTCATTCTACTTCCTTACAAATGAGCTAAAATTCAGCAACTTTTATGAAATCCATCAAAAAACATCAGCACATGCACCCATTTCAATCTATTTTGATACCGAATTACTTTTGAGAAGAGCCGTATTTAAATCATTTACCGGCATTAAAACTTAACTGTAACCCGCAAAAGCTTTAAATTCAAAAACAAAGTAATAAAAAAGACATTTTGAAACTTCTGACATACATTGTGAAAAAAAAAAAAAACCTGCGTAACAAATATATAGTACAGTATTCTTAGAAAAGAGCAATACGTTCTTTCTGCTGACAATCTAAAATGCATAGTAAATAATTCGATATAAAAACCAACGTTTTTAAAAATAACGTTTTTATATGGTAGCAAAGTATATTAAAGAAAATTATTGAAATATTAGTTAAAACTGTTAGTTATTTTTAACTTTAAAATTTACTTAAAAAGATACATTTGTGAGCATATTAAGAAATTCATAATACTCATAAAATCAAAACATGCATTTGAAAGTTTGTAAGTCATTTTATTAAAAAAAATGGGAACCAGAATTCAGAAAAGGTTTACCCTTGGCGACAAGAATTATTTGGCAGTATTTTGCCAAATGTGGCTACCCTGTTCAGTTTCACTGATTTAACGCTCAGCCAAAAAAAAAAAAAAAAAAAAAAATCGCCAAGTTTGGTGCCAATTTTTGAAATCGCGCCAAATGTTTGGGCTAAACTGCATTATTAAAGAAAATATGAGTTAAAACTTGTCGCAAACGTCTAAATATTGCATTGTTAGGCGAGTACGAACGATTCTCAAAATTTCAAAGCTCTAGCTTGATGGGAAGTTGGTTAAATTAACGATCGAAAATTTGATGACACACACACACACTCACACACACACCAAGTGAAATTCAGAAAAACGTTTTAAAAACACTCGACATCAAACTGCACGTTATGAAAGGTAGACAATAACTTTAAAACAATAAATATAGACTGAAGTGTTAACTTCATTTTATTATATTAAGGTAATATACAGTTCTTAATTTTTATTAATAAAGTATAAAAACTGACAAATCTTAACTATTTAAAAAAAAACTACCAATATCAATAAAAGTTACCCTCTATAATACATCTCATAAAATTACGTCTAACATTATCAACTGTTTGCTATCGACTTTATTGATATTCTTTTTTTTATACATCCTGATACAGTTGATTCTAAAATAAGGTCAAATATATTTATACAATCAAATAACATGAATGTCATTCAACCAGAACACGTGGAAATGTTTAGACAGGAGAGAAATGAACACTGTTCTAACAAACATTATTACCTATAAAAGATCATTTTCCAGAGAAGAAATGTGCGAGACATTTAAACATATTTGGTAATCCTTGTATACAAATTACGAAATTGGTTTCAAAGATACAGTACTGTCTCGACAATCCAGCAGATATTGAATCCAAGCATAGATAGATTACCGAAAACGACTTAATGGATAATCTCTAATAATAACGCATTAAAATAGCAAAGCAAAGTATTCTTGTATAAAATGAAATGCAATGCATGCAATTAAAGTGTCAAGTACACGAAATAATTAGAACTACAAAAAAAAAAAAATGTTTTGTATTGCTGTCCTACATTAATCAGTTGAAGTAGAAGAACTGCACTTTGTATTAAAAAGATTACAATATTTAAATAGTAGTGATTACTAAAAACATTTCCGGTATTAACAAGAAACATGTTCAACCCTTTCACAAATTTGATATTATGAAATCACGCACGAAACTAAAAGTCAGGAAATATCAAAACTATTCAATGCGATTTCCCCCTTAAAATGCTAAGTGACGAAGAAAATATTTCAGATGGCTTAAAGACCCAGATCTGCTTAATTTTACATTTTTTTTTAAATTCCTGAAAAAAATTAAGAGATTGATCGTTACGTTAGAAGAATAATTATCGCTAATTTCGTGAAAGAGTTTTATTTCAATCCACTGAAAGAGTTTTCAAGAGAATTTTTTTTACGTAAAACTCTCTCTTGTCACATGCGAGTACATCACTACAGCAAATCTCAACATATTTTATTATTTGTTCTTAACAATATGTTCCAATTAAAATGAAACTTTAAGACATTTTACTTTGATTTCCTTAAAAGTCATATTTATTTATATACGTAGTTATTTCGATAGAGTTATCGGGAGCAGAAACTCAACAGCAACACAAGATCAATGCAATATCAAGATCGTGATCAAGCGGTTATTTACACTATGGAGAAGTTGATGTGGAATTGGGTGCCTAGAAGCTGTACAATGGACCGAAATTTTGAATCAGACGTTGAACACGTCGTCAAACCAATTCAGAATTTTGAATAAATTGCTTTTATATGGCATATTGATATGTTGAGAAAAGAAGAAATACTCAGATATCCGTACACCTTGAATTTTTTAAGTTACAGTTAAACGAATTGACGTAATAATTTTTAAAAGTTTAAAATTACTTTATAAAATTAAAAAGTTGAGATTATAAAGTATCATATAAAATTGGGATTTTATTCTTGATTTAATGTAAAAGAACATAAGTCACTAAAATCCCACCATCTAGAATAAATGTAATTTTGTCAAAGATCACGTAGATTTGATTTTACATGTAATTCCCTAAATTTAAATATATATGTGACTCATGCATTAGATCGAAGACCTTCACACTCAAAAGACCATTCCTTTCAAAATGAAATCCGTTGACCAGTAATTGTTCTTGAAAGGTGATGATAAATGGAGAAGCTTTTAGAGATAAGGATTACGTGAAAAGGGATACGCCCAAAAAGTAATAGCCTTCAAAAATATTCATAAGAAAACAGTATCGATAGGAATTCTTGAAAATTCTCATTGCAAAAAGAATTATCATTTCAAAATTACTTTCCTAGAACAGTTAGCTGCATGACAGATATTCCCAAGGCTAAAATGACAGTCTTCATATTAACTGAAGTATTCATGCTCAAATGTGAGTGCGTTTCAAAATTTAAAACATTTGAAATACTCGTGAATAAATCCAAAATCAACTAATTATATCAAGAAAAAAAAATTATAGATTTTCACTACTTTCAATACTTCCATTCTTTCATTTCGTTGTATGAAGTCATCTAATTCGAAAACATACAGTTAGATGACTTCATCTGAAAAACAATCGAATATTGAAGACGACTGGCTTTGAGTTGAATTCTCACCCTCCTAATTATCCCACTGTGCTACGTGAAGGCCCATTTAAATTTACAGTGCGGCGGCTTCCATTATTCTCCATGACCATCTTCGTAGAAGTAAGTCTCGAACTCTGAACCAACTGGTCACTAGGAGGCTTTACGATTTCAACACACCCTGTTAATGTATAATTATTATGTCTATCAAAAGTTCTGCCCTTTTGAGAAATGAAAGAAATAATATATTTTTCAAATATTCAATAATATTTATTGTACAATATAATCTCCGCTATAATAATACTCGGATTAGTCTATAAATATTTCAGATGGATGCCTGATGAGTAAAGTAAGAAAAATTGGCTTAATCGAGTCGTCATATGCACTAGTTCCTAGTTCGGAATAAAAACGAGCCCTCATAACTGTGTATTGCCTCCCAAAACATCGTAAGGAAAAGAGCATTCTCAGAGCCCGGACAACCTCAACCTCTAAGCCGAGCTTGAGCTTGAATGCTGTGTTTTGTATGGGACGTCCAATATATTACGAGCTTTTAAAACCTAATGAAAAGATCAGTTTGGAGAGATGTAGTCAGCAAATGGATGAAGCACTCAAAGAAAAGATTCCGGGGGTGTTCAACAGGAGGCACATAATCTGTATCATGATAATGCCATACATGCTGCTTTAGTGACTCGTCAGAAAATCTAAGAGTCACGCATGGAAATTCTGTGGCATCTACCATACTCTCCAGATCTAGCATCCTCAGATTATTACCTGTTTGTCTCCCTGCAAAACTATTTGAAGGATAAAAATTCGAAACTAAAACAGATGTGGACCAAACATTACGTAAGACATTTGTCCCTTAAGACAAGATAAGAGTCAAAAATAGTATTTACAAATTAATATCACTCCGGCAAGAGATCAAAAGTAACGACGGAAATTATGTTGAGCAATTAACATTATTAAATGTAGGAAACATGTATTAATGTTAAATGCTTTCTTTCACTTTACAAACGGACAAGGCTTTTCAGTAGACATAGCATTTTTTTAAAAAAAATTATGCATTTTTTAATTTTAAAAAGCATTTTGGCGAAAATTAAATAACTCAATATATGCATTTTTAAATCAAACAATTTAAATTACCCTAAAATTCCAATAATACGAAGAGAGCGTAAAAAGTTATAGGTGTTTTCCCCCTATTTTTCAATTCATTCATTCTTTTGCTAAACTCATTGTACTGAACTACTCATTCTAAAGAATATAAAAATGATTGTATTCAACAGCACAAATACTCCCTCCCTTCTTATAACTAAAACATCTCTTAAATTTAGGTATGGGTGTACAATCAAGTCGAAAAGTTTATTTATTATGGATATTTTTCCAGTAAAATCTAGAAAATAAGGTCTATTAGTCAGAACAGAAATAAAGACAAAAGCAAACATAATTTAAGGACTGAAGTGAATACATAAACAAAATAACATAAGGGACGATTTTCAGGATGGAAGGGAAGATTCAAATCTAGCTCAAAGATAGAAGAGGTTTATTTTCAAAAAGGAGGGCATATTGCTGACATTGAACATTAATTGAAACAAAAATTCAGAATTCTATTACACAAAAATAGTAACAGAAAAAGAAGAAGAAGAAAAAAGAAGAAATTGAATAGTAATACGAAATCGATTGTTTATTAGTTATACGAAAACAAGAAAAAGTAATTTTCACTGCCAAAGAATTACTGGTACGATACATCCAATAACACAAAAAGAAAATACAAAAAAGAACGATTTTTTATAACACGCTTTTAAACGGCTTCATGTATTTTGGATAGAGGAATTCCTAGGTATTATTAGACAGGTTAATGTATAGCCTGTAACGCTTGCATTCATTGTAACAGAAAAAGAAACAAAATGCCCTTATGTGGAATAGCGTGATTAGCTATGGACCAGCGGATGAGAAAGCATTGAGGCCACTGTCACTAACACTTCCCTGTGTTCCACAGAATCTAAGATGGAACACTGCTGTATGATAGAAATTAGAATAGAATTTTTTTTTATTCAATTAAAACAACAATAAGTCAAAATTTGGTACGAAATAGAACGCAAGAAAGGTAACGTTAATTTTATGCATAATTATATATGAATAAACAATACTTTAATTTTTTTTTATATGAATACAATTTTTGTGACGAACAAATCATTTGAAAACGTTTTATTAATAATGAAAAGTTTTGAAATTGATAAAGTGAAATCAGTCGAATGAGAAAATAAGTAATCAATCAAACAAGTAAATTAATCAAGTAAGTCACTCAATCAAGTAAGTCAAATAAGCATTGAAGTGAAAGAACTTAAATTATTATCAGAATTAAAAGTAATTCAAATGATAGTTGTAGAATAGTTCATTTTCCAATAAGTTGGGAGATGAACTATAAGTTTTCTTATTTTTTATCTTCTTAGCGAACAATTCTAAATAAAAAAAAAATAAGTATTATGAGTTAAGCACAACAGAAATGATAGTTAAAAAAAAAAAATTGTAAAAATTTAACTGAAATCAGAAAAAAAAAATTGTGAAACAAATATTTATATTGCTTATAAATTTTATTTATATGTTCATAAATAAACACTTTGCTACTTTGCTTTGCTATGAATAATGGTTATAAAAAATTTAATGATGATAAAAAAAAAAAGAAGAAGAAGAAGAATATTTATATTTTACAAGATAAGAGTGAACTATTAAGTATCAAAATATCATTTCTAGAACAATATTTTTTGACTTTTTTTTACCAAGACCCACTAGTAATTATAGTTAAACAGTCTAAGACTTAACTACTTAATTTATGAAAATGATATATATATAATTCATGTAATTACGCCAGAATTAAATGTCTGATGAAAAACAAAAAATTAAAGTATTATGCACAACTAATATTATTTAAGTAATAATTAAAGTTATGAATATTCAAAAAATATAATAAAATAAAACTGATATTCACTAATATATATATATATATACACAAATTTACTCAGGTTTACTCTCTTCCTAACAATGATATACATTCCTATAATCAATTTCAAAAAGGGTTTGATATTTGTGTGCATATTTTTTTGTTTTATTTTCGAACTCTTATTCGAAAATAGTTTACTTAAATATTTTGAAAAGTCGCATGGCACATTAAAGAACCGCAAAATCGCGGTTGAAAATCAAAGTTCGGGCATATCTTTCCGGGGCGTAAAGATTGCTCTTTCAAGATTGACATCTATTCAAATGCTATATGACATCATCTACTCTACACTAAATCATGACTCCATGCCCAATAGATTTGCTCATTTCCGTTGATGCGGCGCAGTTGGTTGCGGATGTGATGCAACTGGAGAAAAACGTGCTAAGTTTTTTTTGTATGTATTAATGATAATTTCTTCCTATTTGAATAGATGCGAAAAATGTTTCTTGCTGTTTTGTATTCTGCAAATAAAATACTTTCCACTTACAGTAATGATAGCGCAGTTAATGAATAAAATGAACCATTATAAAAATTAGTTTGATAAGATCTAAAATAAAACAAATCATGAATAAATTCCCAATATTAAAATAAGATAAAAATAATAAACCTTTAACATTTTCAATGGTAGTATTTATTGTGCGAAAAAATTTTCGGAATTACCAAAATCCTTTGATCACTTGCATGCAAAATTTAAATAAATTTTAATTTCCTGTTTAAATATTTCAAAAAAATAATCTATGCAGCTCATGTGGTTTATTTTCAGTTGTTTATACTCAGAATGTTTATTCTTTTCTCTGAAATTTTAGTCTTTCTACAAAATAAAAGAAGGGATATTAGATTTTATAATCACAGCATTCTAAAACTATAAAAATATTTTTGATGACATTACCACAAATTCATTAATTTGTTAAAGTTAAAAACAATCCAAAAGCATCTAAATGTAAGGTTTCTTGATTGTCAAATTTTTTATACTTATTCAAAAAGATTTGAAATACACATACTATGTATTAAAATATTTCAGTTTACTTCAAACACGAGTCACACTCTTAAATTGATTTACACTTAGATATAAGACCACAAAATCATTTTTGAAATAAGATAAAGATTTTTAGTTTTGGGTTTTTCATACGGATTTTACTTAGTTATTTTCGACAGCATTGCAGTTCACCCAAGCGACCTTTTCACCCAACGTAACCGATCAAGGCTGAAGCACACCCATCGAATTTTTAAATACGTCCCACTCACCACCGTTGTGATATATGCCCCGACCTTTTGAATAATTGCCAATTTTAAATGCTTTATTGCTATGCTTGTGACAAAAGATGGTCTGAGAGGGTGATACAAATGAAGAAAAAAGAAGAAAAACTGTTATTTTTAAAACTGTCTTTGGTTGTCGTTAAAGGCTCAAATTTGAAATTCCACATCGAAAAATACTTCAATATTAATATATCTTAACTGCACTATAGCAAGCATAAAGTACGAGAGTGGTTCAAAAAGTGCCTGTTTTAAATGAAAAATGGCATTGTTGAGGCAACGTTGGTGTTACCATTGTGTGCTGCCTTCTATCAAATAGCGCTAAAACAAATCTGGCACTGATTTAATAAGTTAGTTTCGATTGCCGCTGCTCTGATTGGTCGTCAGTATTTTGTGTCAAGTTGTCACCGACGGTGAGAACTGAATTCATTATTAGACATCGGAAAACAAGCAACAATTAATACATTGGGTTACTTCCTGTGATTCTGGTCCACAGAAAAGAAGACAGTTTCATCGACAGAAAAACATACACAACAAATTTTTGAGATGCAAAGAGCTTCATACTCATGGATTTCTTAGAAAGAGAAAAAACGATCACGAGACAATACTACATCAAGTTACCACTATTCCTATTTTCCATTTCTATAACACGGGTATTTTTAGATTCACGCCATCGTAGAATATTTTAACATTCCATCAATTCCAATTTAACATATATACATATTACTTTTTTACTATAAGTAATAATATTCACGTTTTTCATCTCGTATACTTCAATGCTGAATGGATTGTTTATTTAATGGAAAAAAGAAAATAAATAAATCCGAAATATACTCGTATTTCTTAATTTAGAGGTATACTATTATAAATAAGCATATGGTATTATAATCGCTTGATTTTATATTAACAGATGGAGATTTTTCTGCTTAAAAGGTCCATTTCGAAATATTCTATCCTCTTTAACATCAAGTGCGAAGACAACCTCATTATTTTTTTTCAAAAATATTTGATGCTTAAATATTTGAATTTTAAGGCGGGAAAAAATTGCCAACTTTTCCATTCTGTGAAATAAGATAAAGAATATTGTGAATTAAAAAAAATACATTGTAACAGAAAAATATTTAATCCTTCGATAACAACGGAATGTAAGAGTATTTAAGAATTAATTCTTCCCAAAAGAATTCTGAAATCTTTTTTACCAATTAATGTTTGCTCATAATGAAGCCATGTATTTAACGATAAGAGCTTTTACTATTGTTTGTTTTGTGCCATAAAAATCGAGGTTTAATATCGAAGTGTATAATATCATGCATGCACGCACGCACACACACACACATTATATATATATATATATATATATATATATGCGTGCGTGGGTGTAAGTGTGTGTGTAGTGTGCGCGTGTGTATGATATTATACATTAATCGTAATTTTTTGAACTATATATTGGAAAATAATAACTATTAGATAAGCATTATTTTCCTATTCGCAAATAAGGGCTCTTTTCATTACATTTTTCATAACAGTTTGCAATACCTCTTGCTGTATCCCTTGATTTTCTTGACAATTATTGGTACTGAACTGGGGTATGGTTCAAGACTTATTAGTGAAAACACAATCTTTAAAATTACACCCCCCCCTCCCCGAGAAGATCAGTCCAAAGATAGTCTGGTTCCCTGGAAATGATTCTTTTCTCTAAGTTATCAAGATTGGATTGGCTTTGAATCCGAGAGGAATTCTCTTGGAGAATCTTTGACAGACTCTTGTGTCTTGAAGCATTTAACCAAGATCAATATCATAGGTTGAAAAGGAAGTCTTCTTAAATGTCGCACATCTGCCCTTTGTAAGAACACACATAAGGAAATTTTAATTTGCATAATAACATTGTATAATTTTCATACGTTGCTCAGGAGTGTATTCTTCCATAATTAAAATTACGAGCCTGGATTTCAGATTCTGATTAGAAACCAAAAAATAACAATTTTCACTAAAGTCATTCACATTTTAACGGTAAAGTGACTTTTAAATCACCTGGTACAATTCTCCTGCATTTTTAACAATTACCGTACTTAAGTGTATTTTTTATTTGTGCAATTTACCAAATCATTTTCAGTTTAAATAAATATTAATCAACATAAAATATGAATTATATGCCACATTTTTTTAAAAAATTTTCAAATAAACAATCAGTCCTCACGTGGTTTTGAAAATGACAATGTACGTTACAACAACGAGCTGTTTAAAGAAAGAAAGAGAAATATAAGGTAATAAAAATAGTTACTTTTAATTTTCATATGTTCTGTTCTGCCTTTAATACATGAAGTACGGAACAATCAAAACTTCTTGGATAATGCGAGCATGTCATGTTAAAGTATCAATTCTCTCAGAACATTATAATGGAGAAAATAACATACTTCAAAATAACATACTTCGCGAGAAACGAACAATTAATTAAAAGTCTTGAGAGTGACCTAAACTTGCCAATAGGATTTAGAAGTTTCATATCATTCAATATGATTGAAATGGGGGGAAAAAAGAATTAAAGTATGTTTAGTAAATAGTACCAAGACAAAATTAACAATGTGAAACTCGAAAAAAAAACAATAAAAATATAACAGACTAAATTGAATGTTTTCCAACTGGAACAACTTCAAGTCTCTCCGCCTGACACAGCAAAAAGAACAGTAGCTGTTCGTCATTTTCACAGTCATTAGAAAGAATGATTTTTAGTTTTTTGATTGTGTGCTTACATAAGTTACGTAAAGATTTCATTTATCATTTTGTTAACAGCTCTTACTTTTTACTACCAAATAGATATTTTCATAGTTTAGAATGGAGTTTAAATCTGACATTTCTGTGTTATGAAAGTCCATGTTATTTATATGCACTGTTAAAAACTAAAATCAATTAGCATTGACAAATACATTAAGTCATGGCCGGTTATAAATGGTTGCAAGTTAAAATAAACAAGACGTAACATACAATAAGTTTGACAATATAATCACAAATTCGTTCAATGTTAAAAAGCCTTGAATACGATTATGAACCAAAATCTATCATCGTTTTGTTCAAAGAATTTTGACCAATGATATACTAAATACACATAAAAAAAATTCGAACTTATTATTTTTATCAATATTTTCGGAAATAATTATTACTTGGAAAAAAGACACAAAAAGCTTGTGATTTTTATGTATTTATTTAATTCAGGTAAAATATTTGGGCTAACAATGTTTATCGTGTGGATGCCACATATAAAAAACTTTAATATTAAAGAATAGAATTCTCGATTGAAACATCTAATGACACTTGTTGACGCACTAAAAAAAAATTGTAAATACCATTACTACGTTATCATTATTTCTATACAGTACTAAATATAAAGAAAAATAATGATAAAATTATTCACCCCATAAAATGAAAAAATATTTTTCTAATTTTAAAAGGAAAAAAGAAATGTAATAATTTTTCTCTGCTAATTATTTTATTTTATTGAACGTTCATGGTTTCAAAAATGGGAGAAATATACTTAACTATCTTTGAAATATAGAAAAAGAAGAAAAAAAGAAAAAAGAATTTCTTTCTAAAAAAGAACAAGAAGAAAAGAATATTTCATGACGTTAACACAGAAAAAAATAATTTCATAAATAACATATAAAATGCATCAATATCTAATTTTTTTTGGAGCATTTAATGAAACTGCAATTGAATAGTAGTTTCGAATTGAAAGAAATGTCTTTTTTTTTCATTTTTACAAACGTGAAATGAGATGAAGATCTCACGAACCGTTTACTTTTTTTTTGCTAGCTTAAGACACGAATGAAAGGTATATTTTCTTTTCATTCTTACTTTGAGCTGAAAATGCTTCGAATTAGGGCATAAGCTCAAACCAACCATTGTCAAGAGAAAAAAAACAACTTTGAATTCGCGCATTTTCATTCTTCGCAGGTAACACATAATTAATTATTTGCATTCGTAGATGATATAACTAGTTAAATTTCTTTTAAATTTCGTAAAATGTATTTAGAAGTAATGCAACTACTGCGTTTGATTGAAGTAATGCTTCTCTTATTTTATTTCAATATGAGCTATTTGAAACAAATTTTATACTCGACATTTTTATTCAAATTTTTTTTAAAAAACTTGAACAATATCTTTATTATTTTTAAAAGACAAATAAAACATTTAATAAAATTAAAATATGAATTGAATCAACTTTCTTATCCTATTCTACAAGTTCTTTAGCAAAACATAGCTATAAATTCATGTAGAAACTGTTTCATTTGCTTTAATTGATTTCATTTCATAAAAACATTTGTACTTAGAATTCCAAATAAACGCAAAAGATTCAAATTAAAAAAAAACATGAATCATTATATAATATCCAAAACTTTTTTTTTCCATTTCATCAGAAATGCTTGAATTCATTTTATTTACAATACAGCCAATGAATAATATAACTTGAATTTTTTTTAGTCATGTCAAAATCCTCTCACTAGAAACGTAGGTGATGCCATCAAACTACTTTCATTTTCGAATTCCGCAGGTGAAACTGGTATTTTGGATGCGCAGACGATTTTTATCGTTCCGGCTACGACATCATTTCATTTGACAGTTGTGTCATTAAATATATAGTGTCAAGTCACCTACTACCTATAAAAGACGATTAACGATTGATAGCATAGTAGACGTAGGTTTGTTGTTGAAAAGAAGTTTTTGATTTCTTTTTGTATTCCTTTAACGCGTTGCTGAATAGTTCAAAATTTCTTGACTTTTTAACACTAAAAGTATTTATTAGATTACTTTCGGTTTAAATGCAAGCTTAAGGTGCCTTTGATGGGTATTTTAGGAAGCGTTTCTAAATTTAGAAATCTATAGTGTAACACTAAGTCTTTGATATATGCGGGAACAACTCACGCGTTTCAGATTTTTACAACGTTTTTCTGAATTTCACTTGGTGTGTGTGTGTGTGTGAGAGAGTGTGTGTGTGTGTCATCAAATTTTCGATCGTTAATTTAACCAACTTCCCATCAAGCTAGAGCTTTGAAATTTTGGGAATCGTTCGTACTCGCCTAACAATGCAATATTTAGACGTTTGCGATAAGTTTTAATTAATATTTTCTTTAATAATGCAGTTTAGCCCAATCACTTGGCGCGATTTCAAAAATTTGCTCCAAACTTGGCTGGTTTTTATTTATTATTATTATTATTTTATTTTTTGTTTAACTTAAGTCCGTAAAACGGAACAGGGTAGCCACATTTAGCAAAATATCGCTAAGTAATTCTTGTCGCCAAGGGTGGTTGGGTAAAAATGCATTCCATTCATTTAATTTACCGGATGAATTAATTAATTTTAGTTAGTTTTAACGTTTTTATGTATTTCACTTGGTGTGTATCTGTCTGTGTGTGTATCACTGTGTCATCAAGTTTTCTATCGTTAATTTAACCAACTTCCCAGCAAGCTAGAGCTCTGAAATTTTGGGAACTGTTCTTACTTGCCTAACAATGCAATATTTAGATATTTGCATCCAGTTTTAACTAATATTTCAATAATTTTTTTAATAAACTTTGCCGCCATATAAAAACGTTGGTTTTTAATTCGAATTATTAAGAAATTCAATAATTTTTTAAAACGTTTTTCTGAATTTCACTTGGTGTGTGTGTGTGTGTGTCATCAAATTTTCGATCGTTAATTTAACCAACTTCCCATCAAGCTAGAGCTTTGAAATTTTGGGAATCGTTCGTACTCGCCTAACAATGCAATATTTAGACATTTGCGACAAGTTTTAACTAATATTTTCTTTAATAATGCAGTTTAGCCCAAACACTTGGCGCGATTTCAAAAATTGGCACCAAACTTGGCGATTGTTTTTTTTTTTTTTTGCTGAGCGTTAAATCCGTGAAACGGAACAGGGTAGCCACATTTGGCAAAATACTGCCAAATAATTCTTGTCGCCAAGGATAAACCTTTCCTGAATTCTGGTTCCCATTTTTTTTAATAGAATGACTTACAAACTTTCAAATGCATGTTTTGATTTTATGAGTATTATGAATTTCTTAATATGCTCACAAATGTATCTTTTTAAGTAAATTTTAAAGTTAAAAATAACTAACAGTTTTAACTAATATTTCAATAATTTTCTTTAATAAACTTTGCTACCATATAAAAACGTTATTTTTAAAAACGTTGGTTTTTATATCGAATTATTTTCATTGCGTTAAAGCATTTTTAAGACATATAACGATATTATAAAAGATCTTAAATTTTTAGAGTCGTACTTCTGTTTTGAAATAATAAGCGAGAGTGGCATCGTTGCCACAAAACTTTTATTTACCATAATAGTATCTCAAAATGCATTTCAGGATAATTTACAAAGGACATCTTAAAAGTGTTTAAAAAGGTAAATTTATAAAAACACACACAAAACGTTTCTTCAATCGTCTATATGACTTAAGTGTGTTACCATTTTATGAATAAATTTTTATATTTTTTATACCTGACTTATATATATATATGTGTGTATGTGTGTGTGTGTATGTGTGTGTGTGTGTGTGTGTATCAAAAAATACAAAAAAGAATCAAAAAATGAATCAATTTAAAATGAAGTATAATACAGAAGTTTAAAAAACAAAAATGTAACACCTTATAGAGTAAAAAATAAAAAAAACTATCTAAAATTAAAAAGTATTTCAAATTAATATATATATATATATATTACAAAGGTACTCGTATGATAAAAATCTACGCCCAAAAAATATATTTTTTTAAAAAAAACAATAAAACTAAAAAAAAAATTTAATTTATTAAAACGAATTAAAAGCATGATAAGAAAATCGTTCTTTCAAAAAAGGAAATTATTCAGTTTCATAATTTTTATAATTTAAATTTGCTTTAAAAAATTTGTTGCATATATATTGCTGTTGAAAAAATTCTAACTATGAATTTGCTTTTAAAATACATTTTATTTTAATAAATTTGTTTCAACATTCTATTGCAAAATAATATTTATAAACATAAAGCTCAAATCGAAGTATCATATGTTTAGTATTTTTTATAATTCATATAAATTCTCTGGAAATATAATTGTTAAAAGAATTGATTTTCAGAATTCAAGTTTTTTCGGCGATATTTTCATACTGAATGTAGAAAAGTATATTGTAAATGAATTACTATTAAATAGAGTAATACAGTATTCGTATGGAATAGCAATTCTTTAGATTGAAACAAGTGAGATATCATTCTTTATACCCTCTTTTCAAAAATTTTATATTCGTTTTTAAAAAAAAATGAGATTTCTTTACTCTCAAAAGAGTTTTGCACATTTAAACATAGTTTTTTTCAATATACACTGCTTGTTTTCTTTTTTTAGTTTTGTTAAAATAATGCCGATCTCATTTCCTCTTATAAACAAGTGTATCATCACTTTTTAAGTGTATCATCACAAGTGTATCATTTTTTTTTTTTTTTAAATTTTTGTTATTTTTGCTATAAGTAAAGTAGTCATTACAGATTACTTCCCAACTCCATGTCTGATTTTTTTTTCCCAATATTTCAAGTATTTTATTTTAATTAACCCATTTCATAAAAACCCCAAAGTTCTTCTCTCTCTCATCACATAACAATAAACCATTCCCAAAACAAAACTGAACTCTTCAGCCACAAGGTCAAATAGAAACCCTTTACAAATAACACACACTTCTGGTAATGAGCCATTTCAAGTCCAAATCCTTAACTACATCCGACTTATAAATCAATCGCCCAATGAATGCATTGAAGACAACTTGCTACTGTTGATTCATAAACCTATGACCAGACTGCTTTCATGTTATTGATTTCCCATTACGAACGAGACATCATCTGTGGGTCGATAAGCCATTACAAAACACACACTTCTAAAACCACGCATCCTGTGGAGATTTCACTATAGATCAATGGCCCGGAGCGCTTCTTTTTTCCCATGGTACCATCTCTCGTGGCCTAATGCCCTCCATCCCGGCGTATTTTGAAGGAAGACCTTGAAACGAGGACAAGGCATGGCTTCTGCCAGGGTTTGCCTTGCCGTCTGGAGGAAGGTTTTTTCTTCTCTTATTTTAATGGAAGGTACACGTCGGGGTTAAGGTAAAGTCGTTGTTATGGATGAAATTCAACGTAATCGTTCTGCGGGTCAAGTCTTAGTTATCTCCGTGATTATTGTGTTTAGATAGCTCTTGGAGCAGGTGTTATGAATCTATGCCCGGATGGATGTTTTAATCGAGGCAGACGATAAACATTGCATCTGTAGCCGTGGGTCAGGTTTAAAAATATTTGAAATAGACGTGTTCTTTTTGTTTTGATTTGGATGAATTGTCGATAAAGCGTTTTATTTTGTTACTTTAACATCAACAGATACACTTGTTTGTTTCAGAGAATGCTGATGATATTTCTCAAAACGAGCAAACAGTTCTTTTGTAGAAATAAACTAAACTCTTTCAAAAAATATTTTATGTTGATAAGTCAGAATATATGCATAGTAAATAATTAATGCAAGGTAAATAATATTAAATTGTAAACAGAAGTGAATAAAAGCTCATATGCATTTTTTTTTTAAGAAAATGGCATGCTTAGTGATTAACGAATTTTTTCGGAAATATAAAATTCTGAAAGTAATAATATCCTTGAAACAAAGAGAAATAATCTACATTGTTTATTTTTCATAGTAAATGAGTGTGTCCCGTTTTTAAATGGAAAAAAAAATTATACAAGTAGTTTTTCAAGTGTTAAGTATGCAATAATTTAGTAATTTTGATCTAATTTTAAACAATAGTTAGCTCTTTTCTTCATCGTTCTAACTAACAAACGTTACTGAATCCACACCCTAAGTACCCTGAATTATAAATCCGCGTCACTTACTATAAGAGGAGAAATGCAATTATATCTTTTGCTCAGACGGCATATATCACAGCATTGATTTTTCTGTTTGGACTAATTTAAGAAAAGCGTAAAGAAATAAAAACTAAAAGATACATACCACTTCATTTATTAGTATATTTGCATAAACGTTTTTGGAAAATAGACTCTGGCAGGTCGGAAGAAGTGGAAAATCGATGGAAAACAATAAAAACATCTGAAGCGATAAAAACAAAAAGGAACTTCATATCTTCATTAACTCAAAGCCCGTCAATTTAAAATTAAAATTATTGCTTTAAAAATGCTGAACCAAAAATTAAATCGCTAATATTACATAAAACTGAACGAAAATAACCTAATTAAGGAATACAAAATTCTGATCGATTATTTTTTTAAAAAAATATCGTTATCTGATGCTTTGAAATTATTTACGATTACAGAATGCGAACATCAACGGAGCTTATACAAATATAAGAAAATCATACGATGCTTCTAACAAAATCGTTTTCATTTTTCATTCTGCAGACTGTTGTACTCGAATGGTGGAAAAAAATATTCATGATGATTCTTTTTATGATCTAAACAATCCTTTACATCCAAAATTCCACTTCACAACCATACGTGTGTTAACATGATATATGTCCAATTGAATATTTTTCATTGTTCGTCTTCGAAACACTTCGAATACTCGAGATCAGTATAACAGGATAAACTATAACAAAAATGCAAACGCTTCTAAAAATAAGAAAACCAGATTATTTGTAGGCATGGAAGAAAATCAATAACTGGACATACAATAACATAATAATAGAACGTGACGTGGCCTTAATGTGACATTTTGAAACACAGAACAAAAGAAAACCAGTATAAATGTGTATTTCCTATTTTAAAAGCTTAACTGCATTTATCTAATAAAATCATTATTATTTGAAAAACAACCGTGATGTATATCTTTTTGCTCTGCATTTTTAGATAACTCTGTATTACATTAATTTTCATTCACTTTAAATCATATACTATTTCTTCCATGTAACATTCAAGTGAATTCTATCACACATAAGAAAATATTTCAGGTTTTTTTCATGATTCATCTATAAAACCAATGAAATAAACGTAGGTTGCTGTGTTTTACTTCTCTTATTTAGAAGAACGTTACAAAATATGCCTTAATCCGCGCCTTAAATACAAGGAACTATAAATGATAATGGATATAATGTACACGAAAACATATACACCCATTTTGATTCTCATTTAAATTCAATGCAAGCCCCATGTCGATTAAGTAATTTTAAAAAGAACAGAACAAAAATCGAATCTAATGCAGTTTTATCTTTCGAAGGAAAAAAAAAGAGTTACTTACGGTTATATGACTAATATAAATTGATGATAGTATCACGTATTTTCATCTATTCTTTTTATCAAGTTTGGAAATGGGTATCATTTACTCCCACGGTTTTTAAATTGGAAATGTTATAGAAGATCAGTTGCAATGAAATTATGATGTTCAGACAATCGCATCTTCCGTGGAGGGAAAAAAAAAACATTCTATTATTTATTACATTTTCAAAACAATGACACAACATTTCATCAGACGTTAAAAATAATTTTTTTGTACATAAAAATTAATACCTGTGATTAATCTTACCACAATATATATTTTGGAGGAAATTTTACTTTTCATAATGATATATCAATTTATTATAAGTGATATTAACATTCATTAACAAAAAACCTTTTTTTTTTGTTTTCTCAAATTAGTTTGAAACCTTTGATAACATTAGATAATTAAGCAAAAATTAATTATTTACTTTATTTTTAAATAATTATTGAGAAATTCAAGCAATTTTCTTACATGATCCAAATCTGACATGGTGGGGAAATTTGAAGAGATGGGACCAAGCTCGGGTGTCGTCCTCATCACTTTTGAACAATGTTCATAATTATGAGATCAGCCGCGAATAACCCTTATGTTGCTTTTAAGCGCGGCATGAATCCGTCATTGCAGTTCTCTCATAAAAGATATAGGTACCAAAATTTACTTACATCCTTTTCAGTTCAAAGATTGGTTCACTAAGAAAAGAAGTGAGGTTCAAAACATACATTTCTTTAAAATATTTTATTCTTCAGTAAAAGATAATTTCAGATTAAATCTACAGATTTTAAAACAACTAACTATCTAAACATTACGTTAATTTTTCATAATTACTCAAGGTAAATTCCATTTACATTCTCTTCCTGCTATTTTGTATGCACTAACTTAAAGAAGTTTTCAGAAGTATATAATTCTCCGATTTTCCTCATACTTGTGGAACAGAAAACTTCTAACATCACTTGCCAAGCGGAAAATATTCGAAATCATTTATATTCATATCACTTCTTTTTTTCTCTCTCCCTGCTCTTTTCTGTTACAGATTTGTTACATTCAACAAAGCTTTGTTTCTTGAACGGAAAAAAAGAGGAAACACGCTTCGGGAACAGGATAGTGATCTTTAACCTCTCTTTTCGAAGAATACAGAGAAAGAATTCACAAACCAGCTTAAATGATCTAGCATCTGAACTCTATAGCACGTCCGTTTCCTGAAATAGGTAATGTGAAGGGGAAAAAAAAAGATTTTAAAATTTTCTTGAATCGAGAGGTAAAAAGTTCATAGACAATTTCAATCGGAAGGGTATATGACCGCTGACTTTCCCACAGAAGTACAAAATTAGAACGCACGTGGTTAATTTCAGAGTAAAGAAGGTTTCTTATTTCTTATTTATTTTCTAAAAAAAAAAAAAAGAAAGAAAGAAAGATTTTTAAAATTAATTTCCGAAATAAAATAAAGTAAAAAATATTTTTGTGTATGAAATATAGCTTCCCTTACGTCGAAGGAATGCATCTTAAGGAATGCTTTTTCGGAAATTCAGGAAGTGCCTCGTCATCACAACTATTAAATTTACCGTCACCCCCTCCCCCTTCAAAAAAAAAAAAAAGAGAATGGGATGATCCTGAACTAAGACATCTGCACACGTCTGAAAGTGTCATTATGCTTCTGAGTTTTGTTAAAGTCTGTCATGTATCAGATAGAATGCTTTCCTGTTAAATAAATATTATCATATGTTAACATATTTTAGAGTCGCTTTCCTCAAACAGATCTTACCGATGTCACTGGTCCAGCGTAACGAGAAAAGGTAAATTTTACCTTCATAATTTTACTTATCTGAATGATGATATATAATGTGCTGGACATTTACTTTAGACATAATAAGGGTGTTGTTTAATTAATGAGTTTTTAAAAAGATTAAGATATTAATGCCCTCTTCGGTACATATTCAATGCACATTTTAGTTTATCAGTATTATTATTTCTACGTTATTCTGCAGGTAATAATTTATTTGTTAATAACTGCAAGTTATACGTATTTTCTTCTTAGATATTAATTATTCAACCTGTCATACAAGATTAAGAACATTGCGGATGAAAACTTCTCAGAATGTATTAAAAGCTTCACAAAGATTATTGACTGTAACAAAAGCAAAAAGTAGACTAACTTAAAAAAACATCATCCAACATAAAATTGACTAAAAAATTTGGCAATAGTTTTTGTCAAAGTATTCAAGGATGCATTTGTATTTAGTTCAAATTAATTGAGGCTTATAAAATAACAATAAGCAAAATGTTGTGTTTACGAGGGGGTTTTTTTTTCCAAAAAAAAAAATAATAATCACATTATAAATGTAATGCACACAACTAATTACAGAAACTCTATTATTAATATGTATTAATTTCAAAATAATTTTTTTTAAAAAAATATTTTTTATCATTACAAAATTATTAAAATAAAAAAAAAATCAAGAATTAATGTCTGTGAAAACGATTGCCTAGAATATTTCTTCCTCAGATGATATCGAAAATATATAATCCTTCTTGTCTTCTAATTAATACACGAATAGAAAAGCTGTCTTTGGATAATTTAAAACTGAAAACAGCTCATAAATGTTCGTATATTAATTGGGGGGAAAGAATATTAATTTGTTAAAATTCTAAATAAACTGAATAAGTAAAACCTCTTCGATGGAAAAGGATTAAAATATACAATTCTTAAATGTTCTAAAATTAAAAAGATTTTTGATGTTGATCGTCTAAATTTATATTCAAAGCAGGGAAAAGTCCAGTTTATGCACCAAAAATGCACAATTAACACGACAGTTGGGCATTAGATACTAATAAGGATTTAAAATGATACATTTTCATGATAAATTTTTACAAATAATGGTACCATTCAAACGGACAGGAACGTAAGTAACTAAACATAACACATCCGGGAATGAATATATTTGAACTCTGTGTTAACTGCTTCTATCTATTCATTGGAAAAGAAGGTAATAAGTAAAACGAAAACAAAACTTTTGGGGGAAAATGAAATTATTTTCTTTTTTCCCTTGGACACTCGTGCATATTAAATTTTTCCAAAAAAAATTCCATGTTTTTTTTTTTTTTTTTTTTTTGAAAATTTAAATGTATTTATGATCTTCTCTACAAAATGATAAGATAATACTTACAAAATATTTAAATGCAATACAATTAAGCGATTAAAAATATTTTATCATCATAATAAGTGATGAGGTCTAATGATATATCTGTGCTACTAAGATGGATATAGATAATGCTTGATCCCAAGAATCAAAAACGACCCCACCTTGTACAACAGACTGTCTTTGTTTACAAAGATTCTTGTAATTACCATCATTAATAGCTCATCAACTCTATTTCCAGAAACATTTGTGTACCGCTTTTAAACCCGAGACTTATAATTTTTATCTTGAATCAATTGAAAGATTTCTCAATCTAAGCATTTTTTTTTTCTGATAGACCTGAAGAAAATACAGAAGTAAACTATGCTGCTCCTACGTCGATATCATAAAAGCAAGCTTTATTTCCATGGAAAATAGACTTTGTTATCTTGAAATAGTAGTGTCTGTTATAAAATTGATTAGCATAAAAATCATCTAAGCACAACCTTGTCGTAAAGAATCGAAAACACAAATAAAAAAAAAATTACTAATCAACCACTGTTTCTCCTATTTATTTGGCGCAACAGACTAAAAATATTCACCACCAATCACAAATAAGAAAACGTGTCATGAATTCTAAAAATCATAGGTTGGAAGCAAAAAAGAAGAACATAGCTTTTTTTCATATTAAAGAAATCGTTATGAGGAAAATTTAAATATCAACATTCCATCGACAGATTTCCTTCGATAGTTTTCTTTCATATTTCTTCGAATATATTCAAATCATTTGGAATTTTTTAAGACAAGGGGCAGTATCCATTCGTAATAATCGCAGCTACCTTGGACTTTTTTTTTTTTTTTTTCTTCTTTCAAAAGTAAAATTAGTTTGTAGGCTAAACAAACTTTCTTCTATATTTGAAAGTATCGCTATCATGACATCGACAACTATATTCGTCATAATTTACGCGACGCAATGAAACGAAACCAATTTCTGCTATGCAAATGCCGTAGACCAGACGATAATTTTCTTCACAAAATTGATTGTTTCTATCTTCTCGATTTCATAAACTTTAATTCGAGGTGATGCAATGCTCGAAAGTTATTGTTTCTGGGAAGTTACAGCAATAGTAGAAAATTCTTGTATGAAACTATAGGAGTGATGCATAATAATAAGAAATAATAAAAAGAGAGCTGAAAAACAAAAACAGCACATGTTCATCATGTAACGTATAGTAAATTTAATTTATCAATTAACAATATAGTACATGCACTTAGGGCATTCAATAAATATTAGGATATTTATAATATTTTTAAATAATTATATACATTTATATAATATGCAATATATAAAATTTTGTGTGTCAAATTACAATTTTAAAATTAATTAAAATTAACGTATAATGGAAGATATTTAGCCTAGTTTCATTTTATGGTATCAAAAAAAAGTAGAAGATAAATAAATTAAGAAGAAAATTTTTTAAATGCTTTAAGGACTAAGTGAAAAAATATGTTCGTTTAACAATTCTTTTTTAAAAAAAAACTATAATTTTAGTATAATTAGTCTTATAATTTTTGATCACTTTTTTTGGATTCGTCTTTATGCAAAAATATATATACTATGTAAATGGATAAATTAGAAGAAAAAAACTTTAATATAAGTTTATTTAACTCCATCAAAAGCTTTAAGAGAAATTTAATTCAAATAAACGACGCACTAAGAAGTAATTGCCCGATTGTAATGAAATTTCGTATGCAAAGACATTTGGACCGAACATGAAAATAATTAAAATTTGATGCCCAATGAATGAATATCGGGAGTTACAGCGCATCGGAACTGAGAACTCAGCAGGTGTATATAACAAGCGATTCTCAATCGGATGGTCAAATTTTCTGTTGCGTTGCGATTTAGGATACCTTTCAACGACTGAATAAATGCCTCGCCGCAGGATTCGAGGTCATTACGAGCAACTGACAAAATTTGAAAGAGGTCGTATCAATGGATTGAAAGAGGTAGATTGGACAAATCGGAGAATCGCTCGTCATATGGGTCGAAGCGATGCGGCGATTAGAAGATGTTGACAAGAATGGGTGACCAATGGCAGATTTCAGCGTCATGATGGTAGAGGTCGACCTAGGGCCACAGCAGATAGGGAGGACAGAGGGATTGTCAGATCAGCTGTCACAGCGCCTGACTCATCGTTATCAACCATCAGACGTCCGACCCGCACACGAGTGTCCACCACGGCCATTGACAGACGGCTGATAGAGCGAAATCTACGCTCGTACCTAACGTTACGCCACCTGCCACTCACGCCTGCACACTGTCGAGCCAGATTACAGTGGTGCTTGGCTCGATCAGGTTGGAATGATGCTGAATGCGGACGTATAAAGTTTAGCGACGAATCCCGCTTTTAACTGTGTCCTGACGACAGTCAAAGACGTATCTAGAGACACTCAGGGCAGCATGCCAATCCTTCTTTCATTACTGCACAGGTCTTAACCATTAGTTATGGTCTGGAGTGCCATTTCCCTTGATAGCCAGACCACTTTGGTTGTCATTAGAGGCGCACACTTACAGCACAGCGGTACGTCAACGACATTCTGTGACCTGTTTTGCTATCGTTCCTTTACCTTGGCCTTATTTTTCAGCAAGATAATGCCAGACCACATACGACACGTGTTGCTATGAACTGCCTTACAGCTAGTCAAACACTTCCTTGGCCAGCCAGATCTCTCTCCAATCGAACATGTCTGGGATATGATGGGAAGGCGACTGCATCTACCAGGGAATTTGGATGACCTAGCTCGACAATTGGAGCAAATTCGACAAGAAATACTGCAGGAGACCATCAGGGAGCTTTATCACACTATGCCACGTCGTGTGGCAGCTTGCATCCAGGCTAGAGGCAGGTCAACACCTTAGTGAGCTCGTTACTTTGTAACTATGAAATAAATTATTCAATTTTTCTGAAATTTTAATCATTTTCTATTCTGTACATAATTTTCCTATCCGCCAATTTTTGTCTCCATCGGACAACTCCTTATTGATGCGTCATTTTTTTTTTGTTATAAAATGTGTGTATATATATATATATATATATATATATATATATATATATATATATAACACCTAATTGATACATATTTCGCATAACACGTTTTTCAGGACAATTTTCGTTAAAATACAATTTTTATACATAATAAAAACATTTTAGAAATATAGTTGGCCTCGATTCAAGACAATCCTGATATAAAGAACTCTATCTAAAAATAATAAGAATCCAGAGATCGAATCAAGGTTAAATTCTCATATTATGAACAAAATTTGAATGATGAGAAGAAGAGTAGATAACTTAGTTGCAAAATTTTCATCGTTATTTTTGTCAAACAATTTTTTGAATAAATATAAATTTTGAATTAATACCTGGAGTTACACAACAGATATTGGCAATGGACCTTTTAGTTTTAAAACTAGTCAAGAGACATGGAC
Source organism: Nephila pilipes (assembly GCA_019974015.1). Lineage (NCBI taxonomy): Eukaryota > Metazoa > Arthropoda > Arachnida > Araneae > Nephilidae > Nephila > Nephila pilipes. The sequence goes on from BMAW01022053.1 coordinate 221,889, forward strand.
GAAACCTGAACTGATACCTCCCCCTCCTAATTTCTATACCACATGAAAACTGAGAGACCCAGTTGCACTGAAAGTGTAATTATTCCTATTCTGCTGCACAATGGATATTGATTAAAATCAAGACTCGAACACGCGACTAGATCTGAACACCGCCAACCTCAAGGCCCGAAACCCTGATATAATTTCGACTTCCGCTACTGCATCTTTTTCTTAAAATATTTTATCTTATCATTTAAAACAAAAGAATAATTGTTAAGTAATTAATAGTCAGACAATAGACAAATAATGAACATTCATGATATTTAAAAAGCATATTTTTATGAGCATTTTAAATGGTTATGCTCCTGAAATAGCAAAAAAAAAAAAAAAACTATACATAAATATATAACGAACTAATTAATATCATTTTATTTAAACTAAATGTAGAGATTTATTGATTAATTATTATTGTAGCATTTAGAATCAAAATAAGTGGGCAGTTTGCACGAACTTTGTATTTCTTCACCATGTTCAAATAGTGACAAGAATGACACCTGAGCTGACAAACCTTTCTACAAATTTCCACCCCACGCCAACGTGAGGACTTTGAGCCTCGTTAAATTTAAAGTGCATCGGCCTACTACACGAAGGGTCTTTATTGTAATCAGAATTCGAATTCACGACTCGACGGAAACAACGCAAGTCTGAAAGAAGAGATAAATTTGATCTATCGTTAAGAATTTCAGGTTCCATGAAAAACTCAGATTTAATAAACAGAGTCACAGATTTTATTTTTACATTTCTTATATAATTCCTTTATTCATGTTCATGCATTCGCAAGGTATTTGCTGGTTAAGATTTGAATATATATACAGTCAAATCTTTGTATGACACTAAATTTTTTAGCAGTTGTCTCCATATCATTAAAAAAATAATTTAAATTATTAAACACATACACACAATATTTTGGTATAAAACTAAAATTGTTATGGCACACAAGATACAAAAAATGCCAAATTTATCAAAAACATTTCTGATTGAAAAAATAATTTTAGCAATTATTTTTCACAAGTAACAAAAATTATTCAAATCATTATTTTTAGTCATCTGGTATGCGTGTTATTTAATACTTCAATGACTCTTCCTTTTGATTAAATTTATTATTCACAAAATTATATATACCTTTTTTTAATATTCAAAATATTCCTTCCGATTCTAAATTTAATGGAAAACCCCAAAAATTATATTTTTATTGTATAATAAAAGAACCACACATGTGTTTTTAATAATTTTGATAATTTATTTGAAAAGTTTTCAACCCGAAAAATATTTAGCGGTGTAACTCTCTTCCTCCAAAAAATCGTTGCATAAAAAAAAAAATTGCATTATGGAACTTAAAAATTTTCTTCGCTATTTAAGATGTAATTCAATTACTCATGTGTATAATTTCTTATTTTGTGTTTAAATATAAGTAAAAATTTTATAAAAACATGTTTTTTCAAATTTTAAATCACGAAGAACAATTTAAATGCACACAAAAAAGGAGAGGGGGAAAAAAAAGTCGGATAAATTTTAATAATTCAAAAAGTTATGAATATTTTTCACAAATGTTTTTGTATGATATCGACGCATATTGACGAATATTTGTAGTGAATTTCGTAAAGATTGAATAAAAGTTAAAGATTTTAGCCTTTACATTTAAACATAATCTGAAAATGCAATACAAATAAAGGGAATAAATTCAAGTTTTTTTCTGCCTCGAATCGCCTTGAAAAGATAATTGTTTAAGAGCAGTGTAATGATTCACAAATAAAAATTAATCAATTTCAACCAAATATTATAGTAAATATTTAATTACTATTTAAAAACTTGATTTTCATAAATTGAAATATTTCGTATAAAAAGTTTTTCTTTTGATTTGAAAATTATTTCATTGTATACTTGAACGCATCATGCACCTCATTTCTCCTCGCCCTTCAAAATCTGAAACAATAATATTTTTGAGTCAAAGAAATTGCTTCTGTTTTGTTTTTTTCCCCCAAAACAGAAAATTTTTAATGATTCTATATTCATTGTGAAACAATTTGCAATTTTAAGCATTTCAATTGTTTTCGAGACTTGACGTCACAGGGTATTCAAGTTTTAAAGTTTCAAAACAATAAGACAATTACATCTCTCTGTGATTTGATATATTATTAAAGAAAACTACAAAAAATCTATTATAATATACTACAGTTTCCCAAACAACAATTCATAAGCCTTCTTAATAAAAAAAAAAATACTTCAAATTTAACCTCTAGATTAAGCCCGAATATAATAAATAATTCTAAAAAAAGAAGTAATATGGAGATAATGTACAAAATAAAATAAGTGATACTTTTCACTACTACAGTGAATAAGAGATAACTGTTCTTAATATCTAAAGGTGTTTTTGATAAATTATATCTCGTATTTAATATTTTATACATATCGTTGATATGTATAAAATATTAAATACGAGACCATTTTAATGCAAAAAAAAAATGTATACTTCTTTTTCATTCCGAAAAAGAATCACTTTCCTTTAACTACTATTAAAAATAATTTGGTTGGTTTTATTAACGTTACACTAGAAGAAACACGAAGACGATCCTCATAATTCTGAACCTCGGTCAAGTGAAGAGGATGGAGCTTGAGCTGGTACCTCCCTGTCCAAACTTCCATGTCACGCCAAAGAGAGGACTTGGGGCCTCGATCAGATTTAACGTGCATCAGCCTCACTACACGGTGGATCTTAAATGGGGTTAAGGCTCGAATCTACGACTTGACGAAAGTAAATCTGGCCGTGAGTCCGCGACCATGACTACTAGGCTATCCCGACCACAAAATAAATGAAAAGAAACTTTCAATCGAGATTATATGAAACGGAAATATTTTTTTTTATTTTGAAACTTATTACCTTAAAATTTAATAAAATACTCTCAATGGAATGTTGCCATTATAAAAATTTTTTTAATTTAACAGGAGATTTAAAACCGATCTTTAAACAGTTTATCACAGAAATCTTAATTTTATTAAACAAAAAGCAAAATTTAAAAAATGAAATTTTACAGAAGAAAAGTATGTAATATAAATTGTAATCAAAAGAAAAAAATAAAGCAATCGAATCGTTACAAAACTTATTGAAAAGCGCCTTTTTTGAGCAAAAAAAGTTGGGGGGGGGATTGCTACATTAACTGAAAAATACGGGGAAATAGTGTAAGGAAGGAGAGGGGCTTGAAAAATGTCAGCAAAAATAAATACGAAAAAATATTTTTAGTCTGGAATACGGCTTCCAGCTTCTCTCTTCCAAACATCAGTGAAGCATCCAAAAAATTTTCAGTTGTGCGATCAACGGTGTGAAGTTATATAAAGAACAGACAAAAAACAGACTTTTGAATTTATACATTAGATATAATGCACTTCTAAATGTGTGAATTCTCCCAGCTAAACATCTTTATAAACAAAATTTAAGTTTTTATTATACATTGCGACTGCAGAATTCTTTTTTTTTTCCTCTTAATTTCATTAACTCCACGAATATTTAAATAATATTAATTGACAGGGAACACTAATTTTAGATACAACAATGCGGACATATAAATCACTTGGTTGCTCCTTGATAACGACATGCCGGATATTTAAGAGTAGTCGTTAATGACGACATTTAAAAGAATAGCCTTGCTCCGCATTCATTAAAAATTTTGATGCGTATCAAGGAATTTCAAGATCCCCCCCAAAAAAACCGGTTTTCAAAAAACATCAAACATATTTCATAATCTGTCTCTTTTAAAAAAAAAAATAATTCAACTGATAACATTGTTGCCATCAGTTTATAATCCTATTTTATTTTTAAATCTTAAATAAACACACAACGAAATGAAAACAAATTCGAATACGCGAATCAAACTTGTCTCATCATTCCGGGAGGATTACGATAGAAAATCACGTTTCAAATGCTTAAGTTAAAAATAGGAGCAGGCTAAACTCGTCATGTTTTTACGAGCATTTGCTCGCAGGGAGATCGGTTTATTTTATAAAGCACTTTATTTTAACCCTCTTTCCACGCAGTAGGAAAGGTTTTAGTAAAGAGATTGATATATATATATTTCAACTTAAGAGGTGGAAAAAAGTTTATGAAAGAATAAAATTTAGTACGGTTTAGATTATAGTAAGTTCATCGTGAAGTACATTCTCACTAGGAGGGATTGAATATAAAGATTTTTAAAAAAAATAATAAAATTGAAACTATGCGGAAATGCAGAAGAGGAAGATCATGCTATAAAGAAACCCATTCATTTGCAATATTAGCAACTAATAAATAATTCAACAGATCAATTTGAAACTTCTAAGCTCATACGTCCAAAATATTTCATCCGATATTAGGTGAAATATCTGGTGAAGAACGGAAGCTGAATTTTTTTAATAAAATTTTGTGTGTATGTCTTGAGGTAAAATACGAATATCAGAAATTAAATTTCTTAGCAGTTATATAGAATTGGAATAGAATTATTAAGATGATAAAAATATAGACTAAAATATGAGAATTTTCTACTTCTATATATACAACAAGCAATTAAAACATTTAATTAAACAATATTAAATCTATTCAGTAAAAAATTCATGATATTCGACGAAAAATTATGCTGTATGCACTGCTCTTCTGCAGTTCTTGCACAGATTTCGTATGGAATGGAAAGAATTGTCAAAAGAATAAACAAATAAAAAGTAAATATATTTAATTGTTCTCTGTCGTACTAAAATCATTCGACCCAAAAAAATTCCAAATATGCCAAATTGAAAATAAATAGTTTGAAAGTTTTTTGATTCATCTTAAAATTTTGAGTAATTTCCTTCTAAATTTCAGACATTTCTTAGATTCATGATCATACAAAAGTTACAATAATAAGTCAAATGAAAGAGGAAAAATATTTAATTTTTTACTATTTACTAATTTATTCTTTTAATAATTTTAGAATATATTGTTAAAAATTAAGCCCATTACTGGTGAAAGCAAGTACAAACTGTAAATCAAACTACACACGCTCGAAATCTTTTTTTTTTTAAATTACATCTAAAAAGTTAAGCCAAACGTAATTTTGGCTCATTTTATATACACTCCAGATAAAAATTTACACAGCAAGTAGAATTATGTTTAAAAAGTAAAGAAACTTAGATAAGGGAGAATAAATATTTTCATTATTTTTATGGAAGTTAAAACATTTTTAAGCAGACAGTTTGATTAGTGATAGACAGAATGCAGTCAGTCTATAATCAATGGGAAAATTGTTCAAAAGTAAATTATATGTATAAAATAAATCATTCATCTTTTCGGAAACATCAAAATGCTGCAAGTTTTAAGATTTAATATATTCACTAACTAATTTTGATTTTTACGAACATTTTTTCCTTTGTATAAAAAAAAAGTTTTATCAAATTTCAAGGCTTTATAATCAGAAAAATATTTAGTGTTTCAATTAAATTTCAATCATTTAAAAGAAATCAACAAATTCTTATACAATCACTTAAATTTTTTTAATTACATTTACTTAGATTTATTACGCATTTAATAATGTACCGTGGAATATTTGTAAATAATTCTAAAACAATACAAATAACAAATATCAATTTATAAATATGGGGAGTATAAATTTGTAAACATTCTTCAGAAGAGATATATTCAACCAAATTTAGTTTTTGTTTGAAAGATATGCGTGTGTTAAAAACTAGGAATTTAAAAAAAATAAAATAATAATATTAATTGATGAGATTAAAAACATGTCAGACTTTGAGTCTCAAGAAAATGATTTTTATCCGCATTACATGAAATAGTGCAACAAAAGTAAAATTCGAGTTCTTTGCCAATCGGTCCGGAAAAAGAATTTGGACCGTCTGCATTAAGTGACGAAACAATAGATTCATTTGAATTTACCTAATAAATGAATTATTGCATCAGAATTCTGCATATGTTTCAATCCCGCGAATAAATCTCTGGTGAGTTTTATTACTAAAAAAGATGTCAAAACAAAAATAATTAATTAAATTTGTATTTGCATTTTCGTGTTAGCTTTTGAAAATGTTTTGCAACTGAATGTGATATCTTTGTTATATTTTAAAATAAAGTGAGCATAAGCATAAATATGTGACAGAAATTTTCGAGTTTACATTTTATTTCCTTTTTATTCATGCAAAACTGCGTAAGTATAATGAGTAAATATAATTGAGTTTCAAGACGAAAAAAGCAAAGTTAGAATCCACATTTGAAGAAAACAAGTTCTAACAAGTAAGATTCGTTATATTCGGGAATGTTCACGAGATATGAATTACTCAAGTTTATAAAAAAAAAAAAAAAAATCCGATCGAGGAATAGTCTTCTTTAACGAAGATAAATAAGACCAAAAATTCGAAAATTAATAAAAAATATTTTTGTATAAGGAAGAATTCAGAATTTTAACTATCATTGGAAATTATAACAGAAGAATTGTTATTCTAATTTAATTACTAGTAATATATATATATATATATATATATATATATATATGTGTGTGTGTGTGTGTGTGTATATATATATATATATACACATGCGACATCTATTAATTGTTGCTAGAAAACTATAGTATTACTTTTGATTTTAATAAGAAAAATTGCGATAATCGTATTATTCTATTTCGGAAGAGAATAATAAGATTAGTTATTAAAGATAGCTTGGTTCTGTAAGCACAAGGATCATATTTGGCTAAGATGCTACAAACAATTTTTTATTTATTTTTTTTTTATAAAATAAGTAATTATAATTTTAATAGAACTATTACAAAAAAAAAATTAGGGAAATAGCAATAATAGTGCATCGAAAATAAAGAAAATCGCTAAGGCTTCAGGGGGCTTTACGAAAGACTTGTGTCACTTATGTTTACGAAAGACTACAAACCCATGGGGAGAGGATAATAAAAGTCGTTCCGGGCATCTTGGGGTTGTAAATCCCACACTTACCTATTACCTTAAGGCAGGGGCATTTATTAAATTTCGTTTTCAAGTTTAAGATTAGTAAATATATGGAATTTCTAAATTATTGAGAACAATAGTTTAATTTAATTGTGTTTATAATGAAGATCTGGTAAAGGTTAAACAATTTTTCTGTTATGAGAATTCATTTAATTGCACAAAAGTCGATACAATCAGCAGAAAGAATAGTAGACGAAACAATAAATTCAAACTATAGAATCGTTGAAAATAAAGGTATTTTGATCTTTGAATTTTTGAATTTTATTTTTTGAAATGTATTTGATCTTTGAATTTTTGAATTTTATTTTTTGAAATGTATTTGATCTTTGAATTTTTGCGAACGAAATCTAAAAAATAAGGTTTCATTCACAAAAATTAATGAATTAACAAGAAAAAAAATTCGAAACATAATTCAACAAAGTTCTCTAATGGAAATATGTTAGCAATAATCAAATCGAGGACAATGAAGAAGCCTTAAGACTACAAAAAACTTTTTAACAATCCATCGCGGTCTTTGGAATAAATTAGATATAGATGTTAAAACCTAATTGGAAAATATACAGATTTGCTTAGATAATAATTCTATTCGAAGAATTTCAAAAATATCAGAATCGACTGAAATATCATGATTTTGGAATGATTTCAAGCGGCGCAATCTCATAAAAACTAAACATTCTCAAAGATTCTACAACATTACTATCGTTCAAGGTACAAGAACGAATTTTATGTTCGCATTTAATGTTGGAAGCAGTAGAGAAACGTGTTAACACTAAGAACAATGGATCTAGTAGTAAATGGAAATGAAGCTAAAAAAAACTATTTGTTCTAAAACAAGATACTTGTAGAGTCACGACGTAGGTAAATCTAACGTTGTGCCGAATCTTTTACCAAGATAAGAAGAATACGGACTTCTTTTTGCAACAGTATAAATAGTTGAATGTATAAAGCTGGTTTGATTTATTGTGGATTCGGAAAATGTTCGCTTTATTTGAAACCAATACGGACTCAAGCAAATTAGACAAATGTAATATTGTTGTTCTTTATAAAAGTCTTTAAGCTTGATGTTAGCTATTGTGGAATTGCCCAATGAGTCAAAAATAAAATAGGCTATATACGTTAATTTCTAGTTTCTTCAAGTAAGAAAAGACAATAAAAAAAAAACTTCTTCGCAAAACATAATTAGTTGCTCGAACAGAATAAAGAAAGAGTATAGTGACCGAGGAATAAACGAAAAAAGAACATGGCCTAATTTAAATACCTTGTATAACGCAAAACATCTGTATGGTGTCAATAGAGTAAATTGTGAATTAAAATTCACAATATTTTAAGCCCCCATAGTCGAATATGATTCACTGATTAGTAAAAAAGAGTGGATAATCAGTTAATCTGTTAAAATTACTTTCTCCCCAATAGATAAGCAATTTAAACTTTCGAAATTTGCTTATTAAATTAAATAAAAATCTGAGAAAATTGTATGTATAAAAGCAATTCGTGCATACATTTTTTCTCGGGAGCATATCAATGAGTGATATTTACGACTAAATGAAAAATTCAAATAATGCATAAATAGCTACGTATGTTAGAAAAATAATCATAAATGCGAAAAATTAGAATTTTCTGTAATCGAAAATAATCAATAAAAAAGTTCTATGCAAAGTTTTGCAAAGAACAGATTTAGCCACCCAAGATGCGCTCTTTTTAAAATTATTATTAAATTTTTCAAATTAATATAAAAGAATTAAAGTAAACGATCGAATATCGAGAAATGGACAGCAGTAAACTTTTCCGATATTAAAATTCAAGAAAATTATAAATTATAAAATTGAATATATTTAAGCTAAATATGATTATAAAGCAAACGATAAATTATTAAATTGAATATATTTAAGTTCAATATGATTATAAAGCAAACGATAAATTATTAGTTTGAATATTATATCAACTACGAGTAATTAAAATTAAAGCAAACGATAAATTATCAAAAAAATTGAATATTTTTGAGCTAAATGTAATAAAAATTGAAGCAAACGATAAAAATTTTTAAGTGATCTGGTACACGAAAAGTGATCTGATACGCGAAAAGTGATCCAACTGAAACAATAGCTCCTTGGGTGGCTAAGAAATTGTGAGAAATAATAAATAAACTTCGAGACGATGCTATCAAGAACTGAAATTTATACAATTGAGAATTCAACTTAAAACACAATAAAAAGGAATTTCAAAATTATTATTATCAGAATTTCAATGACTTTAAATTATAAGAATCACATTTGAAAAACTTTTGGTGTAATGTACAAACACAGCTTGTATTACTGCAGATGGCAAACTATATTATAACTATCTAAAATGGATCCAAACTGGCTGACACTGAATCAAATGTAAAACTACTGATAATATTCAAGTAGCCGTTCCTCACATTGATAATTCCCTACAGAACCTAACTCACCAAACGATTACATTTTAAAAACGCTTTAAGAATTCCAAATGTCTCACATTAGGCAAGGACCTCTTCCTTCTTAAATAGATAATGATATTACGAAGTTTTCATTTTAAGTTACACATAAGAATAAAGCTTACAGAAAAATATATATTGATGTTTACTTAGATTTCATTCAATTTTAACATTCTTGAATATTATCCATGCTTCGAATGCTAAATAACCCAGGTCAACACACTTGAATCTTCCTCGAAGATGTTTTTCTAACTGCCAAAACAGGAAAAAAATTTAAAAATCACGTAGAGTGCCAGAATTAAAACCAATATAATGACAAAGACATATTGCAATAATATAAAAACTCACAAATCTTGTCAAACGTGTACTCAAAAGAAGACGCTATCTAGATATTGTACAGCTTACAGACAGATAGAAGTTTCTAAAAATAAATGACAAACATAGAAATGGCATAGAAGAACACACTTTGGAATGTAAAATCTGTATCACCGAGTCTGTAGGCCACGTATGGAAATTCGACCTTGGGCCAAAATAAGGTTCATTAATAAAACGGCCCATACTTCCAAAAAAGACTTTTAGGAGGTTCTTTGACCTCTGCATGCTTCAAGGATTAGTGACTCGGTCACTTACAATTAATAATCTAGTGGATCATATGATATTATTTCGGGAACTATTTTATGAATGGCAGTTATACATAATGATTACAAAAATACAAAATAAATAAACCACTTTTTTAAAAAAAATTTCAACAATAAAGCAGACAGGAACAAAAGTTTGTCCACAAATATAAGAAAAGAAAAAAGCAGACACAATAAATTAAATTTGAAAGGAATTACCCAGATCTATTAATTTTATACAGAAAAATTTGTAGACAAAATAATAGATTTAATACTTTTCACAGAGTTATTTACGAAGTAAAATTCCGTAAATAATAACCTTAAGTTTAAAAAAAAATGACAATATGGAGGATAAGGAATCCATAAATCATGAAATTGTTTATAATACTTACTATACCAAAAAATATAGGAAGTAAAAACAATAATTATAAATTCTATTTTTCCATAACTGCTTCAAAAATTTTTAACAACTATTCTTATTGTAAGAGAGCATTGTCATTTTTCTGTAGATGCGCTAGAGATTAATTTTCATGTTAGTGGAACTTTTAAGTCTCCTAAAGATATAATTGAATACATGTATTTTAAAATTAAAAAAAAATCTCGCCATATTTTTACCAGGCACACACAAAATTGAAAATATAATCCAATAAATAAAATTATATATTAACTTTCATCATCTGATTTCAATTCTACCTAGAAGGTTTCAAAATCGTCAGCACTAATCGGCAGAATCTTTTGCATAACTAATTCAAATAAATACTCCAACAAAAAAAAAAAAACACCAATTTCTGTAATCCTTCGATACTACTAAGAAAGAGAAGAAAGCTAAACTATTCCGATAAAAGAAAAAGTTGTTATGGAATAAGAGATTACAGATTTATCCATTGAAGCGCATCTCTGATAAAACATGTTTGTTCAGCTTTCAGAGTCGAGGACTAAGTAGAGACTTAACATTTTTCAACGCACATATCTAAGAATTCCAAGCATTGAAGATTAATAACTGAATGAATTAGTTCCCAAGTCGTTTGGTATAACATGACCACTGCCACGAATACAATATTCGTGTTCCATTGTCATCGTCAAATGCCAAGCGGATGTAGGTCAAATGGTTTGAAAGTCATATATTCCTTACACACTCCTATGATAAATGCTAGTGACTAAAAATTAATTTTATTTAATTATTCAGCATCTTTTATAAGAACTTTATAATGAACTAATGGTAAAGGCTCAAGATAAAACACGTTTTTGAACAAGGAAAAGCTCAAACGTGTAAGTCACCATTTCCCTTTAAAATTTGATACTACATAAAGCATAATTGCTATAATAAAACCTCAAAATGTCTGGAATCTGTGTAATATGTTTAAATCAAAGCATTTAAATTCTTATAATCCATTATTAGCCACCCAAGGAGCTATTGTTTTATTAGATCACTTTTGGTGTACCAGATCCCTTTCAATTTCTTATCATTTGCTTCAATTTTAATTACATTTAGCTTAAATATATTAGATTTAATAATTTATCGTTTGCTTTAATTTTAACTCCATGTAGCTGGTATAATATTCAAGTCAATAATTTATTATTTGCTTTAATTTAAATTACATGTAGCTTAAATATATTCAATTTAATAATTTATCGTTTCCTTCAATTTTAATTACTTTTAGCTTAAATATATTCAATTCAATAATTTATCGTTTCCTTCAATTTTAATTACATTTAGCTTAAATATGTTCAATTTAATAATTTATCGTTTTCTTTAATTTTTTTTTTACGGAAAAGTTTATTATTGTCCATTTCTTGATATTTCATCGTTCGCTTTAATACTTATATTTAATTGCGTAATTTAATAATAATTATTTAAAAAAAAGCGCACCTCGGGTAGCTAAATTTGTTCCTTTCAAAACTTTGCAAAGAATTTTTATATAATTTTAACTTAATTTTTCATATATTTAAATATAATTTTTTTTTTAAAAAAAAAAAAAAGAAGAATGGGTGAGTTATAAACTGCAGTATATTAAGAGTTTTATACTACTTGAGTACTGCCTTGATACAGGCCAAACTAAAAATATATAAAAAGCTGTTGAACTTTAAATTCGCTTTCCTCAAAAGCCCTGAACATTTGTACCATTTTACTTCGATCATTTATTGTTTTTTATGACCCTGTGCTAAAATATGGAGTTTTTGAAAAGAAAAATCGGTGACCCAAGAGTCTGAGCTTTTGTTTATCAGGGATGTTTGAATCATACATTTTAGAATCAAATTAATTTACAAGAATGCTTTCGGTAATAATAGTTTTAAGTTTTTTTTTTAAGGAAGTTCAAGTTCTACTGTTCGATAGGAATATCATTTCGATTTATTAATCTTTTATATCGATGCGTATGACACTTAACTGTTTCAATAACATAAAATTCAGTTATGTTAGATTTCCAAAGAATGTATTAGGAACTTTAGCAATAACATTTACTTATTAGTTTGAATTTTTTAATTTTTTTAAATTGAATTACTAATTTTATTTTCAGTTAGCCAATGAAGTCCACTGAGAGGTAACATTAGAAAGCACGTGTGAAAAAGTTCATAAAATGAACCCCAAAAAATATGTGTAATTACAAATTTGATTAATAAGTTATTGATAGTCTTTAAAATAAAAAAAAAATGATAAGCTAAATTTTTTACTGTTATTTATTTCACACAGATTATAAACTCTGAAAAAAATTATATTTAATTATTACATCATTTTAAAAATTAATTTAATGTTATTTTAATTATTATAAGCGTAAGGCAAAGAGACATATTTCCCATAAAAATGACGATTGAAATCTAAGGAGACTTGTAACGTGAAGGAGCTTCTTATGTTATTATTTTTCATACGTAACTTGTTAATGGATAGCAATATCTTAAAACCAAGAGTCGACAAAAAATAATAAATTTCCATGTGTATGGTACTCATATCCCATCCATATTAATAATTAGATCACAACTTCTAAGAAACAGTCGTTAGCTTAAAGATTAGGTTGCACAATCAAATATTTAATTTAAAAGGAAGTATTAGTCGTCATTATCTCTCTTAAATGATCCAAGTCTTTCAAAGCGACGACATTTGTTCTCTTGAGTAATGATGCCTTCAGACGCAAAACAATTGAGCAAAGCAACTTCAGAAAAATATATTGTTTAAGGTATTTGATAAGCAAATATATGTGTGTGTTAGTTGATTAGGGTATTTATACTATTACATTACTATAAAAGTAAAGAGAGTTTAATATCCTAATAATAATTAATCAAGTTTTCGAAGTAATTGATAAAAAATACTTAGAATTTTTTTTCAGAAAATCAAAACGGTTTTTTTTAGTAGCAGAAATATCCAAAAATGAACAAAAAGTTGAATGCAGCATTCGGTAACACTCATTTTTGAATTAAAAAAAAATGATGTATTTCATAAGAATATATTATATAGAATTGAGGTATTATTGAACATTCTGTAATCGATTTAATCCAAGAAAAGTATATTTTAATCATAAACATATAATGACTAAAACAATTCTTAAGTCATATACAAGTACACAGCTATCATATATTATACTAAAATACTTTCATAGACTGTTAGATGCATATTTAACGCTGCATCTATGTTTAGAATCTCACTTTGAATTACGTCTAGTTAAGTACCTAAGTAAAAAGTTGCATATCGAAAAGAATCGAACAAAACGAAATGTTGGTGATTCAAATTCAATCAATCAAGGCAGATTTTACAGAACAACTGCGCTTTCTGCTGTTAGGATCTAAAACTAAAAACTAGTGTTAACTTTGTGTTTATTTATGATTTACTCATACATGTACTGAAACAGTTAAAATATATTTTCATGTTTTATAAGCTATTTATTTTGTATTACGTTGCTCAAATCCTGCCTCTTTAAAAGACAAAGCACAGCGTTTTTGAAAGTTTAATACTCAGCATTATCTTCAATTTCGAATAAAATCTTTGAGTCATAATTAATGCGACAGTCACAGTTTTGAAATATATTTTTTTTAAATATCTAAAAACACCCGGAAAAAACAATAGATTCCTAGAATTTGCTTCGACTGAAATGGTAAGACTTTCCTTGAAGTGCTGAAGGAATTATAATGATAATCATATTCTATTAAGGTACAGATTTGTCCATTAACACACACAAAAAAAAATGCCTCTTAACATCAAACGACTCTCGTGTCATGGACTCTTAAACGACCGAGGCTGCCGACGCATGTGGTCTCACAAACACTCAATGGGTAACAAATCTGGAAACCGGATGAATCAAGAAAAGTAGGGTGAGCACAGAGCCATTCCTCGGAAATCTTAATTGAATATGAGGGAGCGTTGCCTTGTTTTGAAGTTGGAAGACCCATTCTTAAAAAGCCCTTCAGAGTGAATAACTACGCATAACGAATCAGGATTTCCTGGATGTGGTCAACGTCCTTTATACAAACATTAAAAAATTTTTACTACCATACAAAACTGTACGTCAAACCAACTCTTTATAAATACTGAATGTTATGCTTTATATTTAAATAACAGAATGTTTTTCAGGGGCTTTCAAAAATCTCTTTATTTCAGTTTATCCAGTAGCCATCACAAATGATACACAATTGTTATTAACTTAAAAGCACTTTACTTGCATAAATCAGCAGAAATTCTCACTCCATAATATATATATATATATATATATACATTTAAGTCTCCTATAATACTATTAACTCGTACAACGTTATATGGAAACTGCATTATAAGAAAATAGATGGAGGACTTATCAAATTAATTGATATCCTATTGCATCGAAATTACGTTATAGGAAACTAAGAATTGATACCAATTAAATGAATTCGTACCACATTACATAGAATCGCTGTCGTGTATACCTGATAAAAGAATATCTTCAATAGTTTTCTTTCTTTCTTTCTTTATTTTTTTTTTTTTGTCACCTTTCTTTAAAGTACGAAATATAGGTTCATTCAAAATTAATGATTTTGCAATATATATATATATATATATATATATCTTTTTTAACAGTTTTCTGCTTTTATTTATTTCAGCATTTTGCAAACATATGGATAATGATCTTTTTTCAGGTAAATATAGCGGCAAGTAAAAAATCTTACCTAGATGTTTTCCAATGTTGTACAGTTCTAATAACATAAATTAAATAAGTCAAAAAGACTTTATTACTTATAAGTCTGAAAAGATTTAAAGACAATCTTAGAATAAATTAAAAGAGTGTAATACTTTATTGTGTACGTTTGCTCATTTTTAGGAAAATCCCCTGATAACCGAAACTGATAAACAAGGGAATACACCATAAATATCAATTACAAAAATTTAACACACACACATATATATATATATAATTTTTCTGAATTTCTTTTTTAGTAACCGGTGCTATAGTAAAACAGGAGTGGCAATAGATATGATGAAATAAAAAAGTTAGCACCTCATAATAACATTGCACTAGAACTAAAAAATGGCGACATGGTTTTATGATTTTGAACCAAGGATATGTAAAGGGATAAATATCACACTCATCAAATTTTCATACCGCTCTACACGAAGATATAAAAATGTCGTTAGGTTTCACGAGGAGAACACGAAAATCTCATAAAAGAATCTCAAATTCCCGATCTTTAAAATTATTGAAATCAGGACCAGACTACCGCAACTTTCTGCCCAAATGGAAATGTAATTTTTTCTAAATATGAAACCAAGTTAATTCTTATCCACTTTGTAGATGTGAAGCCGTGACTGCGAGTTTAATTACATAAAATAAACATTTGACTCCAATGCCTCCACCAACTCTCTTGTATCCAGAAAGAAAATTTCGAAATGTTTCGAACAAACCGAAACACCCAAGCAGCTGGTAATTCAACAAATCTATTATTCAATTTCATCCGCACATACTTCTCTAATATTTTATTATTGCTTCTATTGGACAATGTCAATATATTGTTTTTACTCCTCAACCTTCACCTTCACAAGCTAGGTGACTATTGTGCTGCACAACAATGCTTGTCTGAAAACCTTTCTAATGGATTGTGATTCCAATGCTCTTGCGTGACGAGCATTCAAGCGTAATCGCGACAAACTGTAATTATTTGCATTTATAAAGATTTCCGAACCCTGGATTTGATCCGCGAATTTACAGATTTATAAACATGGGCATACTCTTTTCTAGTTTTAAAATGTTCTAGATTGAGGGTGTGAAACTCATTTCCAACCTCGGGTCTATTTCTAACACGAGTAGCATTGTCTGTAGTTAACGGTTATAGATTCTCTTTTTTTAATTTACCTTTTCAGTAGAAGTACTGATTTGTATCATAGAGCTTGTGTTGTTCATAAATGACATATTATGTTATATAACTTCGATACACTAAGAGCATTATTACGAATCAAGCAATTATTTTACCTTTTATATCACAGTAAAAATACTCAAAATACGTCTATTTTTGGAAATCATATGTTCGTCGTTCATTTTTCGATTAGTTTTACTACCAGCTGCTTCGATAAAGACATACTGAATGCAAGAGTCTAAAATAGATGAGTCATGGTTAACGTATTAAATAATAATAAAAAAATTAATAAATAACAATTTGGGGGGAGGGGAATATCATCTTACTGGATAGAGAATAACCGTGCACAAATTAATAAGTATAACACAAATAAACTCATTTTTCTTGTTCTCTGAAATCGGAGTATTTAATGGTAGGCACACCTAGTAAGGCAATGAAACACTAATGGCTCGATAGATATTATTTTATTATCGGCTGCTAAAACATTCGCCACTATTGATGTGAGGAATGGTGTGTCTATTCAACACAAATAGTAATCATTCACTGGCGAATTTTATGGTGCTCTATCAATAATTATATATATGAATAGAGATTTTAAAAATTAAACTAATGCATTTTCAGTAATATTTTTGTCCCATGCTGTTATAGTGGTTAGGCCGCAAAAATATTCATTGTGGGCCTCTAGTTTGACATGCTTGTTCTAGATAGTATATAATGTGACGGCATCTTACTACCCATCTAGTCACTGATCTTAAAATTTTATATAAAGAACTAAATTTCACTGAAATTCAAGCACAGACCAATTAATTAAAGTAGTCAAATAGTCAGTAATATCCAAAATATATTTACTCCTCAAACATGGCTAATGCTCTCCACAACTAAGTTCTTTTTGGCGAGTACGAATAACTTTCATAATCTATCAAAGAGTACGCTCACCGAAATGCGATGCAAGTACCTCTTTCAATAGCTCCGGATGCATTGACCAAATCCACTATACAAACCAGAATATGTTCGCGCACGTCACATCACATCAACACTCTTCTTATTACTGTAATTTTAATTCATTTCAGTTCAGTTCTCTGTCGCTTTTATACGATTTGATTATATCTATTCACTCCACTTCCGAAGTCTATTTAATTTGCATCGTGTTCCATTTGCTTGAGGAGATTGAGAACTTGAATATCAAATCTGAAATAAACTCCAGATGTTAGACAGAGGGAAGTATCACATAGCCCATTACAATAAGCCAGTGAAAGACTTACAGTTGGATTGATTGCTACATTTTTGACTCTAGTTTAGATTAAAGGAGCCCAGTTTTCACATTACCTACTTCTCGCACAACTGCTTAGCTATTTCCCAAGTTTATAAAACGTAAGCTTAATATAAATCACTTTTTTGGAATTCATTTGTTTTATTAACAAACTTATGAAACAGTGCATAGAAGAGAAATTTTTTTTTATATCTAAGCAGAATAAAAGTTCCGTAACAAGATACAAATACTGGTTTCTAGAACAGAGCATATTTTGTTTCTAATTTTATTTCTAAAGCCAATATATATATATATATATATATATATATATATATATATATATATATATATATATATATATATAAATTGGAGCGCTTATTTAAAAACATATAATCTATCTCATGTAATGAACTGTCTTAAGCAATAATCATTCAATCGTAAGCACAACAAAACGAAAACAAGGATTTGCTTGCTAATCGAAATGGTTCATTGCTCTCCGAGATCATCAAACCGTTTCAGATATCAGAAACGTTTCCGAATAAAATGTGAATCAACATTTCCGACTTCTTAAAGATTTTTCCTACTTTTCGCATGACAGTACCTTCAGAAAGTCTTGAAAGTTAAACATATTACAGTTGATCAATGCAAAACCCCAATGAAATGGTGAAATATCGTAACGGCATCCTATTATATGTCTCGTCTGTAGTCTTAAAAGTTATTTTAATTAGCAAATCTGAATTTCATCTTAAGCTCAAGCATAGACTATTTAAATAAAATAATCAATTACATCCAAAATATATTTATTTAATCATCATATGAGGGAGATGCTCTCCACAGTTAATATCCTACCCTCGAATGCTAACAACTTCCATAGTCTATCAAAGAACACGCTTACCAAAGTGCAATGCGAGTATCCCTTCCAATTGTTTCGGAAGGGATACTCCTAATCTCACCAAATCCACTATACACGTACATTTTTCATTCATTTTTACTTGAATTTATTTAATACAATGGAGTCTTGTAACTCGACAGTTGAATTTCGGGGGAACTGTACAAACACGTCCATGGAATTGAGTTAAGTTATATATCATTTTTTATTGAAATGACTACTTTCACTGTTAGTTACTCAAAAGCGCATGCTAATTTTAAAACTCTACACTTTTAAGAAACCTAAAGTTTTCAGTACCCTCTCGGTTACTTTCAATTCTGAGAAGAATCACTGTTGGTTAATACAGCAAAAAAGTAAGAAAAAAAAGTAAACACAACGTCAGAAAGTTAAAAAGCAAGTACATGGAAAGTAAAAGTGAAAAAAAAGGGAGTATTCAAAAATATTTTAAAATTTTAAGGGCTCAATATGATAAAAGGATTGTATTCATATTTTAACAACACAAAAGTATTTTAATAATGATATATTTTTTTCTGTTTGAAAATGTGTTCCAAGTTTGGACCATGTTTCGTGACATCTGGTTAAGAGAGCCTTAAAGTTCAGCACATTGTCTGTATCGCTTCTTGCACATTTGCAATTTAATGTGTTATATAAAAATGAAATCCATATAACACAAATTCATGTTAGATAGTTAACTTTTATCTATGAAATTATATGGGCAATATTTCCCTGTTTCCATTCATTATTCTACGTGACATCATGCACAGAGAGTATCATTAGCTTTTTCTCTCTCTCTCTCTTTTCACGTCTGAAATCTTAAATATATTTTATTATCAAAAATAATACGTTTTATTAATTTAAAATGGTTAAAAATGAGAAAGTATTTAATTGAAATTTTACCAAGATTTTAAAAAAAATAATAATTCTACAATAACACATACATTAATTACTATCAACTATATATTTGGCTCTATATTAATAACAAGGTTTCAACTTTTACTTTCAAATTATTATACAAATATAAATATTTAAGCATACAGCATAAAATTATTTCCAAAATGAAGGCTTCAATTTAATAATAGTAATTTTAAAAAGAAGAGCCAGAATGGATGTTAAAGTTGTAAATATTTTATATCATCTAATTTAATAGAGGAAATGTAGATCTCTAGCTGAAATGACTGGGGAGCTAGATTTTAATAATTCAAGTTAAAGTACTGTAAGTGAAAAAGGGAACATGTAATCCAACTAGTTTACAGAATTGATAAATTATCAAGAACTGTTAATAATCACGAACTGATTAATCAAGACAAAAAAAAAAATGCATCAATGATGCGCTTACGTCCTCAAAGAAAGAAGTCAGTTCTAAAGAAAAGTTACCTTGAAAACGAATATTACGTTCATAAATTCCACCTGCGCCATTTTTTTCGCTGAATTCCTGACTGGAATTTTTATTATTTTTTCTTCAAATTCGTCTGCAAGCGTAAAAATATTTGTGGTAACAGATTCATTTTTCTATTATCTTTGGGTTCCCTATTTCAATAAATATGTTAATCAATGCAAAGTTGTCTAGCATTAAATCGCTTATTTTTGTTTTTAAAACACTCTGTCTGAGTATTTATAGAAAAAAAGCTTATATACTTGTTCATAGTAACAAAGAAAAGTTTCTCTTATCTTATTTTATGATTTCAGATTAAAAGTAGATAAATGTATATGTATTGGATTTATATTATTTTGAAAGTAAAGAATTTGGATTCTTATTATAAATAACCGAAATAAGATAGAATTTACATTTATTAAACAGTGCTACATGATGAATCATCTGTAATCTGAATCAATTTCTTCTCTACAGCGCAAAACCTCAATACATGATTATCATAAATCGCCATCAAACTTTTGCAACCGAATATAGAACGATAAATATGATTTTATACAAACTATTTAAACACAGGAAAACCTGGAAAGTCTGAGATGCTTAGCTCAAATTTCAAGATATGAAATAGTACATTTTAAATTAAAAAATTTCGTCATCTAAAAATGTTGTATAATCTCTATAAAATTAAGACTGATAACACAATCATCTTTTACACTATTCAAAGTACATTTGAGACACAATCTGTATATTTGACGATTTATATTTTTGGTCTAAAGAATTTTAAAAGAATCACAATTTATTAAGATAAATGTCTCAGACGGTTTACCCCGATCAAAGAATTTCGAGAGAACATTAAATTAACTAACACAAGAAGTAATATTTTATGTTCAAAATTAGTGCCTTATTTTTGATAAATGAAATAAGATAGAATTTACTTTAAAAAAATAGTTTTATGAGATTAGTCACTCCTAATCCAAGCCTTACAAAGGCTTTTATCAAAAATTTTATCCCAAACTTTGTCAATTTTGATATCGTTTGAAGAAGAGAAAAACTAAATAGTTTTTGAAAGGACAGAGAAATCAAAAGAAATACAAAAATTAAGTACCAGAAAATAAAGTAAAATAAATAGAATTTAATTTTTATGCTAATTATAAAATATTTCCAGATATCTTCACTACCTATATTAACATAAATAACCGTTATACTCCTTTAATTTCAAAACATCTAACGATTTAATAATGCTAATCCCGCTCGGTTAAACAAAAAATTTCGTTTATGGTTATCTTAATTAAATTTATGTCAACTACTTAACAAAGTATATGAACTGATATTATTCTAAAAATGGTACGATTGATAAAGAAGAGCATTTTAATTTATAACTAAATGCACAAAGTAGAAAGTGCAGGAATATATCAGTATATATTGTGGTTATATATATTGATATATTCAATATATATCCGCAATATATATTCAATATATATTGCGGTTTTAGAAGGACGAGAATTGGAATACAGCGAAAAATCGACGTAGTTTGAGTCTGAAGTTTTAATACAGAAAGACTGATTGAGTGTATCGATAAGATACTTAATTACATATTTTTAAACATTTCTGTGAGATAGTTTAAAACAGTATACGGAACATAATTTCTTGGAAATATAGTATCCAGCACAAGCATCAGAGCTAACTGCCTTTCTTTTCTCAGCACCTATTTAAACCATCTTAATTCAGTTGCAGAGGAGGCTTATTCAAGAGATTTTATGGAAAAATTCACAAAAATAAAGTTGCTTTTAATTTCGATTATAAATATACTTTTATATCGAAGATCTTTTTTCTAATTGCAGTTAAGAGGGCTTATATTCGAGACTTTGTGGTATGTTTTTCCATCCTCAAAATTCTCAAAAAAAAGCAAAATTATATTGTTATTAAGCAAGTTGAATTATATTTAGTTACAATACTTTTAATTGTTTTGCATCGTAAACATTTACGCGATTACGTGCTATTCTAAATTACTCGCGAATCTATCAAATTTAATTTCTTCCATTAAAAATTAGCATAGCTGTAAATTATAAAAACATCTGCTTGAGTTCTACCCGCAGAGCATCTAGAAGTATAACACTATAGCAAAATACGTGCCGTTGTTTTGGTTAAGTGTATGTGTGTTCCACATGCATTAAAATCCCATCACCCTTTAGATTTGAGTCAATGCACATATGTTGGAAATGAATAATTCCAACTCTCTAACTTTCATTTGGTGTTTATTCCAATAAAACATAATTCTCACTGGCAATTTTCTGTTCAATTTGAAATGTACAATCTGATGAGTTAAAGTGATCGTATCAAAATAATGTGGACCAACATACTTGAGGACCATAATGTGGATTCGAATAGTTTACTCACGTAAAAGAAGAAAAATAATTTTTTATCTAAATAAAGAAGGTCGAATAAATTTCTTTATCAAAAAAGACATCTTAATCACTTAAAGATGAAGCAGGAATATATTTTTAAATTTTATTCAAACCATTGACTTCCAATGAATTTAATAAAGAAAGTGCAGTAAAACGCGATACAATTACGTTTAGAGTAACAAATAAAAGAAAACAGATATAAAATATAAAAACAATATTTTGATCTCAACATTTTAATAATAATGGTGATTTTTGTATGATAAAAAAAATTAGTGAGTTTTAAAACAAGTGTGACAGCGATTTTTTTGCCATACCTTGGCGATGAGATTATTGATGTTGATATTCAATAAAATAAGGCAGTCGTTGTGAGTAATAGATGTTTGATTTTATTAAATGATTCTGGAGCAATTTATGCTTTTATGATTCCAAGCCATGACGAAATGAAGCGCATGAAGTTGCGTGGTTCACACAGCAAGTGTCAGCAAAGAAAGAAAGCGATAGATTATGTAGAAAGCTTTTATACCTCGTAGGGAAAAGGGAGTTTCCCAAAATGATTTTGTTGATTCAGCAATTAAAAGGGACTCTGGATATTACTGTAACATGCACTAATCCAAGGAGGAAATCAGTATATAAAAGTGGAAGAAAAGTTTGGCGTTAAAAATGTGGATTAAAATTATTTCTATATAAAGATATATATATCAAACAGTAATATTACAAACTAGCTCACAAAACAATGATTTTTTTTAAAAATTAATACTAACAATTCCTTTTCGAACACTTTATATTAAATTAATTACAATAAAAATAATCATTATCAAAATTGTTTTTCAACATTACTTAACTTTCTCTTACCGTGAATGGATTATATATTTCAAACACTTATGAAAATTTTAGTTTGTGAATTAGGCTTTAAGGTAAAATTAATCACGAGATTAGTATGAAAAACATTTGTGTGACCAAAATATTTCTTATTCGTTAAAACAAAAATATTTTAAATCAAACTTTTAATACGTATTTTAAATAAAATAATCTGCTAAATACCAACCAAAAACGACGTCGTAAGATCTGTTCCCAATGAGATCATGACAATAAAATATCTCATTGTTAACATAATTTTCTCTTATTCCAAAACTTTTAACTTATTCGCCAAAACAAAACTAACTTACAAAGAAAATTCACAACAAATAAAAACACTATAATTAACACCATGTATCATTTACACAGTGCAACAATATCAACACAAAAAGTGCTATCATAAGCAAAACTAATTATTCCTTTTCGTGACACATGTGAATTTCACATCACAACGATACCCCTTTTTTCCTATCCAATTAATAACAAGTCTTACAATGCTCAAATGTGTTCCGTATTCTAACACGAATGAAAATTACGTTCCGTTTTAACGGCTCATTGCACTCGACAATGGCATCATAAAAAAAAAAATAATAAAACGGTGAAATTTTGATGGCGCTTGATAGACAAAGTATTTGCTGTTGTCACAGATGGTGTCGCGCGTGCGGCTTTTACTTAAGAAGTGTTTCTCGTATGCACAGCACGAGTTACAGATGGATAAGATCATCGATAAATGATGCGGAATGTGAAGTTCCACAAACCTACATTCGGCAGCATGACAAAAATAAATACTTATGTGTCTGAAATGCTGTAAAGATTAATATGGTGACGAGATTTAGAAAAAATACGATTCAAATAATCCCACACTGTAGTGAACAGTAATCCGAAAACAAGATTCATTCTGTATATTTTGTGTAAAAGATGTATAGTACTAGTGGCTTCATTTTTAATAGAGGGAATACAAAGCTTTTGTTATTTAAGACAATGCTAATTATAGATTATATAATTCAAAAGAAATCTTTATATATATATATATATATATATATATATATATATATATATATATATATATATATATATATATCTGTGTGTGTGCGTGTGTGCGTGCGTGTGTGTGCGCGTGTAATTCGAAATATTTTATGTGTAATTAAATAACTATACTTTTTAATCATGAACAAGCTGGAAAGTAATCTCAGTAACTAAAAAATAAAACAAAATGTAAGAAATCATTTCTGTACCATTGAATAAAAAGATACACACCAACCACAAAAATATACAGATATAACATTGTAAACAAAGAAAAAAGAATAAAAATAAATATGCAAATTTAACTATGAAAATGAAAACATCATGTACTTTCGAAATAACTAAAAGAAAGTAAATTAAACGAAAAATGCCACATTCTTTTGACTTCCACGCCCTGTGAGCACTTCGATTCATAGTTCTATTTAAAATGAATCAGCCCTTGTGTGAAGAGTCCCGAATAAAGTAATATCTGTAAATGCTAATTTATACAATTTTTTTTAGTTATATAGTCATTCGTCAACCTGGTTTAAAATTTAGTATGGCACAAGCCATTTGATCAGAAATGCATTTGTTTATGCAATTTATTAGACTCTCGAAAATATTCATTTTCTGGAAAGGTCGATCGACTCATATAGAACAGTTCAAGAATGAAATAAATTAAAGTACTAGGACATATTCGGGGCAAATAAAGTAACGAAATTAAGTCTCCTCGTTTTTGTGACATACATGTTTTAAAATTATTTGTAATGTTTAGATTTTTTTGTGTGACTGATAATAATAATTTAATCCTTTTATAGAACTCTAAAAGAGATTGCTTACTAATAAAGTTTTTTTTTTTCCTTCTTAGTTGAATACAAAATATTTTACTAATCATGTATAAAATAATGCACAAAAAGTAGCAAACCAACTTTTTTTTAAAGATGTTACAGTATATGTTCTTTGAAAAAAAATTATAGAGCTTGATAAGTTTAGTAAAAAAAAATTCTTTTTTCTTTCATACAAAATATTATTTCTCAAAATTTAAATATTTGAAGGGAAAAAAAACATTTTTGACTTATTGTATGAATAGGCATCATTTTTGGATGCATAAAAATTTGGAAGCATATAGTGAGGTAGTTTTTTTTAAACGATACCTAAATGCAAATATAGCTCAAAAATCATATTCACATTCAACTAAGAGGGAGGGAAACATTTTTTTACTAAAATATTTGTTTTATAGTTCTATAGAATGATTAAAATATTATTATTAGACATACACAACTCCCTACGCTCTATCAATAATTTAAAATGGTATACGTCACAAAAACAAGGCGTTTTAAAGCGATATTTTATTTTTCCTCGCATGCCCTGATACTCCTAATAGCATTTTCATTGTCGTTTACCTTTTTGCTTTGTACAAAAGCAGAGTTTTCATTTTAATGAGTTTTACTCTACTTGAATGCATTATGATTTAAAAACGCGTCACTTTCAGACTGTTACCTCATTTATTTCCCGCTTAATTTTGTCAGAAATTAAGTCAAGGTTTTAATGCGTCACTCAGAACAAGAACCGGCTCCTGAATCTTAAAGACCGAGATTCGTTCTAAAGTTCACTGGTTCTATTGAACTGTCCAAATCTTTAAACTTGTTCTGGAACCTTCGACCGACATTACCACCAATCCTTTAATCTATAATTTAAGTGGTTTATAAAACAAATTAAATTAAGGACGTTCTGAGATTAAATTTAACATTACCCAACAATGCAATAATTAATTGTAACTCGAAAAATTAATTCAAACAATCATGCATAAAATCGGATCATATTCAGTGTGAAATATTTTAAATATCCAAGGCATATCAGATTTTTTAATCTAACACATCCAATTCAGATTACCGTTCACCTAAAAAACATATTTGAAGCTTAATTATAAAATTTTGACAAATACTGGTCAATAATCTGGATTCACAAAACAAACGAATTTCAAACATCTGAAAATGCTTGAGTTTTTAAACCTGCTCTACATATTGCATTTAATAGAATATATTTATTTTCGCTATAAATTATCACTATTTAATTTATGCTAACTAATTCAACAATTAACGTAAAATATGAAGAAAAAAAAACCGTTCTTAAAATCAATGGTTTACTATTAATCATAATTCATTCGCACATGTTAAGGGCTTTTAAAGAAGATAAAAACAAAATGTTTATATTTTTATCGTGAAACTCAGAAAATGAAGAAACGAAAATAAAATATTCTTTTTCTACTCAAGTATATATATGAAAAGTTTTATATGTATTAAGAAGTAAATTTTATGAAATAAGAATGTTACAAAATAAACTTTAATCATACATTTTTTTTTAAATTTATTATTTGAAACTTTTTTTTTCAAAACAATTTAAAAGAAAAAATTGTTGGAAAAATTCAACGGACATTAAATACTACATTTTTCTCTCTGCTTTAAAAAGGGTAGAGAACAAAGTATTATATTCGACAATTTTATCTTTTTCATTAAAAATCAATATCATTTACCATTTAAGGAATCGTAAAATTAAAATTAATAAGAATTTTATATATTTTTAAAAGTAAAAATTTTAATTGGGAATTCTGAACAATAAAAAACTTTTTTTCCAAATCTTTGGATTCTAAAAATATATTTACAGTAAAGAATCAATTTAGATAGTCTCTTA
Source organism: Nephila pilipes (assembly GCA_019974015.1). Classification (NCBI taxonomy): domain Eukaryota; kingdom Metazoa; phylum Arthropoda; class Arachnida; order Araneae; family Nephilidae; genus Nephila; species Nephila pilipes. Next base: position 248,726 of record BMAW01022053.1, read on the forward strand.
ATTAATAAGAATTTTCTTGCACTCACAGGGGAAAAAAATCATATTCGGAAACTATAATGCTATTTTTGTTTCAGTAAATAAAATTTTCAAATAGAATAGCGTTATAAAGCAGCAGAAATGGCAGATGTGTATTCTGAATAATATTTTTCCCTTCAGAATCTTCGTTTTGTGTTTTACAGGAATCTCGTTTATGTAACGAAAACATTACTTCCGCAGCTGTGATATGTTCTCACTTCACTTCAAAATGTTAAAAATTGTCAGAATAAAACATTGAATAGCATCTCACTTTTTACACAGCATTACGTGCAAAACTTAAATCAAAATAAAAAAAAAAGTGTTTTATGTTTTCTTCCTCTCTAAAAGTGCAGTGACCTCACTTTCGCTTATGCCAATAAAGTCGTGTTAAAGACAAAAAGACTAAAACAAAAGACAAAAACTTTGAATTAACTGTAACGGCCAAATACATTGAAACGTTCCTTTTACGATAATTAACATTAAATGCAGTGAACCAACGGTGTCGTAATTAAGTATGTACCAGCCTGTATTTCAAAAGAACTGCTCCGAAAGAATAACGGTTAAAAATAATCTTCAACGGTACGCTTCAATTGTACTCGGAATAAACAATTAAAACAGGAAAATAATGGCGGGAAATTAATTAGATCTTTAAAATCGTAAATATCGAATGCAGTGACAATGACGCCAACTGAAAGCGAAATTTGAATCCATAAATAGAATAAACGACCCTTTGCCCTTAAGATGATGAATTACTTTAACGTTCATTTTTAACATCAACGGTTTTTTTCTCAGCAAAGAAATTTCTAAGACGAGTAGACTCCATTCAAAACGACTTATTTGTTCAAGACAAAAACAACGTTAAATGGGGATTGCTTGGCTGATATCCAGGAATTATTTATGAAATTTAAACTCGTACACATAAACGGTTACAACAGCCATTGTTTAAAAAATACAGAAACTGCAAGTTGCAAGATGAATATTTGAGGTTTTGAGTGACGTAAAAAGTTGCTTGTCAGGTTATCGAATCGTCATTTTCGCAAATTTTCTTCGTGAGATTTACACATCTATTAAAAAGGAAATATAATTATTTAAATTTCGAATAAAACTTAATTACTCTATTACCATTTTTATTTACTAGATTTGAAACTTTAAATGTATTTATTTCTGATATTAATTATGCTATTTTCACGTAATAATTAAGAAAATTATTCTACAACAGAAGAGCATTTAATTCTCACCTGCAGATTTCAGAAATTCGTCATTCTTCCGATATTGTGCAAACATTTTTATTTTTACAGCATAAATTTTCTTCAAATTTTATTCAAACAATGCTAATAATCTTCCATTTGGAACAACTTATTTTAAAATCAAGTTTCATATCCAAGAAGTTCTGAATATTATTTACTGTAAGAATAAGAAATAAAATATTTTAAAATATAAATTTATTTCAGTGTATTTTACATTAATTTTTGTTTATTTTACGTTTTGATTGTACTTCCTAAGAGCTGGATCCGTTATCTTTTTGTTTAAAAATATCCGTTTCTAAATACTTTATATCTCTCGCGCCCGCGCGTGTGTGTGTTGATAAATTAAATATTTACAAATGTCTTTCCATTTAACTATTTTTAACGCCAAACCTTTTCTTCACTTTTAATTACACTTATTTCCTCTTTGAAATCGCACGTGTTATGTCATCTTCGCCAGCCCCATTTTTAAACCAGCTTAATTAACAAAATTATTTCGGAAAAACCCTTTCTCTGGTTGGCATGTGAAATAATCGTTTGGCTCGATCTGACGTTCTCTTTCTCTGCTGCCAGTTGTTGCGAGAGCCACGAGCTCGAACTTTCATTAAGGCTCGACAATATCTCAAAAAGTAGTTCGCTTCAAACATCACCTACATTGTGATCAAGATCAAATAAATTACAATGGTTTATTAAAGCTAAACGACTGCCAATTATTCACTTCATCGACAATAACATAGCATCATCAAAAAGTCAGAAAAGTCGACAGAGACGATCTTACAATAAAGCCGGCAGGATAAAACTGGGGATGCTGAAATCAAGGGATTTCGACAAAACCTAAATTACAAGTTCATAGGATCAACCGAGCTACGGGTGCCAACTTTAATCTAGAATTTTCAAAAACATTAAAAACGTACCATAAAAAAAAGAAAGCTCGCTGTTTATGGATGGAAATACTTCATCAATGCTTTTATTTTGTTACTAATGAAAATACGAGTGCTGTGTTTTCTCAAAAAAAAAAATCATTTACTTTTGTCCCTATGATTCTAATACACAAGAAAAAATTTATATAAATCAAAAGAAAAGTATGTATATATTCCGATGCTTCAAATAGTGATAGTGAAACAACAGTAAATTTAAAAGATTATAAATGTTTTAATATAATTACTGTTGTTATAAATTCATAACTCTTCTTGTTTCATTATAATTTTAGTACATTCTTAATTAAGTTTTAAAATGTAAAATTTGATTTAGTTTTATTTTTAAAAAAAAGAAATTGTGTTGTTTTTCATTGGTTATTACAAAATGTAAATTAAGATCTTTCGTTTATTATATTATGTTTTGAAATTATTACTACTCTATTAAATTTTGAAATGTTAATTTTATTAATATAACATGTAATATTTTTATTCATACAATTACGAGGATGTAAAAAAACAAATATAACCGAAACAATTAATATACACTGTTGTTCAAAATTAAGAGAATTTTCCAGTTTGGTCGATTATCTCTAGAACTACTGGACAAAAGTTAATGAAATTTGGTTTGTATATAGAGTTGATATAATACAAAAAAAATAACCATTCAACAGTTATAATACACATGTATGATCGTGCATAGCACTCATCAGAGTCGCAAGGTATGAAACAGCAGTTGCAGAATAGACCAAAAAAAGGGGGGGAGGGTATGAGCCATTCTTACAGATATGCAGGCCTCGCACCACGATTTTATGCTGGAAATAACGGAGTTAATGAGTTCCTGTGGCAATTGGTCTCAGTCGTTCAGCAACACTATTTTCAAGTCTTGGATAATCGACCAAATCGGAAAATTGGAGGGGGCTTGCAAATTGCAATTGCCCTCCAGCTAGAGCATTCCAGGCATGCTCTATAGGATTGAAGTTTTAAGATCTGGCTGGCCAATCCATCCAGCGAATATCATTTTCCATAAATTCGACGACCAGAGGAGCTCTATGTGGCTTTGGGTTGTCACCCATTAAAAGGAAATCAGGACCAACTGCACACCTGAAAAGGTTAACATAGGGCTCCAAGATCTTCTCCTTATACATATCAGTAGTCACAGTGCCTCAAAGACATGGAGGTGTGTGCGGCCATCCAACAGGATGCCTGTCCAGAACCATCAAGCTTCCGCTGCCGTAATGGTCGATTTCTCGGACATTGGAAGGAAGGTAGCAAGCCCCTGGTTCTCTCCATATGAAAGTACGGCGAGAATCACTGGTTAGGCTGAACCGGAGCTCATCAGTGAAGAGAACGGTAACCCATTGATCCATGTTCCAATCTCTAAGATCTCTGCACCTTTTTAAGTGGACTCTCCTGTTCGCAGAACTGAGCAAGACGCAAACAACTGGTCTTTTTGCAAATAGCCCTCTCTCATGAAGTCTTCTGGAAACAGTCACCCTTGAAACTCGGGTTCTTGTGGCCGCATACAACTCATGAGATACCTGAAAAGCTATAGCATTCCTGTTAATCCTCGCTATAATGGACAAATGGTGCTTCTCTGGCCGTTGTGGCTCTTGGGTGGTCTTGTCCAGGTTTTCTCTCGACGGATCCGTCATTCTGAAACTGTTTCCTTAAGTTTAATACGACGCTGGGCGTTAAATAGAATTCTCTGAAAATCTGGATTTGAGACTGGCCTGCTTCTAGCCTACTCACAATTCGCCCCCTTATTCCATCATCTAAGCGTTGGTCATTACTCACTTTTACTGTCTGAATTTCAATTTAAGCGATTGCTGCCAAAAAAAAAAAAACAGGAAATTCGGCAAAATGTGCTAGCGAAAGAAATGCGGATTTCGGCACGCGTTCTTATAAATCCTGTTTTTTGGCTAGTTCCTCCCTCACATACATATACACTTGCGTATTCGATGTAAAAAATTCGCATCTTAGTTTCGAAGCAGTATTTTTACATTTCGTTCAAATCTTTTCGTGAAATTCGACAAAATATGCAAATTGTCCTAATTTTGAACACCAGTGTACATCAGAACTTCTTAATTCTAAAAATCAAAATCATAAACCTATTCAATTAATTTCTTTTGACCCAAGTAGTTCTGTAAATGCGGGTTCATGGTTAAAATATTTAAATTATATACATGTGAAGAGCTTAATATGGATGATTTATGGAAATTTACAACTATCTCTAATTACTTGAAGAACAATGCTTTAACTGAATACATTAACTGACATGACAGAGTTAAAAATTGAAAAGGATTCGCTTGTTTGAAACTGAAAAATATATTGCCTCAACAATAACAAACTTAAGTGATTTTTCACAAAAAAACATTCAATGGAAGAGAAACAGCCCAATAATTCCACGAAAAATTGGAAATAGTCAGGCAATTAGAATTTTTATTAGGAGGAATAACAGCCAATCCTATAATTTACAACTACTTTCTATATACCTTCCTAATAATCCATCAGAATAGCTAATAACATCTACCAAATTATTAAAAATGTAACACAAAGAAAAAATATTTGAAAAACCCTGCAATACCGAAACTCTAAAATTTAATGCACCTATCGATAAATAACGAAATTGGCAACCTAGACATTTGAAACCAAATAGCACACACAAGGCCTTTTTCCCAGAAAAAAATTAAAACCCTTTAATAGACCAAAAATTTAATTGCCACCTAATCTTTGTAGATTCTGTGAGTACCGAAGAATTCCAAATAAGCATCACTGGGTTAAAGTTTGTCCTTTAAGAATTCCTGTACCACTAATAACCCCTCCAAAACCTACTGCACATTTTGTCAACCATCGTCTTTTTCAATTTGAGAAAATTATGTCTCTATTATTTTATATTTTTGTAATAATCTATTTTTTAGAGTCACTTGCACTTGCTCTAAAAATAAATGCTTTTTATATTTAGTGCGTTTTTGCAAATTTCAAGAACTCTTTTTCGTCTACAAATGGATGGAAAAACAGCGAGAAAACAGTAAAAAAAAAACAAAAAGGCATGTGTCGACAATTTTCTTTTCAGAACGCTCTAAGGAAATTCCTGTCGTTTCATCATTTTGTTACTTTTGAAAGTTTTAAATTAAGCCATGAAGTGTCGCATACATATTTACTTTTATAACTTATTGTGATATTTTTGTTTCATGTTGGTGCTATCATTATATTTGAAAGTGTTTTGAATGTTTAATACATTCGCATAAAATGTTCGTTAATTACTCCACACCATGAACAAGAGTTAAAGAATTTGATAGAATATTTTTAAAAACTAATAACTGAGTTTCCATCTTCACTGGGTCGTCAGTAACCCTGGTAAAAGTGTTGTACAAGTCACGTGGAGGGGGTAAAATTAGACGTGATATTAAATTTATCATCTTTCCTTTTATTTAATTAATCTAAACGTAAAATTCTAAAACAGGAAAGAGAACGAAAACTATTGCTATGAATGATTATAGAAAAGCTCCATTAAACTTAGGATATTCAATGAAAAAAATCAGATTTATTTTCGTAAAATTTACTTTCAATCGATCGTATAATTTTCTTTAAAAAGCAAAAAATCCCCTTAATGCACATTTACTACAGAAAAAACAATAAATACCTATTTCTCAAAGTGCAACTCAAATTTATATCCGAGGAAAAATGAAAGCTAAGAAAAAAAATTACAATTAAGTTTCAAACAGAAAGAACATGTGAAATTAGATTTATTTGTATAAAATGGTGTGGAAGTAATACCTCGTAACTATATTTATTCCAAATTGTAGTGCGTACGTGTATTTACATGTATTTTATAGAATTTACAGCATGTACATGTGTTTACATGTATTTTACAGTATTTACAGTGTGTACATGTATTTACATGTATTTTATAGTACTTACAGTGTGATATGCATTTATACGTATTATCACTCAGAAGTAAAAACAATTAAATTGAAAAATTTAATTTTTTTTAAAGTGTCTAGGCTCTCTTCTGAAAATTTGACATTATTACATCTGCGAGATATCACATCTACACCAATGCTATATACACACAACAATTCTGAATAAGTTTTAGTTACGACGTAACACTTCTGCATCATCGTTAAAATAAACCATAATTTAAAAATAACTATATATGAAAAAAGTAGCATTTTTCAAGAAGACAAACAGTGCGACCAGAAAAGAGCTCTAAGAAGCTAATATTACCTCAATTAAAATAACCCTAGTAATATTTATGAATAATGACTGATTATATATCATTAATTAAAGCATTTTTAATTTATTATTGCAGTAAATAAATTTCAAATCCACATAAATTTCTGAATGATATTATCTACTAAAATTCTAGACACACATTTTTGAGGCAATAGCTAATAAATGTCATGGCAAAACATATTTTCTATAGTTTTTAGCAAAAATTAGTAAAATATTACGTCAAATATCAGGCAATTAACAGATTACATTGATTTAGTAAAGAAAATATGTTTTTCTAAACCACATATGGTACCATGTCACGCCTGGTTCATATATATTAGTATGAATTACTTAAAACTGTCTGGACCTTGAGCATTCTTTCCTTACCTTCTTATAGATTTACCGAACATAAATTTCCTTGTTACTATTAATTAAACTTTTCAGCCACTTTGAAAACATATGACACGACGAACTGGTTATGTGATGTAAAACTGCTTTGGTAATGAGCTCAAATAGTTACAAAATAATTAAATAAAGCTTTGTTCTAAATAAGTTACTTACAAAATTTGTATATTTTTAAATGACTGAATTATTCGGTATTAATTTTTTTTCATTTTATTGATTGAAAGCAAAGCTCTTTTTATCATTGTGAATTACAAAAATTTTCAATTTTTTTTTTTCATGAATTAAGTTCTAAATATTGAATATACTTCTTAATAAAACAAGCGTATTCCAATAGGCATAAAAGTACTGAATTTTGTTTAGAAAAAAATGCATTCATTTAAGCAAAAATACACTAAAAATGTCCATACCGATTTATTTTTGCATTTACATAAAAATAATGTATTGTATTTAAATAGTAGACAACAAAGGTTAAATAATAGGCAAATTCATCTCAGAATTGGTATCGACTTAAATGAATTGACGGTTTCAAAAAATTCTTCTAGAATATATTGAAGAATAAAAAGATAATATTATATATCTATTGATATTTTTTTTTAAGAAATATGCATGATTGTTTAACTGACTGAATAAGTAACTGATTAATCTTAAAATAGAGTCATTAGAGTTAGAAAGTCTATTACTAATCTCTTCTCAATTTTGAAAAGAAAAATCTGAAATAAGCAGATGCCTCAAGAAAATACATATATTTAACATGGTACTATATATATATATAAACAATTAATAATAAATTGCTATAAATTGTAGTTTATTAATTTAAAGTATTTTAACGTTTGTTGAATCGACTTGCAAAAAAAAAATCGTCTGCTGACAATAAATAACATTACAGTTATTCAAATTTTTTCAGGAAATTAACAAGTGTAGAATACGTTTTTTGTTGTAATGAAAGACATGAATTCGAGTTTTGTGTAATAGACATAAGTTGCTCATGTACTCGTATACCTTTGCCTCATCAAAAGTATATTTGATATCTAAGTTATATTTAAAAATGGTTAAATTTACAAAATAAGGTTTCGAAGCAGTTTTTTTTTTTTTTCTTTTTTTTTCATAATTATTCAAAACAAGATGCCTACCACAATTTTTTAGTGTTCTAGCAGTTTGCTTAAATTGTATTAAAATTTTAGGTATTCAAAAACACTTATTTATCCAGTATTCATGAATTTCAGTGTAGCATTTATAAATTTCAAATAAATAAAATTTATAATGTAAATGCGAAGTCTTATGAATTATGGGGAAAAACATTCACTATTGTTCTTACACATGGCTAACTAAATGATGGTTTTTTAGATGTAATTAAAAATATATACGAAACGAGAGAAAATTTAAAATAAAAATAACAGTCATTTTAAAAAGAAAGAAAAGTACAAAAACTTCCTTATAATTTAGTTTCTTCATTTACATAAAAACTATTTTGACAATATATTTAAACACATTACTCTCATTAGATATTGTCGATTTCTTAAAAGTTTCGGCTCTTTGCCTTTTCGTCATTTACTTCTGCCTCTCTCGTCATTTACTTCTACCTCTGCATATTTAAAATCGTAAAATAATTTAAAATTTAGATAGACTCATTTAACATAAAAACTTTTCGGCAATTTCAAAAAAAAAAAAAAAAAATGTCTTGTGTTTCACTATTTTCCGTTTAACGTTTCTGTTTATTTTTTTACATTCGCAGTTGTCACCGACCGACGAATTCTGTCGTAAATTGTTGTCATGTATTAAACATAAGGAATCATTTGAGGCACATATAGTGTGCGTGAGTGAATGTTATAATAATTTTTTTTCTTTAATTGAAGATTTTCAACGCCTATGTGTATACTATATTTTTCATTTTATGAATTCCGCGTGTTTGTTTGTTTTTTTACTAGTAACATCCCAAGCTCCGTTTTAAATGCAAAATTTAGGAAAAACCCCATTCTTCTCTCAAGTATAAAGGTTCTCGGCTCCGATTAACTAGCCTCTTTCTCTACTGACAACGCTCTCGACCAATAGGATAGCTAGCTCTCAAGTTAGCAACTTCCAAATGGTTCTGAACAATTTTTCCCCTTTAGTCTAACACCAGCGCAAGAAGTTGCTCCCTGATTGGCTTGTCAGATAAATTTGTCACCTGACTCAAAACCATTTCAAACCAAAAGCAATTCTTATCCATTTTTTTTCTTTTAAATTTTCAAGTAATTTTATAAACTTAATGCTTTCACTTCTAAATCTTTTTAAGAGGTAAATGTAATTCTAAATTTTTTAATTAATTTTATTAATTCGTGGACAAGTAACAAGCCAGAGCAACTCTCAGCATATCGATAGGAGATTAAAGATTGCCAGACCTATATGTTCCATTATTCATCCAACCTATATTCTCTACTGACACTTTCTGCGTGATCTATCCTAATTACTGTGCTATTTCGTCATGGCTGAATAATACCTTATTATGAATAAATGGATACCAATACAGTTCAATAAACATCATGGTTGAAAATATCCGTAAACGATTGCCTTCATTCAAGACATCAAAAAAACATGGGAGATGATTTCACACACACAAACATACATACACACACAGACACACATATATATACACTAAGAGATATTACATTTATGCATTTCCTTTCTCCATTAATTCCAAAAAATAATTCTTTCTTTCCCATCAAATATGCATTATAAAACAGTCAACAGCATTCTCGTTCTAAACACTTTTGAGAATTGGATGCTACTTAAACATCCCACGATGACTCCAACAAAAATCGCTTGTTTGCATTCTTTTTCGTGATAGGTGAATATATGTTTGTAGAAAGAATAGGTAACGATTTTTCAAAATGGGTCGTTGCCAGATAAGTAGTCATCACCGTATTAGCATCCAATACAGAAAGCAAAAAGTATAAACGAAAGTTTAAAGAATAAAGAAAATTTAAAAGTAAAATTTGCTGATGCAGTTGCTTTCGTTACACGTTTTAAAGAAGAGTATTTGATGTAATACATCTATTTTAAGCAAATAAACGCATGCGTTAACATGAATAGTAATGTGGAAACAGGTAACGAATTTCTTCACATAGATTTCGCTATGAACTAATAACATGTTAAAAAGAGAATTAATTGATCTGTTACCAATATGATTCTATTTGAGCACAAGAGTTTAATGCTATTATTTGTATATTATTCTTTAACCAAATCGTTTTCAAGTTTAAATTCTAAAAAAAAAATTCATTTAGTAATAAAGAATGAAAGAATACAAAGAAGACTCAAAAAGTACCTGTTTCGGAAGGCAAATGGTATTGTTAAGACAAGTTGGGGAAATCATTGTTTTAACAATACCATTGCTGCAGCCATTTTCGTCATTTTGTGTCAAGTTGTTACCGTAGAGGAGACATGAATTTATCATCATACACAGGAAACCAATCAACAATAAAAGCGTGGATTGCTTCTGGTGAATCTGCTCCAAAAAAAAAAGGCTAAAACAGTCTCAATGGCCGGAACAGTTATGGCGATGAATTTGGAATGCACAAAGGGTGTCATACTCGTGAACTTCTTAAAATAAAGGGGAATGATCAATGCTCTAAACTACATTACTAAGTTACTCTGCATTCTCATTTCTAATTCCTAATACCCCATTTGCCTTTCCAAACACAGGTACTTTTTGAAACACTCTAGTATAACTGAAAAATGAAAAATTCGTCTTCCTATTAAGTTTTAAAAAGTTAAAACAAAACAATGAAAATGTAATGAATGAAATATATTCTCGTAACCTTTGGTTTCTGTGAAATTTCAATGATACTTTTATGGAAAAATCTCACATAATTACTTCCATATTCTTTTGAATAATAAATAATTCAGTACATCTCAAATGTCTGCCTTATATTTACAATACTTTTACTGTTTTAAAGGTTATGTTTTAGTTTTTTTTTTACTGCACTTATAAAGGCAGTGTACTGCTAAAATAATTTTTTCTTTACTAAAGGAATGTGAAAATTTTTATAAAAATGGAAAATTATTTTTGAGTTAATTTCATTTTAAAATGCGAAAACGATTAGTATAATATCAATTCTTAAATCATATGCTTTACCGAATATCTTGAATAAGAGTCTAGATCACGTATTTCGTAGTCATTTCAAGGAATATTTTTATATTTCCTCTTACATTTCCCAACTTAACACATATTTAGGAACAAGTATTATTTTTTTCAAATAATAATTATTTTCAGATTAATTTGAGCCAGATTAGAAAAGAAGCATTGATCAGAATCAGTTTTATTTATTCTAATTAAGTTTTTTTTTTTTTTTTTTTCAAAAGTACCATTGGAATAACACGAATTTGTGACATGAAAAGTAGGAAACATAATTTCTGACGTCAACCAAGCTTTGATTTTCATTATAACACATCATTTCTCTTTCAATGGAAACTAGCCTGTATTAGTGGGGGAAAAAGAGAGAAAAAATGTTTCTTCTTATTATCATTTTTCTTTAAAAAAAAATTCATTTAAAGCACATGACAATTTTACCGTGAACCTTGTCAACAAGTAAAAAATTTCACTAAATAACTTGGAATCAAATTTTCTTAGCTTTCGAAACGCAAATTGAACGCTTATGTTTACCTCATAAACATCAATACATCTTATTCACATTTTTGAAACTGAAAAATAAATATAATCTAGAGATCAATCATCTCCCAAAAACTAATCTCGTTTTCAACGATTTTATTACCTCTGCAATTCTTTAGCTGATAAAAGAAGAAAAAGCGAACTTTATTTACAATAATCGTCATCCTACAAAACCGTACATTTAAGAAGCTGCAAAAGCAAACAAATTCAGTTCCCTATTATCTTTCCTGAAAAAACAGATAAAAACGCTGTTCCATTATCACAGCTTCTTATTGACTCAGGTGCAACATAGTCGAACATTCCACAGTTTAAACCTTCCAAATGGCGATTAATTCAGTCTCCTCAGAGCAACAGAACATAATCACTTCCCTCAAAAAGGCCATTAAAAACTCCAGACAGGCTCGCTTTATGGGTCTTGACATTAAAACCTGTCGAGTCTGAAGTTTTTAAACAAGATTACCTTCCCTTCGGTATACGTTAACTGTAATCCAAGAATCCTCTCAAGTGTTAGATAATGGAATAAAAACTTCCCCTCCTTCTTGAACCGTGCTTTACCTTTAACCATGTTTACGGAAGTTCTTTTTTTTCACGTTCGATATTCTTTTACTCCAGTGTCAGAAGAAAAGAATAACACACTTCTTGCATGGTCCAGTGGGCCTTTTCAAAAGATTCTAACGGGATCTTAATATCGTAAGCGGTCGTTTCGCCCAGCCGCATTTGCAAGCTGGCAAATCGAATGAATGATGATAAAAAAAATAATAATAAAGCGCTTTCGTTATTAATTTCGTCTGATGTTTTATCAGAGTCAAATGTGAGTGGATTTAGCCATAGCAGTAGTTTTTGCATCTGACATAAGCAGATTACGTATTTGCGCACGAAGGCGGGAAAAGGACAAAGGAAGACTGGATTTCTTTAACAATCTTGTATGATGTTCTGACGTTTCACTTCAGATGTTTCGGTTCAAAGTTACGCAGTTCAAAGGGATCAACCGATTTTATGTTATTGATGCGATTCGAGATGTACTGAAACAGATTAATAAGAAACTTTTTAAGAATTTACGATGGTCACATTGTAAGTTTGGTATCAATGTTAAAACTGGAATCTCGTTTTGATGAATGTGAAAGCAAAGCAACTCAAAATTTAGTGACGCATAAAAGCGATAAGAAAAACACATTTAAACTATAGTTTCTGTCATTAAAGTATTACGGTAAAATGTGCCGCATTGCATCTCAAGAAATCGTATTTCAATAAAATATTAATTTATCCAGTGACTAAGAAATCGGTTAAAAAACAATCAATTTACAATAAATCGTTATTTTAAAGGAATAAGACAACATTAAATAATAAGTTTTAACAAAAAATGTTTATTAAAATTAAATAACCTTCCTTTAAGACTTCCTTTCCCGCCATTCATGAAAAACACTAAGAATATCAAACAAAAAAAGAAAAGGATTCCGCAAATTAACTATTGATATTTTTACCTGTTTCAAATACAAAAACAATCTAAAATAATTTTTATTTCGTTTTAGCCAAACCTTTCATAAACGAAATCTAAATGAACAAGATCTAACTCTAAGCAATAAAAGAAGAAACAAATTAGTACGAAAATTTTCAAAAGACCGAAATTCAATTCTGTTTTTGAAAATGAGGAAAATATTTTTATAAAAATGTTTTTTCCCCTCTTTCTTTTATTTTCTATTTCATCACTCAACTGTAAGAGTTTCTAGAATTGGAAGGGGGTATAATGCTGTTGATTAACACTCATAGCGGCTCAGCCACTTTCACTCAGTATGGATAGGGTGATGAGAGAAAACGGGAAGGGAGTTCGCTTTTTGAAATTGCTACCTCTTTGTTTCATAAGGTCATTGCAATTTCTTGACACGCGGCACAAGAACAATTGTTTCAACTTCGAAAGATATTAAGACAAAGAACGAAATGTTCTTCTATCACAATTAAAACATTAAAAGAATTCATACGTATTGTTAAAATCACTTGAGAAAAAGGAGAGAAAAAACATTCTTTCTGTAGTGATTCAGATTATTTCTAAAAATATTTAGCCAGTATTAACATGCTGTTCTGTGTGAAATATTCATGAAACATCCATTACTCGAAAGTTAAATAAATTACAATAGAATTTTAAAAAAATTTATTAGACATGAAAAGAGGGGGGGGGGGCAATTTCATTACGCTTTTTTTTATAATATTTGAGTTCATGAGAACATTTATATTCTCTTTCGTATGAATAATCTATTCGTAGATGACTAAATGACTTTTAAAAAAAATTACTTTTTTAAGATCAGATAACAAATTAACTTCGTGCGAAATATAGAACACTTATTTTAAAGAATGTAATTAGAAACCTATCAAACACAAGACGGCCTAAGTTAAATACAAGAATTTAATTAATGAATTAATCTATGATAATAAATTTAAATCGAAAAGGAAAAACTATTTATTTTATCTGGCCGAAATTTAAGCTACCAGTATTTCGCCTTAAACATACGCAACATTTGTAAAGCGTTTGGCGCGATTTCAACTTTAAAATTTGTTTTTTGTTAGCTAATTAGGTATCCTATCCAAAATAAAACCCACTTGTCCAGACATTTATTTGAGATTCCTACTATCCTATTGTTCTTAGTTAAATTTGCACTTGTTTAATTCGGGTTGTAACGAACTGAAAGATGAAAACAATTTTTAGTACTACTGTTAATGATTCCGAAAATACTAGTGTTCAATAATTCTGAAAAAAAGTTATATATTCCCACAGAATTTTATTACGGTCTTCGAAACAGTGTATCATCAGCCTTGAGCATCAAAACATGATGACATTCAGACTTAACAGGTGCTTTGGGCTTCAGAAAATGTGATGACTTCAGAATTTAACTGATAGTTAGGGCATCAAAACGTGATGGTACTTAGCAGGTACTTCGGGCATCAAGAAATGATGATATTATATTTATCAAATAATTAGGACATCAAAACATGATGACATCAGACTTAACATGTAGTTAGGGGACTAAGAAACGATGAAAGCACAAAAAATATAAATTACCGATTTGATTATGATCCACAAGGGGCAAAATTGTTGATGATATAACAGTATAAGATTATACAAAAAGAGGTTCCCAAAATAAATGAAAAAAGTAACATATTTTTGCATATGCATTTATAAAGTAGGCACCTAAATATATACATCACTTTTCGAAAACCACTTTCATTAGGTTTTCAAATCAAAGCAGGATCTGATTTAAAAATTCACAATCAGAAAAAAGAGGATAAAAATAATCAGACAGAATAAACTGTTTGCCAAAATTAACATTCCATTCCATCTTACAGTTAAATTCGCATCGTTCCAAAAAAATTATTTTTAAACGTTTCTCAATTTTTTTCACTGTGTGCCCTCTCATTAACAGATCAACTTCGGATGAAGAAACATTGCTAGTTCTCTTTATATCGTTGTTGTCATTGTTTTTAGCAAATAAATAAATAAATAAAAAGTTTATCCTTTGCTACCGACAGAAAGAAATATTCTTCAATGCTCTTAACATTATTACAGGTGCACTTTTGCTCGTGACTAGATAATTCTAGTCCTTCATTCACATAGAAAGCAGATTAGTTAGGAACTCGTATTAACGGATTCCTTAATGAATCAGAAGAATAAATCTATTACTTATTGCTATTTTTAGATGCTGAACTTTTACAATGATTTTTTCAAATATCTATTTCAGTCCTTTCGTGTGGGTAGATGCATTACCTGTATGAGCTAAGTTTTTGCAATAGTTATCTATGAAGGCGCCATCATTTCTTTTCTCAATCCCAACTTCCCAGAAAAATTTCCAGGGAATGTCTGCGTCACAAACAAATACAACAACATTTATATCATTATTATCATTAAGCAGGGGATTATCTCTCTCCCAGCCCATCTCCACATGTAAAATCAAAATGAGCAGAAATGTATACTGTTAGAAATACTTAACTGATTAAATATGTTATTGTGGCGTCAGTCTGCACACAATCATGAGTCCTCACAGAATTTGTGCTGGAGCTCTAGTTGCTTACCAAGGAACCATCATTTCTTTTCTTAACTCCCAAGATAAGGTTCCAGAAAATATCTGTATCAATACATGCTGCCATTCAAAAAATTACAATCGTATTTCATAATATAAGATAAGCATAAATAGATAAGAAATTTGGTCCTTTCTCTAATATCATGATGAACAAATGGATGTAAACAACTCAACTCATCTCTGACAACTATTATTTTTCGACCAAAATTCGAAAAACATCTTTCACCTCCATATTTCCATTCCCTACCGTAATGTCACTGCTTCTCTCTGACATAGAATCAGTTATATTTTACCTACTAATGAATGTAGGGTCATTTGAACCATTATAAATTCTAGTCCTGATAGCCGTAAACAGCCAAATGAGAGATTCTGTGGTAAAGTTAAAAATATTTTAAGCCTGGTAGGTTATATTAGGTTATTTATGATCTAACAAAACTTATTAGCCACATTAGGGGCTATTGTTTTAAGTGGATCACAGATCCCTTTTCAATTTTTTTTATCGTTTGCTTCAATTTTAATTACATGTAGCTGATACAATATTCAATTTAATAATTTACCGTTTGCTTTAATTTTAATATCGGAAAAGTTTACTGTTGTCCATTTCTCGACATTCCATCGTTTACTTTAATTCTTATATTTAAATGAGAAATTTAATAATAATTATAAAAAAAACGCACCTTAGATGGCCAAATCTGTTCTTTGCAAAACTTTGCATAGAGCTTTTATATTTTTATCTACTGTTTTAATAAAGAAATATCAATTAGATACACTAAAAATGAGCATTGCTTTTTTTTTTAAATTTCTAACAACCATACATACTTCCTACCTAAATTCTTAGATTCCAAACAGTCTTAAAAGAGAATTCACGATAATGGAACAGTACAGTTTCCAAGTAAATCTTATACGTGGACAACATCTAAGTAGATATTAATAACTCAGCATATTTTTAGCTTATCTCTTGCAGACGTAATTATTAACAAAAATGTATTGATTACATTGAAAGTTTATTGCACTGCAAAATTTCAATTCAATTAAAGGACCTCGTGATGTATTAAAAAGTGCAGATCCTTTCTACATTAATTTAATTCACAGTTTAAAGTGTGATGAATTTCATGATAAATTTAAACATAGGAAATTATGGATACTCAGAAAGATGTGCATATTTAGAATACAAAACAAGATTTTTTTCCGAGAAGCCGCACAGTAGAGGAATTGATTACGAATTCACAGTGTAATTCGTCTATTCATTTAGGTTTTCGCAACATGTTAAATGAATTCCACATAATAATTGCTTATAAGTTTTTGCACGAGACTGTGAAATTTTAAATGTATGCAATACTTTTGTTTTGTAACTCTCACACAGGAAAAGAAAATAGTAATTCATTAAAAAATTTGTTCCAAGATTTCTATATATACTACAATTTTCGCTCTCTTTTTTTTATTTCGTTATTTTATGACTTGATTCTGTTTTGTCAATTCTACAACTTCTTGTGAACCCACGTACATTTTCCGAATTTTATGAAAAAATATATGGAATACGGTGAAAATTGAAAGAAAATATGGCGCTTTCTCTGTAGTCTACCTTTCCGGCCCTGCTAGTTATCCGGCGTTTTTATCCTGACTGACAAGACAGGAAATTATTTTGTGTCTTTAATTTCAATTGAGTAACGTAGCCTATCAATAAAAAAAACCCAGTAAATTATTATAATTTTAATTATTTCAAGTGTCTGTCGTCTTATTTTCGTTTACGGTGTTAAATTTTGTACAGTAACGCATACCTTTTGCTATTGCGTTGTTTTTAGTGATTTCTAGTCATCCGGCAGTACTCTGGTCCGATATCTGCCGGATTAGAGTATTGTAATTGCATTCTCTAGTTATCTGTTATAAGCATTTTCGCTGATCAGTCGAAAGTAGGTTTGATGAATCAACTTACAAGAAAAGATTACCAGAGAGATTAAATTAAGGGACGACGGTAGAAGATATTGTAATTCTGCTATTTAGGTACTGACGTTGATTATGATGAGGCGAGTCTAGTTTCATTTTTATACTTAGTAACAGTTAAGACTTGTATTTTAAATCCCTTATTCATAATTAAGTATGATTTTTTTTCCATCTCATTTAGAGGCTATTCCCTTAGACCAGAGGAGGGCAAAAAGCGGACCGCTAAATCATCAACAGATTTTGTAGCCCGACAAGACAGTCAGGAAAATCAGAGCGGAAGGCAATTATTATCATTTCCCTTTATTAAGAAAACCGAAAGAGCCTGAAAATGTTTCAACTAAGAATGGGGATAAGGAAAAGTCAGAAGATTTCCAGACTTAAAGAAAACTGAGACTAAATTCAATTTGCTCTCTTTTCCCATCTCTGCTGAGACTGGCACAACACCTGAGGAACTTATTTATTATATTGAGGAATTTATTGACATGCCATCATATCACTCTGTGAAATAAATGTTTAATGCTTCGTTTTCGTGGTGGTAACATTGCTTACAGAGTCGACTTCTTTCTTTGAGGACGTTTATGTATTATTTGTGCAAAATTTTTTATTGTTATTAAAATTGTATTATATGTGCAAATTTGATTATTTATCAGTTCTTGATGATATAAACAATTCTTCATGATTTTTCAATTCTTGTAAACTAGTTGGATTACATGTTCCCCTTTTCATTTATAGCACTTTACTTGAAATATGAACGTACAACTGTAATTTCAGCTAGAGATCTACATTTCTTCTAAGAAATGAGATGATATGTTAGCTTTAACACCCATTCCGGCTGTTTTTTCAATTCCTGCTATTAAATCGAAGCCTTCATTTTGGAAATAATTTTAGGCTATATGCTTAAACTTTTATATTTGTGAAATAATTTGAAAGTAAAAGCCGAGACCTTGTTATTAATTTAGAACAGAGTATTTAGTTGTTAGTAATAACTGCACGAGTTACTTTAGAATTATATTTTTTTTAAAAAAAAAATTAAAATTCCAATAAAATACTTTCTCATTTTTAATCATTTTAAATAAATAAAACTTATCATTTCTCTCTGATAATAAACAAAAATGTACTTAAGATTTCAGACATGAAACTAATGATACTTTGATGTAGGGTAATGAGTAAACGAAAGACAATACTTCCCATATAATTTCGTATATAAAAGTTAGTTAGCCAACATAAATCTATATTTTGTGGGTATCTCAGTTTTATGTAACACATTAAATTGTAAATGTGTAAAAAACGATGCATACAATGTGATGAACTTTAAAGCTGTTATCACCAAATGTTAATTTGCAGGGTCCTCACTCAGAGCACATTGAAACAAACAGCAACAACAGCAAACACCCCATATCAATATTAAAATAAGTTTGTGTGGTTCAAATCTGAATTTTCATATGTAATATTGCACCCCTAAAATTTTGAAATATTTTATATATATATATTCCTTTTTTTCACCTAAATAAATAATCTTGTGGAAATAGCCGAGAAATCGCGAACGGCGTTTCGTCGAGCCGTGGGTTCGAATCCTGATGCTGTATAACGGGGCTGATGTACGCCAAATCTGCAGTTGCTCCAAGTCCTCCTGTTAGTGTGATGTGGAAGTTTGTAGAGGGAGTTGCCAGCTCAGGTGTCGTCCTAGTCACATAGGTTCAAAACTAAGAGATCTAGCTCTCAAAACCCTCGTATTGCACCAAAGTACGACGTTAATAAAAACAATCAATTAGTTTTCATCTTAATAATAAGTAAAGTTGAAAATCAACTTAACGTTACTGAAGAGAAGAAGTATGAAATATTTATGCAAGGGGAAAAAACTTATTAATTCTAACAAAAAGGAACAGTATAGTAATTCCTGATGCACTGCAAAGGATATCGAAGTCAAAGTATCATATTAATGCTGCAGCATTGTTTTTTAATCTTAAAAAAATGTGTAGAAATTTTGCCTTTGTCTTTAGGCAAAATACAAGTCTCAAGTATTGAGAAGGTATATTTATTCTATTCTATTTTTGGCCTCTTCTTCGCTTAAAAATTGAAGATTTATTCTTTGCAAAACTTTTCCTAACTTATACAGAAACTCTAGAAATCCTCATTTTTTTTACACTGTAACTAAAATATTTTTCAGTGTTAGGAATGCAGAATTTTTTCAACTATATCTGTATTTGTTTTCTAACTTTCTGTGTGACACTGGGTTTACTTTTTTTCTTACTTTTTTGCTGTGTTAACCAAGAGTGGTTCTTTTCAAAATTGAAAATAGCCGAGAGAGTGCTGAATATTCTTAAAAGTGTAGAGTTTAAAATTAGCATACGCCTTAAAGAAGCAAATGGTAAAAGCAGTCAGCTCATACATAACTTAGCTAAATTCCAAGAAAGTGTTTGAACAATTCCCTCGAAATTCGACTGTCGAACTGCAAGACAACACAGTATTAAATAAAATAAAAATGTATTAATTTTTTGATAGGATGAAATAAATTTGTTGCAAACTGGAAATGCATCTTGAATTTTCAAGTAAAATTTCTAACTTTTTTTATTCCCCTTAAACTTTAAAACTTGTATTCGCAATTTATTTCCCTTCAGCTAACATCTAGAGTTTCTTTCTGATTTTTCTTCCCAAGCAAATGAAACGTGATGCAAATTAAATAAACTTCGGAAGTAGAGTGAATAGATAAAATCAAGTCTTATAAAAACGACAGAGAATTGAATCGAAGAATGCTAAGGTTACGGTAATAAAATAGACGTTAATGTGTGTGAGTGTGATGTACACAGAAGTCTTCTGGTGTGTTTAGCAGATTTGGTGAGTTTAGACCTCAACGCTGTCAGAGCAATTGAAAGGGGTACTCGCATTGTATTCTGGTAAGCGTGTTCTGTTATAGATTACGGAAGTTGTTAGTACGCGCGGATAAGATATTAATTGTGTGGAGCCATCCCCTTATATGAGGATTAAATATAGATTTGTTAGATGTAATTGATTATTTCATTTAAATAGTCTGTGCTTGAGCTTAAGATGAAATTCAGATCAGGTGATAAGAAAATTACAGACGAGACGGGTGATGGGATACCACTACAATGCTTACTTTTGTTGGTCCTTTCAATATAAGAGTTGGGAACATAAAATAATAATAATTTGATAAAACAAAATACAGAATTAGATTTGAATCAGAATTCTGTGACATTTTCTATGAATTCTGAACACTTTTCTTGGAAAATTATCAAATTATCGTATATATAGGGACTCAATACCACTCGATATCTAAGCTACCTAACTCATCCAGAAGACAAATCAAAAAAGGCAATGAAACTTATACATCATCAATTGCATTAGTTATCGCACATTGAAGGAATACAAGACACTCAAAAATACCTTTAAACGAAAGAAAATTTGATTTAAAAAAAACCATAATCATTTATCTGTCCTTAACAACATAATTATTCAACTCGAACAGTTTTTCAGTCATCTAGTGTTTTTTAAAGTTAAAAATTTAGTACTTTGCAATGGTTCTTCGTTTTTATTACATTCCTTTCTCTGAGGACGAAATTTTTTTTGTATTCCTGAAAACTCGTTGAGATGCAAATTTTATTGCAAAAATATTTTTTTGCACACTGTATCTTAATATTACACTGTTCACTGTGTAATAAAATGAACAAGAATTATGATCACATGAACGCATGATCATATAAATACATTATTTATTGAACATTTTGATAACTTATTTAAAATTTTCACAGCTAAAAACGTATTTGAAGTGACAAAAAATAGTTTTCCAAAGTTCACCTTTTTTTCCCTTAAAACTAATGATTCAATTTAAAATCCCGGGAGTCAAATTCTTTATTTTATGTTAAAATATGACTAAAAATTCATAAAAATGTTTTAAATCACAAGGGGTAATTTAAAAACGGTGATGATGAAATTAAATACCCCCAAAAGTTATGAATATTTTTATTTCATATTTTAACAATCGATATAAACCCATATTAAAAATATTTGATCCCAGTTTCCCGAAAATTAAATAATAATATTTGTTTGATTTTTACAATGCCGAACATAACAATTACTCGAATAAAAAAGATCTTTATTCGAGATTAAAGCATTTTGTTTTCCGTGTCCCCTAAAATCTAACATGGAATTATCTAGATAGATGAAACATCATGTAAATTTCCTCGTCAATATCTTATTATAGCTCAAAATGCGTAGGTCTGTCTCCAATATCATGTTGAAAAAGCTCAGGTGCAGGCCCGGACAACCCGCGGCCTGCCAGGTGTCAATTTATGACCGGTGGAGCTGCATCACCTGAACAAAAATTTAAACTTTTATTGTAAACATAAAAATACCAAAAAGCATTTCACCGTGAGTCGTGTATATATATATATATATATATATATATATATATATATATATATATATATATATATATATATATATATATAATGATTTAACTTTAATTCCTATTAGTTCCTCACAATAATAATTTAATTTCCTAATTTTTCTCATTATCTCCCTTAAAAGACAGTGTTCATTCTTAATTCCTAATCTGATTCCTTTTTAACTTTGATTTATGCAATCACGCGCTCTTAAAATCTGCAAAGTCAGCTTTTCCCAAGCTACAGACTGTAAAGATTATCTCTACCAGAATTAAAATCTACGCTTAGATTCCCTTGAAATCCCTTCTTCCTTTCCACATGGTCTCTGACGTATATAGTGAAATTTCCCTGGTATATAATGCAAAACACAGAGAACGTCCAAGATAAGATACCTTACTCTTGCTCATACACTCCTCTCCGATGATCATCTGAGATTTTTGTGGTGCTTTCGCTTCGGTCTCGAGGACCGAAGCCCGACTACAGTCTGACAGAATAAATAAAAAGCTTATTTTGGCCATGTATTGAATGTTTCCTTAATGTTGAAACGACATTTTATATCATTCGTGATGTGTGCGTGCGTGCGTGTGTTGTGTGTGTGTGTGTGTGTGTGTGTGTGTGTGTGTGTAATGCGACCCGCAAAGTCCTTTGGGTAGGACAGGCATGTCTAGTGCAATAGTAATTGAACAAAATCCAATTAAAAACAAAAGCAGACACAAAAATAAAAGGCTTTGATACAGCTGATCTATTAAAATGCATCAGAAGCAAAGAGTCTATCTATTCAGAATATCAACAAAAGAAATAGGTTGTAGAGAATCTAAACTAACATCATACATCAAAAATAGATCAATCTATACGATGGACAAATCATCTTCATATCGCACGAGGCAATCCATAAAATAACATAGAATAATTACAGGATCAATGGCCCGACAACTTGCACGGTCAAATACGACCAAACCCTCTTAAGATCAGATCACTTATCTAAACAATATATATGCTGGAGTAACTGTTTCAAAGAAAACATGTTTCTTGCAAATGACACTTGTTAGAGAGTAAGCTTCGACGAAAAATAACAATGGGCTGGATGCATTTTTAATTGCAGGTATTCTTTGAATTTATAGAAGAACATCGATGGACAAGGCTGAAGGTTTATAGTCAATCATAGATTCATTTTTCGATAACTGTATGTATCATACCGGTCAATAGGTAATGAGCAAGTCAGTGAACTTGATAAAGCATTTATGCGTAACTTTCGAAAAAGGCGTACCATGTGTAGAGTTAATTGAGCCATCTTTGTTTCTGAAATATCGAAATGGAGTTTAATCTTGATAGACTTCTTAAAGGCTTTGTCCATAAATCAAATGTGCCCTTTTGGGTGTATCTAAATCACATAAATTAACGAAGCAGAAAATTTTAGCGTTAAATTAGACTCTAAAAATATAACAAATTTAAGATAATAAAAATTTTTATGTAAATATTAACGTTGAAGTATATCGATTCTAAAACTTTTTCTGTGTATAATTATTGAAAAAAACGTCAAGTCCAAAGTCAGGTCTATAAACACATCTATAAAAAGTCTTAAACCTGAATTAGATATTTTAACTTATAAAGTTATTGAGCCTTTACAAAACCAACAAAGCAAAAATTCTTTCCAGAAATTGTGAGAATTTCAGTTTCAAAAGGAATCAATTGCGAATTTCTGCATCGTCGGAAGATCTATCCCGATTAATGTTCCGTGGCAATGGTGATTTCCTTTTCCGGTAAAAAATGGCTCAATGTTATGTCTCTATTACTTGTATAGGAAATGATATAGGAAATAAGACAGAATTAAGTCTTTTGCCAATTTATTTAAGCACGAGGCCTAAACTTGTCTATGAACCATATTAAAGATGATTTAGTATATTTTCGCGCGTTTAGTAAATATACTGAATCAGTATAAAGGAAGTTTAGCAGAATTTACGACATTTGTTAAAAAAATTAATAAAGATTGGAAATAAAACAATCACTGGTACTAAATATCAGAGTGTAATAATGTCAAATGAAAGTCCTATAAAATCAAGCTTTAAAACAAAAAACAAAAAAGAAAATAAATGCTTTTATTCGAGCCTCAGAAAATGTGCACAATAATAATTATTAAAATTCTCATCTGAAACATATGATAAAACATTTACAGAGTAATGAATCAATTTTTTTATGTATTTCATACTTGTGAAATAACTAAAGAAACTTACACTCTAAATTCATTTTTTAGTTCCCGTTTAAAGTAAATTATTTGTAAAAACTTTTATGTTTATAGAGCACGTATACGATGCGATTAAAAACTTTTCAGGGTAACAGATAGAATGAAACTTTACAGATTTATAATTTAGGAGAAAAACAAAATTTACCTATTTATAATTTAAAAAGTTGCTTTTTTTCAATTTGTACAATTTTCAGTTAAATCAAAATTGAAGCTAAGGGATTGTTAAAGTGCCAACGTGTTAAAATGTATATATGCTGATAGATCCATTTATTAAATTAATTCATAAAATATTTTTGTTGTACGCGGAAACCAATTAGTATCATAATGCAGAGTAATTAAGACAAATAATTGGTCCTATCTCAATAATAATTACTTTATAAACTATATTTAAAGTCATACACACACACCAAGCAAAATAAAATATTTCTTTTAATTTTGCTAAACGAATTGTCATTTGGGCCTTGTTCGTGAAGCATGTATTCGAACATGAAAAGGTTAAAAAGAACTTTAACCAAAATTGAAATCGAATTACCCTTTTTTTTATTTATTTAACTAGGATTTAAAAATATTCAGATAATAAAAATCTTATATATTAAGGGGAAATTATTTTTTTCATTTTTAGATTTTATTATCTTTCACACAGAATACAGATAACTGCAATCACTGTTTATGTTCTGCTATTTATTTGGTAAAAAGACAAATTCAATAAAAGGCATTTAATTTTTTTTATAACTGCACTTGGAGGTAATATAATCAAAGCATATATTTTCCAGAAATCATTTTATTAAATTTGAATATCAGAAATGTCAATACAATCCCTGAGGGTGGGGGGGAGGACAGGCGCAAGAAGCAAGACGGCCATTTAAAAATAATCAGTTCGACAAATTTTGGGAATTTTTTTTTTTTTTTAATTTCGATTTTTTCTTTCTGTCCCAGAACGAAAATTCTGAGAAATCAAACAAAAAAAAAATTGCATTGTTTAGTTCATTTTTTCATACATTTAAATTTTGATAAACTCGTACATTTTTATTTCCATTCAAGTGCTAAATTATTATTAAAAAAAAAAAAAGAGTGAAATCTGTATTTATGTAGCAATCATTTAAGGAGTATTGAAATGAAGCGAAATCATAGTACTTACTATTTAAATAAATTATTTATAAAACCAAAAACGCAATCATGAAAGATTTATATAGTAATCATTAATAAAAAATTGAATCTAACATCGGACAAATTCAGCTAATGCTATCTAAACTTCTTTCACTAGCCGTACAAGAAGCCGGATAGAAATGTTTTCCGAGACGCAACTAAATAAATTGAAAAAATAAAAATATATGAGTTTGCTTAAAAAAATATTATTGTAAAATAAAGAATATTATTTTTTTTCCTTCTAAAATTTTGTTATTAAAAATTTGTAAAAAAAATTACACGTATACATTATATAATTCGATAGATATCCCAGTTAAAAAATTTAATGAAATTTCTCACATCGCATGTTATTGTGACTCAGAAAAGTTTTAAACCTCCTATTGCAGAAAAAGAAACAAATAAAAAAAAAAAATAGTAAATAAGTTTCTTCTATTCTACAGCGACTAATAACACATTACATTCACTTAAATTAATTAAATTTAAATACATAATTTTAATTTTTCAAATTACATTAATAAATATATAAAATAATCAATTTGTGTTTTCCTTTTAGTATATAGAATCGTTATAAATTATTGTAATATTAACATTATGTCTAATTTTATTTAGATGACTTTTTTTACTTTTAAAGTAAAATTCCAATTAAATTTCTCCAAATAAAAATTGTAGTTATCGCAAAAATTTTACGAGGTTCAATTTTGGATGATAAATTTTTTTTGCTATAATTAAAGGTTATTTTCATATAAGTTGATGGAAAATAATAAGTTATATTTTAAAATAGTTAAAAAGAGAAAAACCTTACATGTATAAGTGTTTACCACATTAAACATAACTTTTAACAAGTTTTTGCACTTAATAAATATTTGAAAATCAGTGCATCAAATAACTCAGCTAAAAAGAACATCGGTTTAATACTGCTTGGTAATAAAATAAAATAACTTTATGAATTATAAACTCAACAATAAATAAAATAAAAATTTATAGTATATATATTCTATCTATATATTTTTTTTCCACTTATACTTTTCAAACTAATAAAAACCATGTTTCTACAAATTTTTGAACTCAACAAAAATAAAAATATCACTCACCCAAAATGATTCTTGGAATGACATGCTGTTTTAATACTGTAAAATTATTCAAAAAAAAAAAAGGGGAAAGAAAATATAAAGACGGTTATAGTTGAAAAGTAAACAACACAATCATAATGTCCTTCAAGAAAGTGAAAAAAAAATTGTCGTAAATATCCCAGAATAGTGTTTCAACACGAAATAAATTTTTCACATTTTCAGGTTTGAAGCATCCCTATAGTTGACAGTATTTCCAATACCAGATTCAGTCACATTTCCATACAAACGGCCGACAGCGAATAAACCCGACCGCTACCTTCTACGGCTGAAAAACGTTTACACTGAAGCATGAAAACATGCTTTACGTCCGGTAGATGAAGTTCGTAATTCAAAATTTACGCTTATGACGAACGCCATCTCGTATCAGAAAAATAAACTAAAATCATTTTTTCCTAAGATAAATTCTCTCGACTTCATTAACAACTTTTACTTAACTTTGAAAAACCCGTGTAATGAATCTTGTGAGGATAAAAGATATATCGGCATATTTTATCAATAATTTAATATATATATATATATATAATTTTTTAAAAAAATCAGTAATGTAACAAAGTAATTCAAATAATTAAAATTATTAAAGAAGCAAGAATTCAAACTTAGGAAAATTTAAAATTAAAAAGCAAACTTACAAATAATTTTTTGACATAATCTTTTCCATTTTATTAACATAATTAATACAATCTCTTAGCTGTTTAAAAGCTTCTAATAAAAGATCATAGTTAATTGCTAATTTAGTAATTAAGTTATCAATATCCAGGCTAATTTTTTTTTTTTAATGTAAAAGTTATTTTCCGAAATGCAAAGTCTGAAACATCACTTAATTCATAATATATCTTGATAGCTTTTAATTTTTTATCCTCAACAATATCCAAATTAACTATCGTCATATGTTGATATTCCTCGTAAATATAGTCTTTGTAAACATAACACATACAAATATTTTTTAATCTAAGATATTATTTTAATTAAAAAGAATTCGACTTATTTTTTATTATATTGAAAAGTCTTTTAATGTCGAAGTTTTAAATAAGAATTAATTTTTCATATATGTTAATCTTTCAAAAGTTTTATTCATAAATTTAATAATACAATATCATTTTTCATGGTACTGGAAATTATAAGCTTTTGTATTGTATATATGGAATACGTACCTAATTATATCCTTAATTAAATGAATGCACATATTTTCATGTTTAGTATCATGTAATAAATGGTCTCTAACTGAATAAATCTTTCTATTTTTTGCAAAATTAAAAAGTATTTAATATTTTTAATATTAAATATTTCTCAAAATTTTCATTAAGTTTAAAAAAAAATTTCTTAATATCTTCCTTGTTTATAATCACACCTTAGATTTCTTTTAAAAGCTTTATTTTTCACTTGACATTCTTAAATATATATAAATGAAAGGTCTTTTATCTTTCTTTTAAAATTAAGATTTAAATAAAACAAATCCAAGTTTAACGATTGTTTATTTTGCTGCAGCTGAGAAAAAGAGAGACCATATCCACAAGGCTGAAGATACAACTCCGCCGTTTGATAAACAGTACAAAAGCGCAGAAGATGTAAGAAGAGCATAAGATTTTTTTATATATTTTAGAATAACGCGGTGCAGTGTCGGCCGGCAGGGCCGAAGCGAAAAGAGAGCAAGCAGAAAGCTCGAATTTTACATTGTACATTTTCTGGCGATGAGTAGCACACTGTCTCCTGCAATGGCGAGACGAAAAAAAGAGCTTTTACGCCATGCACACCCACACACACATGTTAATTTATAATGGGTTTTTTCTAGGGACATTGTTTCAGTCACATAATCTAGGTATAAGAATTCCTAGGGATTTTAGCTACAGACAGAAAGTCTAGTAGAGATTATTTCTGACAAATTTACGACAGTGGGAAAGTGGATAACACAAATTTTATGAACGCGTGATCTGATTTTTTTTTTTAAAAAAAGGGACCATTTGGAATTTGATCAGGAAATAGAAATGAACTCTTTACTTTTGAATTAGGGAAAAATTAGGAAATTAAATTATTATTCAGTGAAACTATTAAATT
>BMAW01022053.1:280961-321713 GCA_019974015.1 Nephila pilipes
TAAATCATTACATATTATATGTGTGTGTGTGTGTGTGTATTGTGTGTGTGTGTGTGTGTGTGTGTGTGTGTGCATGTGACGTGTTTTTGTGTGTGTGTGTGTGTGTGTGTGTGTGTGTGTGTGTGTGTGTGTGTACAGTAGAGTACCAAGAAATTAATTTTGGAGGGTGCATATATATATATATATTATTTGTATATATATATATATATATTAATATATATATATATATATATTGTATATATATATATATATATATCTCTATATATATTTGTATCGCCTGAAAAGAAGCAATTTCATTCGTTTAGAGGTACCACTGGGTAAAAACTAAAAAATACTGTGTTTCAGTATTGCTTCTCCTTTTTAAAATTGTTCAAGGATGCTGCTTTCTGCTGCAAATTGAATTTAGAATTTTTTTTTCACTTGAGTTAAAAGAAATAAAATCGACTGCTGATACCTCTTAATCAATATCAAATCAAAAAAGGAAGAAAAAGATTCAGTTAAATTTAAAGTTATAAAGGAAAAAATTTGAGCAAAAGTAGATAG
Organism: Nephila pilipes; assembly: GCA_019974015.1. Classification (NCBI taxonomy): domain Eukaryota; kingdom Metazoa; phylum Arthropoda; class Arachnida; order Araneae; family Nephilidae; genus Nephila; species Nephila pilipes. Next base: position 281,505 of record BMAW01022053.1, read on the forward strand.
ATCGAAGCAATTTCCTATCTACTGCTATTCTTTTAGGACAGTCGAGATTATCGCTCTTGGACGATTCAGTTCCGTAAAGAGGAGATACATTTGACAAAGTACTTTATTTCAAGATTCAATAACCTTGGGTTATTCTTTCTCGGTGTCAGTGTTACATAATAATGAATATAAAACATAAACAAATAAAAGGAATTTCCGAAAACCTGTTTTAAGGCTTATACAATGCCTCGTTTCATTCTTTTCCTACAAAATAGTTGGGGTGAACCCCTTTCTCTTCGTCTTTTAAACACTTGTTCTAAAATCATTTTTCTCATATTCATAAAAAATTAAAGGATGAGAAGGAAAAAAAAAAATCATTTTTTGTCCAGCTTAGAACATCTAACATAGTATCTCAAAATGTTTAATTCAAAAGGCTACGCCTTTGTAGCCTTGCGCTAGCATTACTATACGCATATACTAGCGACTATATATATTATAATCATGCAACGGCATAAAATAGCAGCACAACGCCGCGTAAGCTTAGACGGACATCGCCGTATCTTAATACGCAGGCATCAGTCAACATAATCACTGTTAGGATACATCTAACCTTTTCATTTTCAGGATCCAGTAGAAATAGCCAAAATGCTATCTTTCTTAAAACTACAGCTCAGCGCATGACTCCACTTTGACTGTGACGTTTTTCCCGGAGCTTTTTTAGTGACCGTGCCTGTATCTGGCGAGCTGTGCGCAGATGACAGCCGAACTATTCGCTCTGAGTGCAATATTACGCATTGTTTTCGCATCAACTGTCAGGGTGCAAGTCTGAAAAGTTTTTTCGAGTCGGCGTTTTTTTGCGATTTCTTCAACGACACAAGTCATTAGAATATTTGACGTACTCGAGTAGTCAAGAACGACGCTATAAACAGCCATGCTGATGATGCTGGTCGATTCGGAGTTCGAATATTGCCCTCGTGACTGCTTCGTCTTTAGTGATGTATCCATTCGTCCATAGAAGTACTATGAATCTGTGCGAAATGCGATAACACCGACGGGCTTCCACAAAACATCGCGCCTCGTTTTCTACTCATTTTCATGAAGGAAAGTAAATAGCACTTCCATATATGATATCTGTATGTCACTCTCCAGCAATCACGGAGCTTCACTACGATCTTTCATTATAATTTTACTCGCTCACATTACATTTCCCGGTGTAACGGCTTCCAGGTCTCCGGAGCGTTCCGCGTCATTTGTGTCGGTACGACCACGTTAAACTCGGCAAACACCGTCAAATCTGTTTTGATGAACAAGAGTCAGGTAACATTTTCAATCCACATTGTTTCGCTTGCACGGTGTTTTACCCATTAAAACAATGTTTTATAGAACCGAAACTCGTTTTCTCATTTTTAAACAAACTACAAACAATACTTTTCTCAACCTGCGATAACTCACTGTTTCTGGTCGATCGACTTAAAATTTTGACACGTTTCAAGCAAAGGTTTAGTACTCACACTAGAAGACCTGGTTACGTTTCTACATATCTCTTGGTTAGTCTGGAACTTATTCGATCCATGTGTTATATATATATATATATATATACAGTGTTTTTTTTACTAAATGCTACAAAAAAATTTGAAAATCAATTGGAATTCTTTTATTCAAAAATCAATGTATTTTATTATAATATGAATACCATTTCGAGAATCACCCATTCAACCTTCCATAAGTATCATCCAGTAGAATAGCATAAAGTTAAATTTGTGACGGGAACGTTTGCAGACAGGATCCATAAAGAAAAGAACATATAAAATGAGAAATAATGTAACATTTCTCTAATCTATGAATTATCCCCACACCCGTTTTTTTTATATATAAATATTTTGTAAGCAAAAATGACGTTATATGTATATTCTATAAATCGACTTCATGCTCGGAAATCAAAGTGAAATGAATAACATTGGATTCCAAATACAGACCTCGTCCAGCCCTCAGATATCCATCTTACCCTCAAAAAATTTGAATGGACTGCTTAAAGGACCTTTACAGGCAAAGTGATCGTATAAATATATTTCTCGGAAGAAAGTTGAAGCTGTGAGTTGACTTTTATAAAGATGATAGATGGTAATATTTTTCTCTGTTATATAACATATCCACATATTTAATTCTGAGCAAAAATACTGAAATCTAAAAGAAAAAGTCGGATAAATAAAAAAATTCAGAAAATAATATTAGTTGCTACGTAAAGATTGCGAAATCAAAATATAAATTAATTTGATTTTTTAAAAAAATCAATCAAAGTTATTTGATAATTCATGCATAAACATATATAAACTGAGATTTGTTTTCAAAAGATGAAATATAATTCCTAGTGAAGGAATTATCAGCGTAACAGCTGAGGGCGTAATTAGAAAATTGAGGCATACGCCCAACGAAAAGCAACTAAAGAAAAGAATTACTTGTTTTTTTACTTTTAACCAAATAAATATATCATTGAATAAAGCCTTCTTTAATACAGCTAAAAAATAATACAAAGAGGATGAGTATTCTAAATAGACATCGGCACCTAGTTAAGCTTGTTTTCACCAAGCTGAAATAGGTTCAAGCTTTGTTCGTTGCAGCAAAGAACTCCGAATAGTAATATTTTATACCTGTAAACTTAAAAAGGAAGATTAGTGCAAATATTATTTCTGCAGCTTTGTTTTTATTTCCTCTGCCTTATTTTCGATTTTTATTACTGTCTTCAGTGATATACTGATGGACTTCAAAGATATTGAGTATCAAAACATGATGCATCAGACTTAATTTATATTTGTTTTGAAGGAACCTAATGACGCATGATGCATAAAAACTATCAATTGACCCGAATTTATTATGAACCCCAAAGATGCAAAACTGGTGATGATATAACAAAATAAGGTCTTACAAAAAGAGGTTCCCAAAATAAACGAAAAAAAGTACTATTTTTGCATATGCATTTATAAAGTATGAACCTAAATATATCACATCTTTTTCAGAAAAAATTAAATTCAGATAAAGGGGATCTAGTTTTAAAATTTACAATCAAAAAAAGAGGAAAAATATTAGACAGAATAAGAAATTTGCAAAAATTAACATTCCCTTCCATCTTACAGTTAAATTCACATCGTTCCCAAAAATTATTTTTAAGGCGTTTCCTTTTTTTCACTGTGGCTGCCTCACATTAACAGTCAACTTCAGAAGAAGAAACATTGCTCGATTCTCTTTTTATTATTGTTGTTGTTGTTTTTAGCAAATAAATAAAAAAACTAGTTTATCCTTTGCAAGACAAGAAAGAAATATTCTTTAATGCTCTAAACATTATTACAGGTGCACTTTTGCTCGCGACTAGATAATTCTAGTCTCCATTCACATAGAGAGCAGATTAGTTAGAACTTCGTATAAGCAAATTTTTTAATGAATCAGAAGAATAAATCTATTCTTATTGCTTTTTTTTAGATGCTGAACTTTTACAATGATTTTTTCATATCTATTTCAGTCCTTTTCTTGTGGGTAGATTCATCGGCAGTCAATTTAACTTTCAGCTAATTTTAATTTAACGGGCATTGCCATATAAGAGAAGATTTTTTAGTAGTTATCTATGAAGGCGCCATCATTTCGTTTCTCAATCCCAACTCCCAGAAAAAAATTTCCAGGGTTGTCTGCATCACAAGCAAATACTAATCCTTATATCATTATCATTATTAAGCAGGTTATCTCCCTCCCAGCCCATTTCCACAAGTAAAATCAAAATAAGAAATGTATACTATTGAAATATCATCTGATTAAGTATGTTGTGGCGTCTGTCTACAGCAATCGTAGTCCTCACAGAATTTGTGCTGGAGCATAATTACTATCACGAACCATCATTTCTTTTCTTAACCCCCAAGATAAGGTTCCAGAAAATATCTGTGTCAATACATACTAAAATTACAGTCCTATTTCCTAACTTATGATAAGCCTAAATGGATAGAAATTTGGTCTTTCTCTAATATCATGATGAACATGATGTAAAACACTCAACTCATCTCTGACAACTATTTTTTCGACCAAAATTCGAAAAACATCTTCACCCTCTATATTTCCATTCCCTACCGTATCGTCACTGCTTCTCTCTGACATAGAGTCAGTTATATTTTACCTACTATTGAATGTAGGGTCATTTGAACTATTATAAATTCTAGTTCTGTTAGACTTAAAAGCTAAAATTGTGCTGTTGCTGTACTTTTAAGAAATAAAAAAAAGCTCAAACAAAACTAATTTATGTAATGAGTTTGAATTAAATTCTAGTAATCAGTTTTTGATTAATCCTCATAAGTAAAAATATATAACGCAAATTGATAGAAAACTCTGAGACGACATACAAATCTGTTTTACAAAATGCAGACATTTTTGAAAAGATAAATAAATGCCGACTGTGCTTCATAAAATTTTTTGGATATGCCGGATTGGACAGCTCACACTCTGAAAGCTCGCTGTGGAATATTTTCTTACCTATTTAGACTTTCTCACAAGATTATCTCTTGATATTTTGATTATTTATCGTCAGTTAGAATTGCAAGTTAACTTATTCTTAGTAGAATTCTGAGGAAAATGCTTTATTTATATACAAAATAATAATAATTAGTCATCTGCATTTAATCATAAAACTTTTTATCTTACGCATTCATTAAACTATATATGGACAAAATATTTAAACTGTAAATACAGAAAAAGTGCAAAACAAGAAAACATCGGTGTTACGATTTGAGCTAAATTAGAACAAAAATATTTTTTTACAACTACGAAATCTTTTCGAAAAAAAAAAATTGAAATTTCTGCTTTGTACTTAGCTTCTAAAGTACTAGTCATCTCCGATACATTCCCTAATTAAACAAAAAAAAAAAAACTTGAAACATCAATTTGATTGTGATTCATTCCTTATTTTTTTTAGAAAGAATATAAAATTCCCATTTTTGTCATTGGTCTTTTAGTACCTACAACATTACATCTAAAACTTCTGCTACGGGATTATTGAGTTGAAAATACTGGGACATTGATTGACTCCCATTTATACAAAAAAAACTTCCTAAAATGACTTAAAGATGTTCCTTTTTTGACTCTACCGTTCCGGCAAAGCGCTGCTTCGCGCAGTTTTGCCGGGTCCGAAGTAAAATGAATTTAAAATTGGAATATTGATTTATCAGAAGACACTTCTTGTAGCAATGAGTAGTATATCAGATTGTGATAGAAATTATTAAAAGTGATGAGCTTAGGTATTGAGATTCATTAAATAATTGTTAAAATTATTCAATAAAGTGTTCTGATATTGAACTTTTTTTCTTGAAATAGAAACATTTTTTGAAAATTTTAATACTCTTAATCAAAAGTGTTAGAGAAATATACTATACATAGAAAATATGTCATATTGAATTCTAATGATGCAAACAATTGGAGAAAGGTTTTTGATAATGGAACAGAAATTTATTGAGAATGTTTTATACAAAATGTATAATATGTAAAACTTAAACCTATATTCAGAGTAGACTAACCCCTTTCTCATGACCAAGAGGTGAAATTGCATCGATTTGAAACTCGTGAGAATTGATTTGAAGGACCTTTCTTCTTAAAGACAGGAGGAAAATATAGACAGCGTTTTTACCTGTTCAGATTTTTAAAACAATAAATAACTTTACTGCTACGTTTCTTGGAGAAGGTCACTGCTCCAATGTGTCAATTATTGATGAAGTAGGTTCTCGAAAGCTAACACAAAGAATAAAATATCGAAACAAACTTTTTAATGACTAAAGACAACATTTTAGGAACGAATATTTCATTGAACTAATTGAAAAATGTAATGAAAACCCATCACATGAACCTAAGTTGGAAAAAATAGTTTTAATTGAGGATGAGATATTAGAAAGTGTTTATATTGGTAATTAGTGAAGATTATTGAATTAGTACCAGGAAGGGATGCGGTACGATTTGGACAGTCTAACTTAAACACAACATGAAACAGTTCTGTAAATACGAGGAAATGAGATGTATATAACTAAAAGAGGGGATGGGGGGAAACGACATTCCTAGAGAGAAAAAAATTACAGATATTGTGGTTGTACCTGATGATATAATATTGAAAAAGTACACTCCGTCTAGTATGTGCATAAAGAAACTTAACAGATTTGTGTGTGATTTGCTTAGTTACAATTAGGGGTGAGAATTTATGTTCATTTCGATGAATTGTTCTTACATGTTCTTATTCACGTTTAAAGAACCGTATTTTAACTTGTTCTTGATCCACATGTTCTTTAGATTCCTCGAATAAAACCCCACAGATATTGTAATGAATTTAACACTCACTACAAATGAGAACTTTTCACATTTTAGGAAAAAAATCGGATGAATTTTAGAAAAAAAATTATGTTTTTTATTAAATTGACAATAAATGGGACATTACTTTAGAATTTTAACAGTTGATAGTGAAAATAAAGTACGAGAACCCTTGGTAATTTCTCAGTACGAGTATTCTTTATATATTTTTGCATTCAAAATAAATAAATTAACTTGAGTAAATGCTGATAAAAAAAAATAATTTGAAATCACTTTTGTATCATAAAGAGTATTGTAAATTGTAGACAAAAACATTTAATATATTTAGAGAAAAAATTAATTTAAAAAAATCCACTTCAAATGTCTTAATATGCAATGCGTAACATATTATACTCTAACTGAAACACGCAAAATAATATATAAATATGTTTTATTTCAGTTTGCAGAATCTGCAAAGATTAAATACTAAGTGTGAAGATTAAAACTTGTTTAATTATTTCCCATGCTTTTGTAAAAAAGGAACAAATTAATAAAGTATACATGAAATATAATGCTACGAACAGAAATGACACTTCCCTGCAGCGGTTCTCTTATTAAAGAAAAGAGACATTTACAGAAATTTCATCAGTCACCAAGAAGGGTTTAAACAATGACCTCTCGACCTTGGCTATATATTTGTCGACTATTTTGGCGAAATAATGAGAAACTTGGTAACTTTGGTGACAAAGAAAAGGTTCCCGAAAATGTTGGAATCTAGGCGAAAACTCCGCAGGGAAAGAAGTTACGTATTTTTCCTGAATTTTCCCTGTGACGTTCCCACCTGGCCGGAACAGATATAAATATGCTGACAGACTGAGACAGGAAAGTCGATCTGTTTTTGGAGTCTGCTTTCGAGATCGATCGGGAAAGATCGACAGGTAGAGGAAGGCATATTGCTGAGTGGATTTGTCAAAGATCTGTCAATAGTGACCCGAGTGAATTTGAGGAGAAACGGCGTATATCCATCAGAACAATCGGAGTCTGCCTTAGAAGTGCACTGCATTACGGAGGAGATTTGTCCGTTGTATAAGCTGGTGAGCTGAACGTTGCTGATACAATTGCGACTATCATTACAAATGTTGTTTTTGTTCCTGTATCTGTGTCATTAATCTGTACAAGTGCTGTGCTTTCTTGCTTTTGCTTTTGTTGTCTAGACTCTTCTACCAGTTGTTATCCTGCAGATTTGCAAATAAAATGGTATTTGTTGTTTTCCTTCATGTTGGGCTGATTTCACTCCCATATACCCACAGGAGGCTGAGGAACTTTTGTAACAATATTAAACATTTAAATTTATATTCTGCTCATATTTGCTTTTATAATACACAATAATAAGTATCAAAATAAAGGGAACATTTTCAAATAAAATCTTTATAAATCATTCCTAGATGTGATCAAATTCATCAAAATATATATAATTGATTTTGCATAAATGTATATTAACTTGCTGTAACAAAACATTTTCGAGTTAGTCTTACATTATACGCTCTAAAATACATATTGACAACCAAAAATATTCCTTAGGAGGATTATAAAATCATAAGCAAAACTTTTATGTATTATTGAGTTTTTTTTTTTTTTCTTCCTTATTAATATCTAATAAAATTGCGAGAATTTTAGAATCGGTTCCTAGATTTTAAAATAACAAAATAAATTTGGTTAAAAATTAAAAAAAAAAAACGTAATTAACTGAAAAACAGTCGAGTTTCTCATTTTCCATTAGAGGGTGGAAATCGATTACGAAATGGGCATGAATCGGTTATGAAACGGACAAAAGAATCAAAGATCTACCGATCGGAGTGATCGACTATTCCAATTCGGAATCACTTACCCTAATCCTCAACCTACTTTGGCAGGACTTCTAGAAACTTGTAATAGGCCTACCAAAGGAGGTCCTTTATTTCGAAGATCTGCTTTGCCAGGTCTTGTATCTACCTGGGGAAAGTGCTCCTTATGAGGAGTTATTTTCCTTCACTCTAGTTTCCCCGAAGTCGTTCTGTAATGTTTCATTCTTTTGACATTCTTGCTGCGATGAGCACTATCGAAGACTCGTCATTACGCTCATCAGTAAGTGTGTAGATTCGGTGCACTGAGGGGGAGGGGACATGGGTGTGTGTCCCTAGTCCTGCTCATCGATAAGGTAGCTGGTAGACAGGTTGTTTCAACGAACATTTGCTTGCTTCCAGTTCGAAAGCGGCCTTCTAGCCGGATATAAAAAATGTCAGAAATATCTTCGAACTTTTCCAGAGGTGTATAGCCTTCCGTAACACGTCATATTATAGAAAGCTATGCACCTGGGAAAGCAGAGAGGGGAAAACGTTTCTGAATAATTCGGAACAACAAAGAACAGGTTTCTGACGAGCCTCTGATTCGGGTATTCTCGTTCTTTTAGATTAACTGGTTCGAAATAATAGGTCGTTCTTTCAATCCTTATTCCTAATTTCAATTGTTACATGTCTCAAACTGTGGTAGGATGTTGCATATTAAAGCTAAGAAAATCTGTGACATCACGCCACTCGCTCAATATATAAGTGCTTTCTATTTTTATTGTACTTTTTATAAATGGCGAATAAAATTGAATAGAGAGATTGTTTACAACGAATATAGGGAACTTATATGAATTAATAAATAGTGCTCCCAACATTGATAAGATGTATCTCAAGCAAAATTTAATTGTGTTCCTAGCACATTTATAAAAAGGATTTAATTTAACGAATTATGCTAAGGCATATTACTGTATCAATCAAATGCTGTAAATCTATGAACTAATTCTTATCACAGAGTTAGAAAATATATTAAAATTATATTATTTTAATTACATTTATCTGTAATATATATGGAAAGACTTTACTGAGCGAGGTTGAACATTTTTTCGAAACGTGCAAAAAACTCCAAACTGAGCTAGTAACATTCACATATGGCAATCGTCTAATTGAGTCTACGTCATACACGATGACGTATAAAACATATAAATAGCGTAATAAGATTTATTCTTCTGCTATGTAAAAAAGTTCTGGATACAATTATATATTTTATTATAACTGTATTTTTTAAAAAATAATAATAAAGAATTCCTTACATCAGTTTCGAAGCCTACATAAAAAAAAAAAATTCTAATATATCTCTCATATGATAGTATTTTAAAAAAAATACATCCACTCATAAAAAAAAACACAAAAAAACAATTATATACTTTGTCATTGATAATACACCCAAGTCTTTTTTTACACGGTAAATACGTTCCTCAAAAACCCTTGCAAAAAGAATTCGCGTAAAAAATACATACAACGTGTGTTAAATTTGCGGATATGTTCCACAACTTTAAAAAATCGTGTAAGATCAAAGAACTCTAAATATTTTCCAAAAAACCGTGCAAAAAAAGTAATAATGAAATCCATATTACATACTTATAAAACAAAAAAAAATCCTTTTTATTACAAAAAAAATTTTAATTTGTGTACAGTGAAAGTTCAATCTATAGGTACATACAACATAAAAAAAATTCAAATTGAAATTAGGAATAAAACTACTAATTAACAACTATTCATTGCTATTTGATAACAAACGTGCACGTTAATTACGAACTGGATCAAAAATGTTATTATCAGTTGATGTGTCAGATATGTCTAGTACAACTGTCAGCTTTGATACAAATGAAGAATTTTGTTCGTTATTAACGGCCTCTGCTCGTTTTTTTGTTATGATAAAGTATGTTATTTGCTGCTGAATTTTTTTGTTTCTCTAGTTGCTTATATAATTCTTGATATCCTGCTACACAAAACTTAAGATAACGTTGAAATTTTAATGCGCGCTCTATGTCAGGATCATGAGTATAAAAAAATGTTCCATACTTATAGCAAATTTCTAGCCCTCGCGAATTAAACCAGCTGTTAACAGCTGAATTTCATCTTCGACTTCGTCATTATCGACTTCTTTAATATCATAAACTATCATAAATTCGATCAAATCGTCCTCATCCAAAATACTTTCTAACATCAATTCTTCGATGCCAGCCGTTTGCATGTTGTTAAAACCTTCGCCACTATTTGCATTTGGTAGAGTAATAATTTCAAAACACACATTTGATTTTTATACTGTGAAACTTCCACTTTTCACGCATGCTGTCAAAAAAAAATTTCCAACAAGGACTTAAGGTCGATTCGTGCAACTGTTTGATGACAAAAGAAGCATGAAGCAAAAGAAGCAGAATCGTAAACTTTCTCAATGCTTCCACAACAGTGAAATTTCTTTCTTCCAAAATATATTTAAACGTTTGCTTTATGTAGTACATTTTTAATGCAGCTATAATACCCCGATCGAGTCGCTGGATCCAAGGGGTGGTATTAGGCGATAAAAACAGCATTTTAATATTCGGGGGGGAAATTGGAGGGGGATTCATGTTAGAACAAAAATTCGTGTAAAAAAGTTTGGCGAACCATGTTATTTCAAAATCGTGTAAAAAAGAGTAGGGTGTATTTAAAAAAGTATCATCTCTCATAAATAGGTTCCAAATACAATTATATTTTTGTATCAATTGCATTTTTGAGAAATTAATTCTTTACAACAGTTTCGAATTCTGCTACATCAAAAAGATTCATATACGATTTTGTCCTTTATATTGATTGTATTTTCAAAAAATACATTCTGTACACCATTTTTGAGTTCGTTTTCCATTTTAAAATATCTAAATCAAAACTTACTTAAAACATACCAAATTAAAAACAAATTTAATAATTATTAGTGACTTCCTTGGGCCTGTCTTGCAGAGCAAAGTTTTTCGAAGGAAGGCTTAATATTAGAAATAGCCACTCTCAGTTCTGTTTCTATATTTAGCCGAGATCTATATTTTGTCTTCAAAGAAGCCACAGCAGAAAATCCAGTTTCACAAAGGTAGGATGTTGAAAATGGTAATAAAATGCGAAATGCCCTTGTTTTAAGTGCAGAAAAATAATCCTCTACTCCTGACCAAAATTCAAATAGTGATTTTATTACTAAATTGTCTTTTGGTTTCGCCACTTATCGTAAATTCTATAAATTTTTCTTCCTCATCAATTGAGAGTCCTTCGGGAATCTTATGAAATTGATTCCTAACCCACTCGTATCTTGCTATCAGTTCGTCGTCAGCAAAAAAATACTTTTTAAAATTCTTTGCCAGCATGGCTAAAGGGTTTTCAATTGTTACAAAAACAACTTTTACATGTTCCTCTTCAGCTTTGTATGTTTTAGTACAATCATTCACATTGCAAACATTGTTAGGTTTTTTTTTTTGCTTTATATTTCTGCTCCCCAGTTCCAATTTTCTACAAAAAGCATTAACTTTATCACTCGTATCCAACATATGTGTATTTGCTCCTTGGAGTTGAAGATTCAAGTTATTTAATTTCTCGAATATATCGACCAAGCAGCTCAATTTCCTCACAAAAAAACCATCGCGAAAATTTTCGGCTTCCGATCTGTTTCCTTCTTCTATTAAAATGGCGATTTCTTCTCTTAATTCATAAACACGTTGCAAGAATTTCCTACGTGATAACCATCTTGCCTTGCAATAAAATAGTAACCCTGAATGTATTGCACCCATGTCTTTACAAAGTGTGGAAAAGATTCTTGATTTCAGGGGTCTCATTTTGATATAATTTACTACGGTTACAACAGTAGTTAACACAATATTCAGACCAGGACTCATTTCTTTGGAAGCCAAAGCTTCTCTGAGGATCATGCAATGTGTCCAGACACTCTGAGGTGATTTTCGTTTTACAAGTGCTTGTATACTTTGGAATCTTCCGGATATTGAACGAACACCATCGGTGCATATTCCGACGCAATTTTTCCATTCTATGTTTGCCTCGTTCATAAAATCATTTAAAATAGCAAATAATTCAAGCACTGTTGCTTTGAGTTCTATCGGTTTGCAGAAAAGTAGTTCTTCTACTACTGACATATGTATTATCACAAAATCGAACATAGGCAATGAAATGAGCCTCTTTATTACTATCTGTTGCTTCCTCAAGCTGTATTGAAAACAATTTGTCACGCAACTTCGAGAAAAGCTGACACTGTACATTTTCAGCTATATCGCCAATTCGACGAGCCACAGTATCCTATGAAAGAGGTACAAACTGCAACTGTTTTGAAAAATTATCTCCAAACATAGTTTCTACAATCTCAATTGCTGTTGGCAAAATAAGCTCTTCACCAACGATGTGAGGTTTTTTACATCTGGCTATTTTATTTGAAACTTTGTAGGATGCAATTAAAGCTTTTTTATTCACAGATAAATTTTCTTTAAAAAATGATTCTTGCTTTTCATATGATTTTAATTTTAATTAGAAGAATTCTCTGGGTACTCACTATGAAGAGTTTCCAAATGTCGTTTAAGTTTATTAGGTTTCATGCTGTCTGCGACCAACATTTTTGAGAAAATGATACACAGGGGTATTTCTTCTTCATTTACTTCAATACCGGTAAACCCCAAATTTAAGTATTCTTGAGTATATTTTCTTAATTTTATTTTTGAGACCCCGCGTGTCTGTGTACTTGTTAATGCTTGACTATCGTCTAATGCTCGCTTACGCCTTCTTAAAAAATTATCCATGAGCCTGCATAAATCTGCTGCTTTGAATGTTTAATATGATGAATTGCAATTAACACGAAAACATATATAACATACGATAGATTCGAAGGCGATCGACTCGAATGAGAATTGAAACTTGCGTTATCGAACATTTTCCTTCTTCCTATGAGAAAACATTTTCTCTGCACATGCTCGAGACAGCTTCCACAAACCATATTACTTATACTTATTTTTTCTCTTTTCTTTAGTCATGCTTCTGTTTTACATCTTTTGTTATTCCAAAAAAAGTATTCCCAGATTCTAAAGTTAGCTCACCCCATCTAGGTTTACTTTCATTAACGAATTTTTGTACTTTCATAATCTTTTAACGTTATCTCCTTGTTTGGCTTTCATTTCAAATATATTTAAATTTTCCCCGCTTCCATTCGGTTCATCTGTTCACCTCCCGCTTGGCAAAATGCTAGATGTGGTTTCTCGCCAACGTTGGCTCGCTTTTACTCTTATTTTGGCAGTTAGTTAAAAATAATTTAAAAACAGAAATCAAAATACTCAAAATCTATTATTGTTGTATACATTTTATTGTATGAGGAGGCGCGATCAAAATTATGATTGAAAACTGGACCGCGAATAATGAAAGGTTGAGAAACGCTGGTCTATATTCTATATATATATATATATATATATATATATATATATATATATATATATGGTAGGCACGAGTGACATGTCTCCAGAATATGTTAGCGATCCTTTTGTATTTTGATCATCCGTCTTGTAAACCAATTTTTTTTTTCGAATTTTGAAACATCCAGATCATAGCTACTCCTAGTTTGGCGCAACATTACTGTTTCTGGTACCCCACCATCACCATCTCTCACTTATCAATTTGTGAGAATAGCATCGAAAAATATAGACTAAATTTCTACAAGTGGGATTTTATTTTTCACCCTTCTTCTTTATTTTATTATTATAATTATAATGTAACTATTACTTTTATTTAATAACTCTTGAAATATGAAATTTTAATAGAAAAAAAATTGAAAAACTGATTCCATATGTGAAAAGTTGATTTCAATGAAAAAAACATCTATAAACTTATCTTATTTAATTTCGAGGTATTTTAGAACAAATATTCTTATAATTCATTTTATTCTTGCTTTTATTACCATTTAATCTTTGAATAGAATTACACATATAGTATAAATTCTTACAAATAGTTTTGCATTTTTTAAAAGCATTTTTTATTAAGATGGAATAAGACTTTTATTATTTGTTTTCTGTTCTTTTTAAACTGGTTTTTTTTAAAAAGTTCAATACATGTCAAATTTGATAAGCGTTTTCCAAAATGTCATTTTCTATTTTCTTAATTATTTTGTTACATTTTCTCTTTGGTGAGTTCAAATTAAAATATTTCAATCAACGTCATTTGGCTGTAACTGTAATCTGTGTATACTGCTTTTTATGAATAACGTTATCTGGGATTAATTATGCATGAGAATTTTAAAAGCCAAAAATATTATACGAAATACAAATTCATGTATAAGTTTTCTCAATTTTTATTGTTGTAATCGAGGACGATTTTAACCATTTTATAATTATTTAAACATATTTGGAATTTTTAGTTTAAATTTTAAATTAATAGATTACTGATAATTTAAATTTAATTAAAACACTTTGTTGTAAAAGATAGTTAAAAATCAAATTTATAATAAAACTTTGAAATATGAAATTACAATTTTCGAACATAAAGTTGGATTGACCATTTTATAAATAAAAAAAAAGGAGCAAATGGAAAATATATATGAAAACACTAGAATTTCAAATCAAACTCTTTTCGGTTTAACACACATACTTACTTTCCCCCGTGAAGCACTACAGCTTCAGGAGAAAATAATTCGATATAAAAACCAACGTTTTTAAAAACAACGTTTTTATATGGTGGCAAAGTTTATTAAAGAAAATTATTGAAATATTAGTTAAAACTGTTGGTTATTTTTAACTTTAAAATTTACTAAAAAAGAGATATTTGTGAGCGTATTAAAAAATTCATAATACTCATAAAATCAAAACATGTATTTGAAAATTTGTAAGTCATTCTATTAAAAAAAAAATGGGAACCAGAATTCAGAAAAAACTATTGTGATAAGACATGGTGCCAAATATTGGAAACTTTCTTTCTTGCGAATGATTACTGTCTAAAAGTCAGCAACCCTTACTATCTCGGAGATAGTAAAGGGGAGATAGTATCTCCCCTTTGTGAGTACAAAAGTTTTACGAGGCCTCATGTGGTGTGGGGAGTGCCCGGTGTTCCCAGAGGGGGAAAGAAATTTTTTCCTCAATCCTAAAAGCGCCGAGAGGAAAGAATATTTTGACTTATTAAAATTATTGAAATATTAGTTAAAACTTCTCGCAAACGTCTAAATATTGCATTGTTAGGCCTGTACGAACGATTCCCAAAATTTCAAAGCTCTAGCTTGATGGGAAGTTGGTTAAATTAACGATCGAAAATTTGATGACACACACACACACTCACACACACACCAAGTGAAATTCAGAAAAACGTTGTAAAAAAACTGTAGGGGGGAAAAACCTCTATCGCAACCTCTCTTGCTCTGAAACAATGAATTAGTCACAAAAAAAATATAAACTAATTTGTTAGATTTAGTCTTTTAATACTGTTCTAATAAATATAAGATAAAATGTTTCATTTAATATTAAAATTAACTAGTAATTAACTCTCTCTCTCTCTCTCTCTCTATATATATATATATATATATATATATATATATATATATATATATATATATATATATATATTAGGTAGGAGGTATCCGTCTAGACAAGACACCTCCTGGTGCTTCGGAGTCTAGGGAAAGGATTCGGTGTTGACATTTACGAGTTCATTGATGAGCTTGTAGTCGAATCATTATTTTATTCGTGATTAGAGGAAGTAAGACTATTTACAAAATTACTATGTACAGGGGATTTTGGATTAACTAGCTCCCTGGAGAAAAATAGATGGCAGCCCAATTTTTTCGCATATCGGCGATGGGCATTGGAACGCTCGCTGGCGTTCGAAGCTCTGCTACATCGGGAGAAGAGAGAAGAGAAGAGGAGAACAGAGTGAGAACTAAACGCTTCTTGATTTTTTCAGGAATAGGGGGCGCTACGTGAGCTATCACATGGCGCTGATTCTCGGTGCCATTTATCGGTAACTGAGCAATGGGTTTTACAATATCTTTGAAAATACAGTTAATAATTTGATAATCAGCTGAAAAATCCTACACACACATACACACACACACACACACATATATATATGTGTGTGTGTGTGTGTGTGTGTGTGTGTGTGTGTGTGTGTGTGTGTGTGTGTGTGTGTGTGTGTGATTTTTATATGTATATATATATGATTTGTATGATGTGTATATGATATATATATATATGATTTTTAAATCACACCTATTATTTAGTTATTTTATAGTTGAAAAATCTAGAGTAAAATAGGGAGACAAATATTTTATATTCTTTGAAGAAACAGAATATAGTTATCGTTGAAGCATCATTAAAATTTAAAGCATATTAAATCAAGTATCTCTACAACACAAAAGCATTTTCAAACAAATATTTAAACGCTATTGATAATCGTATTTCAATTAATTGTAAAACATAACAGATTCACGCCTAATAGTGTCTTATAAATAATTTAGGTTCTTTACGATATCAAGTATTTTATTGTTCAGATTATAATGACGAATCATATGAGTAAACTTCTTATCTTTTCCTTCTTCAAATTATTCATTTTTCTTAACATTTAACTTTTAAAATTATCAATATTTTTTTAGGTTTATCAATATTTTTCAGTTTTTTTTCCGGTACTTTATTCACAGCACGAGAAAAGACTTTTTCAAAATTTTAATTAGTGAAAGATTGTAAACTTACTCGTCTTTGTATTCTAAGAAAACAGTTATAATAAGCTGATTGATAATATCTGTAGAGAAGAATATTATTGTTCTCTTCAAATACAAAAGATTTGATTAAAAAGTTTGAAAAAATTAAAGTTAAATGAATGATATATAATACATGAGTAAAATATCAGCTTTTTTGGAATTTACAACATAACTGTTAAAATTCAGCAGTATGTTTCAGAAGGCTTAATTTGTTATTGATCGAATAAAAAATAAGTATTGTAATATGATATTGACAAAAAAAAGTTAAAACACTTTGGGCTTTATCTTATCAAATTATAAACAGTTTTTTACAGTTGAACAGCTATGAACTTATTTAAGAATATTTGCAATAAAATATTAATTTTTTTTAAAATTTCCATCTTTCTTATTTTTTTCTTTGTTTCGTATTAAATGATATCGAAGTTTGGTGTTGTTATGAATGGTTTTTACTAAATCTTACTTTCAGCATGTAACATGTGTATTACCTTAACAAAGTTTCTTTACCCGTATTGCTCATTATATTCCCGTAATGACCTGTGAGGCAAAATTACAATTTATACACACTTTTCAATTGTTAATTGTTATTAATAGAAATTAATATGTAAAAAGAACCAGAACGAAACATAAATAAGTGCTGAATCTTTAGATTTTAAAGCGTTACTCTTTTCTTATTCACAGAGGTAAAATCCCAAAAACAAAAGTTTATTCTATCCTATAGATATTTTAGATCCTTCAAATATTATGATTTTGATTCTGATAGGCTCAGAAGAACCGGAAACATATATTACATCTCAAAGTACCACTTAAATTATTTTAATTAATTAATTAATTTTTCTGTAGAGCATTTAGGTATTTTCAAGATAGAATCAACTCATTAAATTAAATTTGCTACCTAAAGCATGGGTGTCTAAATTATGACCATTTGAGAGCACATTGCAAAAAAAAAAAAAAATTGCTGGGTCCATATACAATATTTTTTCAACAAATTGAAATAAAAATTAACTCTATGTAGTTTTATTACAATAAATTAACTTTTTTTACTATATTTTTTTAATTTGAATTAGATTTGTTTAGGTACATATTTATTTTAAATTTGTAAAAGTTTCAATTTATTTAGTTTGGATTTCATAAAGATAGAAAAAATTCGAATTAATGAGATGGATGAATTTGCTGTTATTGAACAAGCAAATCGATATCGGGTTCAATAGACGAAGTTGCAATTCTTAATGCATTTTCAAGATGTTTGTCAGTGATCTTTGTCCTATTTTTGTTTTTCGTATGCTTCATTCTTGAAAATAATTGTTCACAAATATAGGTACTGCCATAAGCTGAAGACATTAATAAAGTATGATTATGAAAATTAGGATATTTATCGCGTGGGGTAGATAATCTTTATAAAACTCCAGTAAAGAAATATTTCCAAATTTTTCTTTTAGTTGAATGTCACTTTGTAGTTTAATGCATTCCATTTGAAGGTAATCTATTTATTTCTAGAGAAAATGGGGTAGAAAAATAAGTTGAAATACTCTTCATTTTTTCGAAAATCTTGAAATCTTCTTTCAAACTCTTGAATTAAATCAAAAATTAATGCAGCCTATTTTGTGCAACTCACAGGTTTATGTGCAACCAAAGTACTGAAATGTATCAAATCTTTTACTTTTATTTGACTGTGCCAAAATTTCAACTTACTTTCAAACGTTGCTATTATTTGGAACATATTATTAATAAACTGATTTTTTCTTTAAAGCCTCAAATTTAAATCATTCAAATGTTCTATTAAGTCTACTAAAAAAGCTAAATCTAAAACCCAATCTTCGTCTTCAAATTCAGTCATAGGTTTTCCTTTTGTTTCCATAAATATTTTTACTTCAGTTCTCAAATCGTAAAATCTTTAGAGCATTTTCCCCTTACTGAGCCATCTTACTTCTGTATAATAAATAACATCTGCAAATTCTGTGCCCATTACCTTGAGAAACTCTTGAAATTGTCTATGATTGTCCTTTTGCTCTTACAAGATTGTATTGCCGGCAGCGACGGCTTCATTATTAACCATTTTAACGAGTCCCCCATTTTTACTAACCATGGCAGGGGCTCCATCGGTTATGATAGCTGATGAATTTTTCATAGATAAGGAAAACCTTTTCATCGTCGTTTTCAATGCAAAATCTACAGGCTTGGTTGTGTCTTTTAACGAAATTAAAGCAGCCATTTCTTCCGTGATATTATAATGTTCATCGATTCCTCTTATAAAAATTGCCAATTGAGCCGTATCAAAATCGCGAGTCAGTGCTTTCGTTCATGGCTAACGAATAAAATTTAAAATTAGTACAATTGGTTTTTAAAGACTTTTCAACTGAATTCCCTAACTCCTCAATTCTTGTGGCTATAGTTTGTTGGGATAAACAAATTTTAGAAAAATCCAACTTATTTTCAGGGCAAATTATGTTTGCCACGTTTTTTATACTCTCTTTTATAAATTTGCCCTCAATAAAAGGTTTTGATTTTTTCGCTATTAAATTTGCTACGTCATAACTTGCTATTACAATGTTATTATTTTGAGTAGCTGTCTTTTTAAAGAAATTTTGTTCATACGATAGCCCTTTTTTTTAATTCTGTGATTTTATCTTTACGCCAAATGCCGAGATATACATCGTATTATGTGACATGCTTTTGACTATAATGTCGTTTCAAATTGTAGTCTTTAAAAACTGACACAAAGTACTTTTTATTTAAATTCTTATTTCAAAATAAATGTCAACGAATCGATTATATATGAAAAATATTGAAAACATTTATTTTTTTAACAAAAATGTGTAAATTTAAATATTTTCATATTTTGCGTTTGGGCCACATTTTAAAGGCTTTTGGGCCGCACTTTAGACAAGCATTATCTAAATGAAAGTCCAGATAACGAATTACACAGATATAGATTCGATGAAGATATTCCTAATTTATCTCTAAATCGGATAAATATTTTTTAAAAATTGGGGAAGGGATGTTATATACTTATATTAATTTAAAGTGTATTTTTGGTCTCATAAATATAACTTACTTGCCACTTTTTTTTTACAGTTTTTAATGCTTCAGAAAGTATTTCACAACCGTGATGTAATTAAAATTTTAAAAAATCTCCCCAAACTTTTGTTTCTCTAGACTTTTGCTAAGTTTTTTTCCCTCAAAATATTTTCTTGACAATATGGTTCATGAAAAGTTCCTTCAGAATCTAATGAATGAAACGACATGTCTAATTAAAAGGAGAGAAAATTTGAATTAAGACGGCCTAAGACCAATAGCCGGATTTTCTTGCATATTTAAGCCTATAATTGACAACGTGAGTAAAGTATTAATTCGGCAGAATTTACTGTTAAGAAGATAAAAATAAGAATCAAGGGTTATTAAATCGATTATTGTTATTCTAGTATTGAAATGATGAATGAAGTTGTACACATTTCATGCAAGAAGGAAAACTAATTATCACTACAAAGACAAATTTGAAATATATTTCAATTAACCCGATCGGAAGAAAATAATTTGTCAAATTGGTTGAAATTAATTAAGCCCAATATTCATTGTGTTTTGTAATCAGGTTTTTCGAGTTTTTCAAATGCTTGATAAGTAAGATTAATTAATAATAAAATGGGGAAAAAATTAAATTATTATTTTATTTAGCCAAACTTTTTCAATATACTTGAACAAACCATAGGAACAACAACAAAAAAAGTGCTTAATAAGTTTTTTCCTCATTTCTGAAAAAGGACATACATTAAATTTTGGATAAAAATAATAGCTAAAAATAAACAAATTACGATTTGTACGATATCAAACAATATTATAATTATATTTTTATCGCTGTTACAGAAGCTATCTATAAAAATATCCTTTTGTATATTTATCAATTATTTATACAAACACAATATCATTATTTTTATTACTAAGTCCTCCATTTGTTGAGCTTAGACATTGCAATTCCATTCATCAAACTGTTTTCTCTATTCTAAATGAAATGACTCATGATAAAAAAAATTTCGAATATGAGGGACCAAGAAGAGTTTTTTTTTTCTTAGGTTGTATTGTAGATTATAATTAATGTCGAATGATTTTATGTTTTGGGGAATGGACCGACAAAATTCCTTCAATTATAACACTGTATTTTTTAATTATTTTGATAACTTTTATATAAAATTTTAGTTTACTTCTGGGAAAATGTAAGACCCGAAATTCATTTCATAGAAGATTTTCAGCAAGATCATGGATAAAAATCAGGAAAGGTTAAGTTCCCCTAGAAGTTTTGCATCTGCACATTTTAAGCACTCCCTTTGTCGAAGGCATGTCTTCTCTGAAGGAGCTTGGCTTGCCCCCACCCCACCCCCAAACTACCAAAGAACAAAAGTGTTCAAGCTGACGCAACCCCTGTGAACTTCCACTGCATTGTATCTAGATACTACCAATAAGTGTTAAATAAAATCAGATCAACAATATCACTTTCCCCAAAATATGTGGAAAGAGTTTGTTGCGGCCTTTTTAAGATCATATATTAACTTTACCCGTAGACTATGTAGGACAATGACTTTATCTTAGGATTTCAAAGGGGTAGGGGGTAAAAAAGAGGAGAAAAGTTACTTTAAAGTAACTTTTAAAGTGTAAAACTGGTGGGGAGGGGGAGAAAGAGGATGTAACAACTATTATATTGCAATGTTTAGCTTCGCTCTTTTTTTCCCCCCTTTTTTGTAAGGAGACAAATTAAAAGGGTATCTATCAATTGTTAGAATGCTCTTGGTTATGGTGGGATTCAATAATTGAAATTCAATGAAAATAATTCTTACATGATTGATAGGGAAAGCGTGGATTCCATAACTGTGTGCAAAAATGGGCTGGGCTTGGAATAGGGGATTTTTGTTGTTAATTAGTCGGTGGAAGAAATGTCTAGAAAGATAAGCAATATGAGTTTTGATATAGGAGATTCGAAGGTCTTTATGGATGACTGTGTTTCTAATGTACCAGTCAATCACAATAGGGGAGATCTTTTCCTTTTTCTTGTCATCTATTCTAACTCTTCATTGTCAATTTGAGTGGTAATTGTATTGGAGAGTTCCGGTAAAATAGTAGCAGTCTCCTCCTCATGTATGCTATGCTAACAATGGGGACTGGTTTCTCTGGAAAGACGAGCTATTTAAAGATTCTGTTAAAAGGGGGTAGATCGGAAATGGTACGGAAGTATTATTTGAAATGCAAGATGTTAGGAGGGGGAGAAAATTGAAATAATTGTTGCCGGACTGATAGAAAAATTGTTTACATTTCTCTTGGAAAAGTTTCTTTTATTTAAGACTATTTGCAAAATGTCGAGGTCCCATTGGATGATAATTCCTAAGAGGAATGATAATTGTTGGTTAACTAGTAAGGACCCAGAATATAGCTTCTTGGAAACTGGAACTTTTTTCTCTTTTTTATAGATTCTCAAATCAAAATAAAATGCTGTCCTCCAGACTGCTAGCGCTCTAAAGAAAGTCAGACCAGTTCTCAAATATTTTAGTCACATTTAAAAAAAAATTGTTTCCCTCCTTAATAGTGCAATTGAAATTGAAAAAAGAGGATTTCAAGTTGTTGAGCTTATTTTTGTATCACTAGGTGATTATTATCTTAAAAATATTTCATGTATATTCTTAATATATATATATATTAACTAATTGATAGTTAGAGTGCATTCGTATGTTACTGTTATTTAAGAGTGAGTGAATGATATATTCTGATTTACTCAAACCTTATGTAACTTAATAATAAAGACGGATCTTTCCGTAAATGTGTGTGTGCAGTGAAGAGAGAGAGAAAGTGCGGAACTTTAATTTTTTTACTAATTATCAACTTCTACGCAAAATTATCTTTGTGATCTTAAATAAGTAAAAATTTGATCATTTCTTTTAGTAGAAATTATGCGTTATTTCTTTTTAAAAAATGTTCAATCTCTTAACGATAAGCTGAAATTCACCTTTTTTATACATTTGATGGATATTTTTTGTTTTATTTAGAAGCAAAACAAAGGCTATTTTTTATAGAATAAGTAATATTTCGTGTTGTAGGTTCTTAGTTTCATTCCTGAAGATTCATTCACTACCAGGTACACAATCAACAGTCTAACTTTAGTGGCTAAAGTTTTTATTTTTTTGTTAACAGCCACACAACACACACAATTAATACAATATTTAAAACTCACTAACACTAAACATTTGACTGTTGTTTCATGCCATTTTTGTTCGTCATACTACCGGTCATAGCCGCCATTCTTTCTCCTCTGTTGTTGTTCCGTCTCTCCTTATATCGATGGCAGCGCCACCTATATTGTTTTTTTAGTCCGGTGAATCTTACACGCCCCACCAACGGAAGCACATGCGTCATATTTAATGACCAGGTGCTAAAAGAAAGAGGTTAGTCACACACTCACGAAAGAGTCCTAATTCAGAAACAAAATATCTAAACCTTAGTTGAGGAGAGTGCACTATCTAAATTAAAAAAAACACATGAGGCATGACTTAAATATGATCATTAATGCACAAATATAATGAAAATAAGGCAATAACATAAGGTTATATAATCACGAATATATATAATAAGACTATTATTTTGACACTAATTTTCTAAATATATACACAAATAGGAATATGCTTTAATACTGAAATAAGTACTACAAAGAACTCAGGTTAATCATCAAAAGGCAAGCGAGAGAGGGCGTCAGCATTGCCATGGTTTTTCCCTTTACGGTATATAATCCGTAAATCATAACGTTGCAAGGCTAGGGCCCAACGAGCTAATTTTGTACCATGTGGTAATCCTTTGGTCAAAAATGTGAGAGGGTTGTGATCAGACACAACCTGTATTTGAGATCCGAAGATCCAACAGTCAAACTTTTTCAATGCACTTAGCACGGCATAGGCCTCTCGTTCTATTGTTGACCAGTTCATTTGACATTTGGTTAATTTCTTACTGTAGAATGAAATTGGGTGTTCCATTCCCTTTTCATCGTTCTGTGCAAGGCATGCGCCGACTATAGTAGCAGAAGCTTCTGTATACAGCTGAAACGGGCGGTTCAACACAGGGGTATAGAGAGTAGGCAATTCGATTAAGCTTTTCTTCAAATATTGGAAAGATTCTTCAGCTGTGTCATCCCAAGGAATTTTACTAGGAATATTTTTCTTAGTTAAATTTGTCAAGGGCAAAACAATAGAAGAAAAATTCTTAATATAGTCACGATAATAGCTTGATAAGCCAAGCAGTCCTCGTAACTGTTTTTTGGTCGTTGGTTTCAATAACTTTGACATAGTTTCCATCTTTTGAGGATCCGGAGCATGTTTTCCAGAACCCACCACGTGACCTAGAAATTTAACTTGGCTCTTTCCGAAATCACACTTCTCTAAATTGACAGTTAGTCCAACTTCTCTCAAAGTCTTAAAAACATTTCCCAAATGTTGCATGTGATCTGACCATGTTTCTGAAAATACTGCCACATCGTCTATGTAGGATCTACAGTACTTTTGATGGGGATTCAACACTTGATCCATAGATTTTTGAAATGTACTTCCTGCATTCTTCATTCCAAAAGGTAGGACTTTCCACTGATAATGTCCAGAATGAGTAACGAAAGCAGTAAAATGTTTTGAGTTTTCTTCCATAGGGATTTGCCAGTATCCCTTCGTGAGGTCTAAGACCGATATAAAATGAGCTTTGCCTATTTCGTATATTAAATCCGTTGCATGTTTCATTGGATATGCATCAGGAATAGTAAAACTATTCAAAAGTCTAAAGTCTATGCACAATCTAATGCTTCCATCTTTTTTCGCCACGCACACCACCGGGTGCGCCCAATCACTATCACTATGTTCAATCAAGTCCATATCCAGCAGCTCATTACTTTGACGTTCAACTTCTTTTTGAAGAGCAATAGGAACTCTATATGGTTGTAATCTTTTAGGTGAACTATCTGCCGTAACTTCAACAGAATGACCTTACACTTTGGCTTTTACAGGACGATTCCAAAATATGTCTTCATATCTTCGTAACAAATTTCTTTACTGGTATTTCTGTTGGGCATTTAAAACATTAGGCTTTTGATTCAACTTGATATCAATGTTAGGTTGAGTTTCCTTATCTGTGGGAGCATAATGCAATTTACCAAAATCGGTATCTTGATCAAATATTACCCCTACATGATCAACTCTTGAGATATACTGCTGTTTGTAGAAAATGCAACACCATGAAAGAATCATCAGAATCAAATGAAATTTAATGCAGAAACGACTTGTACTGATACAAATAAATGATGAAATTTTCAAAACAAAAGAAACAAATTAAGCGTCCGAAATCAGTATTTGGTGCAGCCACCATGCGCTGCAATAAGTGCTGCTATACGGCGTGGCATGGAGTCAAACAGATGTTGAATATCTGCTTGAGGAAGAGAATTCCATATCGCTTGTATGCGCAACCAAAGTTCGTCTTTGGAAACTGCAGGACGCGGATCACGAGCGAGACGCCGACCAACCATATCCCACACGTGCTCAATAGGCGACATATCCGGTGAATAAGCAGGCCAAGGAAGAAGTTGCATGCGTTGTGCTGAATAGAAGTCTCGAACAGTCCGCGCAACATGTGGGCGTGCATTATCCTGCTGAAAGATAGCTCCAGGGATGCCTTGAAGGAAAGGAACGACTTCGGGCTGTAGCACTTCACGGACGTACCTGTTGCTATTGAGATTACCCTCAATTCGTATCAAATTGGATCGTCCATGATACGAAATCGCACCCCAGACCATAACTCCGGGTGTTCGACCACTATGTCGTTCAATAATACACTCAGGAAGGCAGCGTTGACCGGCATAACGTCTAACACGAACACGGCCATCATGGGTCCACAAATTGAAGCGTGATTCATCTGAAAAGACAACTTGGTGCCAATCAGCTCGCCTGTCTCTGTGCTCAAGAGCCCACTGCCGACGCAGCCGTCGATGATTCGCCGTGAGGGGAATCCTGTATAAAGGCACCCTTGCACGCAATCCACGGCGCAGCAGACGACGACGAATTGACGAAGCCGACAATTGTACACCTGTAGCAGTAGACCAACGTGCTGCCAGCTGCCTGGAGGAAGCTGTGCGATCATTCACCGCCATGCGGAGCAGGTGTCGATCATCGCGCTCTGACGTCACCTTCTGTCGTCCAGTGCCTGTTTTTCGAGTTGTTCGGTGCTCGTCGGTCCACTGTTTCCAAACTCGCATCACTGTGGAACTGTTCCGCTGCATACGAGCTGCTATTGCGCGATAGGAAAATCCTCCTTCTCGAAGGCCGATTATCCTCCCTCGTTCAAACTCCGTAAGTTGCTTGAATTTCTTATTCTTCCGTCGTGGAGGCATACTCAGGTCTCACTAAACGTTTGCCACTAACAAATAATCATAGACTTTTTTTAACGTCCCGCTACAGCACTTTACTTATACGCTTTCAGCATCAATTCAGAGGGCGCTGCGCGCGCCGCGCACGCGCGATGGCTCTGAAACTTTATTAATTTGCATAATATCCTATAATTGACATTTGCTGCGAATTTCATTTGATTCTGATGATTCCTTCATGGTGTTGCATTTTCTACAAACAGCAGTTTATAAGGCCTTAGCTTATTTATATGTAATTCTCTAGTACTACCGTCTTCTATTTGAACTAAACAAGAGTGGGGTCTAGTGAGCTGTACTACCTTGGCTGGTCCTATCCAAGTTTTAAGCAATTTATGCGTAGATGAAGGAATAAGGATTAGTACTTTATCTTCAACAGAAAAACTTTTTTCTCGTGATCTCAAATTATAGTGTGAAGTCATACGCTCCTGATTTTTAGCACTGTTTTCCGATGCGATTTCGTGTGCATCTTGCAACTTCTTTTGCAGTTGTTTCAAGTATTCTTCAACAGAACGAGCAGCACTAGTAGGGATTTCTCTTTCTCCTGTCCAAAATTCTTTTAAAATGGTCATCGGTTCAGATGGTAGTCTTCCATAAACTAATTGGTATGGTGATACACCAGTAAGTGCATGAGGTATTTCTCTATAAGCAAAAAGCAAATATGGGAGATGGACATCCCACTCATTTCCATGCTCTTGAATATTTTTGTTTAACATGTCTTTCAAAGTTCTATTCCAACGTTCAACTGCTCCCATACTCTCAGGATGACCTGGAGTAGAAAACCTAGGAGATACTCCCAGCACGTTTTGAAAGGCTTGAGTCAATTGTGCTGTAAAATTGGTACCTTGGTCTGTGCATATTGTCTTTGGGAAACCAGTTTGACAGAAAATTTTCATTAGCACTTCGCAAGTAGTTTTTGCAGTAATTTTCTTTGTTGGTACGGCTTCCGCCCATCTTGAGCACAGATCAATGGCACATACAATATATAAATGCCCTCTTCTTGATCGGGGTTCTAACGGTCCGATGCAATCCACGCTCCAGACTTCGAATGGATTATTAGGTCAAAAATGGGCTGGATCGGAATCGTATCTCTGTATGTTACAATCCTTCGTAACTGACAAGGTTTGCACGCTTCGCAATATGTCTTCACATCCCTCTTTAACGAAGGCCAGAAAAAGGAATATTTAATGCGTTGCTTTGTTTTTTGTTCTCCTAAATGTCCAGCTAACGGAATTTCATGAGCCATTTGTAGAATTTCCTTTTTTTTACACGCAGGTAGGACAACTTGCTTGATTGACTCCCCACAAACAACGTCATTATGCACTAGCAGATCATCTTGTATTTCATATGCCTTTTCTTTGTTATTTGCTTGTACCCAGACGCTTATTAATGTTTCATCTTCTTTCTGAAGTTTTATAAAAGTCCTTCGTGTCTCACTGTTAAGATTGGATCTCACTTCGTTTTCAATGTTGACTGCGTCTGTCGATACTCTAATGTCAGAGCATGAATCCTCTTCAAATGCTTGGACTTCACAGACGGTTGAATTCTTAACCTCATCCAGTTGGACTTCATGAACAATGACTTCCCTTGCATTCGCACTGCATAACTGTATGTTTTCCAAAAGGGCTTCATATGCGGTTTGACAAACTAACATATCGTTCACTAGTTTCTTTGAAACGGCACATGTAATTGGTATTGCATCATGCCATCCATCATCGATCTTTATATTAAATGTTCTTAGGGGAGCGACTTCACTATCCCCAAAAGCTGATATTAACTTGATCTTCCCTTCTCCGGTACTCTCAATGTCTTTAACTAAATCAGCTCGCACCACAGAGATTTGTGCTCCGGAGTCTACCGTTCCATCCAATACGACATCTAAACACTTCACTTTTATAACCTTCAATTTATCAATGTTCTCTGCCAGAAATTTACACATTGATTCAGGAACATCTATTTTCGCTGTTACGATATTCTTAGTGGTATCTTCAGCTTGCACTGCATTACTTTGGGCTTTGACTGGTGAGGAAAACTTGTTATTTTGCGAGTTTTGCTTATTTAAGTGTTTATCTCGGCATGCTCTTGAGAAATGACCTTCTTTGCCACAAGTGTAACATGTAGGTGTGATCCGGGTTTGATTATAATGCGCTTGATAACTGTTGTCATTGAAATGCATATTGCATTTGCAATTGGCCATCCCCTTTTTATTTCTTACGTCTCTCCCTTCCAACTGATGTATTCCGGGTATTCAAAGGGAGGGTCTTACAATAAGGTTTCTCTTTATTAATAAATGGCACTGCAGACCGTTTGATTTTTCCATGGACATCCTCATATTCATCAAGTTTTTCAACCAGCACCTTTGGAGTTTTTATTTTTGTCCATTCATCAATAAAGTGTTCGCGAATCTCGGTTGGCACCTTCTTCTTCATTTGGTCTGCTATGAGTAGATCTTTAAGGTCGTCGAAGGTTTGAATATCTAGGCCCTTAAGCCATTCTTCACAAAAATTTCTTATCTCAAAATAATAATCTCTCCACGTACCATCGGGATTCTTTTGGTGTTTCACGAACAGCTGGCGGAATTTCTCGGGACTCAACTTGAATCGTTGAAGTAATAGCCCCTTTATAAATTCGTAATCAGCGGCATCCTTTTCTGGTTCACGAGCAATAAGACCTACAATATCCGAAGGTAGAATACTTATCAGATGTGTCACCCAATACACCTTTGGCAAATTCAAAATTTTTGCTTGACGTTCAAATGATACCAGGAATAAACTAATATCGTCAGATTTTGAGTCAAACATCGGAATCAGTTTATGTAAATCAATCTTGAATGGTCCTGTTTCTTTCGCTTCGTTTTCACTTCCTCCTCCTTTCAACTCGATTCGTTTCTTCTGGAGTTCGAAATCCATTTCGTCCTTCCGCTTCCTTTCCTCCATTTCCATCTCTTCTTTTCTTTTTCTCTCAGCCATCTCTTCCTTTCTTTCCTCCATTTCCATCTCTTCTTTTCTTTTTCTCTCAGCCATCTCTTCCCTTCTCTTGCGTTCCTCTATAATAGTGTTTAATTGTTCTCTACAAAACTCCTCGTCGAAGTTTTTATTATTCAAGATAGCCTCTCTTAATTCAAACACTTTTAAACTAAGGACATCTTCAACCCCCATTTCCGTAGCCATAATCTGCAAGTCTGCTTTTAATCCCTTTCCTAAATATGCCATCTCGCACTACAATTATTATAATTATCCTAAATCAATCTAATAACACTCTAATTCAAAAAGTAAAAATATGCTTAATTAATCAAGGTTGGTTTTATATCTAAAAAAATCAATTGTTTCGTATTGTTGCTAATTGTTTACCATAAAATTTACAAATTTATACCTTGGATGCTAACTTTGCATATGACATAGAACAAAATGAAAAATTCAACCAAATATATTATTACTACAATAATAATAAAGTATTGTGCCACATAAAATAATATCTTAATTTCTTAGAATTTGTACTCCTAAAGATTTTTATATAAAAAAAAAATCACAACAATAAAAAAAAATATCTTCATTCATATCACATTCATAATATATATCAAATAAAAAAAATACCATCAATCTTTGAACAGAAAATAATAAAAAAAAATCATCACTATGATTTAAAACACATTTGAATATCTGACTCATCAAGTATACTCAAAATAAAAGTTCTACTTAGCAGATACACAACTTTAATATTCAAAGGAAAAAACAGTTATATTTATTCCATCAATAAAATATTTCCTATAAAATTGACATTCCAAAGTATACAACCCTTGAACTGTCTCTATTCTCCTATTTTATTTACTTTTTACTCTAGCAGTGGGTTGAAATGATAATGAGTCAAGCTAAAAGTAATCAAACACAGAAAAGAAATGATCTCTTTTTCAAACCACTAATTATGTAACCTTAATAAAAGAAAAACAAATCTTTTTCAACATATAAATGCATATTTCACACCAAAAAATTTATACACTTTAAATTTAATATTCTGCTTAATTCGGAAAATAGATAATGACATTTAATTTAATTCAGTAAAGTATTTTAATACCATAAATAATCCATCAATTCGGCGCATGAATTATAAACACTCTTGCTTTCTTTTCCAGTTAATGCTACCTAAACTTAACAAAATTTTATACTTTCGCAACAATTATATGAACTGATGTTCAATTAAAAATATAGTTATATTCTAACATTTCATAAAGTTTCAGATTAAACACAAACAATACCTGAACTGATGTTCAATAAAAATAGAATAAATATATATATACCAATATTTCAAAACGTTTCTGATGAAACCAAAACAAAACAAAATATATCTGATATGATGTTCATTTGATCAAAGTATTTTAATATTTCACAATAGTTTCGGATGAAACACAAATAAAAAAATATCTTTTCAATCTCTTGGAACAGATGATATAATTAGAACAGGACGTTCTCAATTTAAATCAGTAAAGAAAAAATGTTTTCTATTGCAGAAAATCAAAATATTTCTCACACTAAGAATTCGGATGAATCAGCATAAATAAGTTAGACTGTAACTTATTTTATTTTTACTACAATAACATATCATCTATTCCAAAACAAAACTACAGCTATTAATAATGCACTCTCTTTACATTACAATACAACCAATAATAATTTTAATTTGTGAGTGTGGACTCCCTCTTACCTGGATTTGACGAAATCTTCATCCTGTCGACTGCGCCAGTAATATTTCGTGTTTTTCGTGTTGTAGGTTCTTAGTTTCATTCCTAAAGATTTATTCACTACCAGGTACACAATCAACAGTCTAACTTTAGTGGCTAAAGTTTTTATTTTTTTGTTAACAGCCACACAACACACACAATTAATACAATATTTAAAACTCACTAACACTAAACATTTGACTGTTGTTGTGAAGAAAAATTTGCCTAGAAATTATGATCATGATTTTTATGGTAGATAAAAAAAAAATTTAAAAGTGTTTTTCATGTGTGTATATATATTTATATTAATGCGGGGTTGAATTTAATTGTTTGTTATAAGAATAATAGTCATTATTTTAAACAAGATAGAAATAAGAACTTTGCATGCTTTTGAAAAAACATAGAAATAACTGATATTCGACATAATACTCTTTTGGAATTTGTTTATTATTTAAAATACATTTGTTTATTATTTATAATACATTTTTTTCATTTTATCACGCATTTAAATTCTTAATATTTTTACTGTTCCGATTTACAGAAGAAAGTGTACCTTTAGTTCAAGTCTTGAAATATTCTGGAGGCACATTTCATCCAATCTGACTCTCATAATTGTCATTAAAAATAACTTTAAATAGCAATTTTTTTGACTTTTTTTGGTGAACGCCGTACAAATTACGTATTTAAACAATATTTCTTCTTTCAAAGTATTGTCAAATTAATAATCAGCTCAATTTTTACTGCTTATTCTTCAACGACTCGTTTATTAAATATTTCACTCAGAAAATATTTATAATTGTTATTTTCGCAATCAATATATACCTACGTTTTTCAGTTTCCTCTTATATGCTATTTAAATATTGATTTCATTTAACAATAGGTTAGATTCTGAGGTATAAAAATCTGCATTCTACGGGAACAATTTAATTTATTTGATTTTCACATTTTGGTTTCATCTTGTACAAATATATATCTTTTATGGCTTTTATCTCTTTCAAGGATTGCGTCCTTGAAGTTGAGTCATGTGTACGAATACTGATGATTGCTGTACGTTAAACGAAATGAATTCTCAAAGTGGTGTTGTACAGAAGCCAGGTGAATTCCAGTTAGGGTTCCAATCTTCATCTAACCTTTGCTTGGATTTATAAAGTCTGTTGTCAAAAATCCTTATGTAATGGGACTCCAAAACAAAATTAATTTTTAAAAAATTTCCTTTCCCATTAATTGTTTTGAAATCGAATAAATATTCTTCACTGCTGTTAGTTACAGTTCATCACTTAGTTTAACCCGTTCACTCCCAGCGTATCACATGCGATACGCTCACGTTTGCTCTCCTGTGCCCAGCGTATCACATTAGATATGCTCCGAGAACGCCTGCTCCTGACCAACGTATTAACAGAGATGTTCAACGTATTAACAGTTTGATGAGAACGTTTCGTTTGATTTGTTTAATGTTACTATATGGCGTTACAATACCGCGAAATCTATGTAGATAGGCTATTTGAAGTGTTGTTGACCTTGGTGATATGAGCTAGGATTTGACTTCTGGCTATCAGGAGAAGGGGGAGGTAATTGTTAAAAGCACATGCTGTGTCGCGGCTCTTTGAATGTAATGACATGATTTAAAGGGTGCATTTGCTTTCGGTTTACTTTTTTCTTTCTTGTTTGCTTCTTAGAAGTTCGAATGAGAATTTATGGATGTTTATAGGGGTTATGGGTTTGGGAAACAGATGCTCTCAGCTGTTCGTTTCATTCGGTCGGTTTTTATTTGTAGTGACAGTCATGATGAAAAGAAAGTATTTATCTGACACTGAAATTTACGAATTAATGAATGAGTCTGACAGTGAGGCTAGCGAAAATAATTCAAATCTGTACATAACCATTAAAGGGGAAAAAAGGACGAAATTGATGTGCCCTTTGCTCAAAATCTTGCGTGAAGCGTCAAAAGTCGACAAAATATGTGTGTAAGACATGTGACGTCGGACTATGCAATGAAGAAATTTTTTTATAAAAATACCATACAGAAAAATAAGATTCATTTTTATATCTTAATATTACATATAATGGTACATTATTACACCATGAAATTTATGTAACAAATATAAGTACATTTTGTATTTTCTTAAAAGATATGATTTTTTTATGTAATAATTTTATGTATAAAATATATTATTTTCGATTAAATCTTTTTTTCTTTCGCATATATTAAGTTTAATGCATTTTAAATAATATATGTAAAAACCAAAACATTCTAATGAATAGCCGATTTTAGAGGAATCGGTGAATAAAAATATTCTGAATAACACCCATAGATGGCGCTGAATATTCCAAGGTATTTGGCATGTTGTGTTGGCTGGAATATCCAGCTCGAGAAATTTATGAGCCTGCCTAGAAGTATTCACTACGAAGTACAAAGGTCAATGGGGGGAACATTATGGAGTTTCACAGCTGTAAAGTTGAAAGAGCCAAAGATTTATTTTGTCTATTTCTTGAGTTATGTCTCTCTCTCTCTCTTTTTTTATGGGGATGTGAGAGTATGAATTTAAAGTTTCTTTTCTCCTAGTATGAAATGCGCTTAAGATTAAATATGTAAACTTTATTTATTTTATAAGGAAAAATAATAATAGTAAAAAATAACTAGAAATAAATAATAGAGGAAAAATTGTAGTGAATAAAAATGTAAAACAATAAAAAGAATGAGGAGAGCTGTCAGGCAATTATCAGAGATAGCACTCTGAAATGTTGCCATGTGATATTTTCGAAGATATTCAAATTTAATTTATAAAAGCAATCGATAAAATGATTATTATTTAACATCTTACATAAATACATTTAATCAATATAAATGTTGTAAAACAAAATTTGAATATTATTTTATCATGTCAAAACTAAACTAACTGTATACTTAAATTTTATTTCTACTAAATAGACATATTGCGATTGAACTATGTATTCCATTAATCATAATTGTTCCTCGTAATTAAACTTACTTAAACCTTATGGGTAACTCCTCATTTTTTCAGAAATTCAAGCAGAAATTAAGTATAAGTAATTGGGGAAAAACTGTGGATCTTTTTCAGTCATATTTATTTTATAAAAAAGCTCTCTCTCCTCTCCCCCCCCCTACAAAAGTTGTTCAATATAAATTTTTATAGTTCACTTCTTTTCGTTTTATTGCCTTAATAGTTAAATTTAGAAAATATATATTATTATCATAATATATTTATTTAAAAAAAAATCGGACAGTAAAGGGAAGTTCCCTTTTATTTCAGGTTTGAAACTTTTATCTTTTGTTTTGTCTTTAACTTTTCATGTTTCTTTTTATGTTAAAATATAAAAATATTTCTTTCCATATGCCACGAACAACACTTTCTGAATAAGACCACAGAACCAGAGAAAGTTCGTTTAGAATTTTAAACAAATAATTTTTTTTATTGATGCCTGTTTCCAAAGAATAAGCAAATATTATTGATGTAAATAAGAAATTAATAATCTTTTCTTCATTAAATACTTTGATTTATTTTGTGCTTATTAACATCAAACGTAGGAGCAACACGAGGGCTTTGAGCGATGGACCTCGCAATTTTAAACCTCGGTCAAGTGACGAGGATGACACTTGAGCTGTCATCCTCCTCTCCAAACTTCCTTCTGATCCTTCTAATCCTTTATTTTTTGTTATTGATTCAGTACACATATTCAAATACATCCTAACAATTAGATTAATCGAAAAAATGCAAGGAAATGATTTTATTTTCCGTAACGATATGACATAGAAAATAATAATTTAGTAAAGTTTGCTTATGGTTTAACTTTAAAAGTTTTATGTCCTTCAAATCTTGAAAAACAAAATGTGAAACTTGTGCTTGAGATATTTAATAACTTTGTTATTCAGGGGCTGGAACAATTAGGAGAGCAACATAAACTAATAAGTAATGAAACGACATCAAATTTTATTTCTTAAATTTGTAGCAGGTGGAAAATTGTTAATGTTAAAACAACTTTAAAAAGACAACATTTGCTTGACCCTTATCAACAACCGATTACTTTATCACCAGATAACAAAGGTTGTGAATTCTTATATAAAATTTTATTTGGTTAGTTTCGTGGAAGGAAAAAAATTTGTACTATTGGAATCTTAACTAAAGAAACACATCTTGCCTTTATTCATACAACATATGCTTTACTTGAAATGTCAAAATATTGCGTATAAATGAATTAAAATTTTAATATTTTCTTCATGGGAAAATCCAAGCAGATGCATCAGAAAGTGGTTTTGGGAAATGTAGGACAATTTCAAGTTCTCACTATTCAATATCAGTTCGAGAGCTTTATGAAGTGGAAGCTAAACCAAGAATGCAAAAAGACATTGATTTAGAATATCCGTGCAATGAAAGTCATTTAGAGTCTTCAATATTACATGATTTTAATATAACACTATCTGAAAAGGAATTTTGCTATGCTGAACCTTATCTGCCTGTTTTAATATATTTAACTGATGATTGTGCAAGAACAACACTTAAAAAGTTAAATGTAACCTTTGTTCCAAATCAATTATTCTCAATAAAACTTGAACTAAATTCTAACTATGATTTAATGCGTATCATAGAGAGAGGAAGTTTATTGTGCCCTACCCCAGATATTGTCTCAACAGTATTCTACAATTATGTAACAGTTCAGAAACTTCTTTCAAAAGATTATGAAAATATGTTCCTTACACAAAATAATTAACGTCATATTACCTCAGAAATATCGATTAGCTTAATAAATTCAAATGAATTTTTTTATATGATAAACCTGGAACAATGATCATGCTTGTGAGACAGTTTTAAAGCATATTATCCACACTTCTACAAATGCATTATTAAATAACTACTGCAAGGGAAAAAATGATATTAAAAAAGTTGAAACAAAGAAAAGAGAACCATATACTTTATTAGCTAAGTAACTTGCTTTATTTTTTGTATGGATCCATTTTTGATGCATATATATATATATTTATTTTCATGTATTTATCTATTATTATAAATGTATGATTTACCTAAAAATATTTTTTTAAATTTATTGAATAGCAAAATTTTTTTTTATTTTGTGATTGTGAATGATACCAATAATTATTGTTTTTAAATTTGTGTTGCATTTTTTGTTTTGAAAACTATTTATGATTTTATTTCTCTTTTTGTAACTATTCTGATTAAAACTAAGAAAATAATAATGATAAAAAAAATTAGCACAGTTTTGTGTATAAATTAACAGTAAAATAGAGAACACTGATGATCACATCCTTGCGATTATTATTTAAAAAAATAAACTATATTTATACTTAAATGCTCTATGTACTTGAAACACAATTTTTTGATTAATTTAATGATATTTTTTTTATTTGATGTATATGAATGTTTAGTTTAATAATAAAGAATGGAGGAAAATATGTAAAAATGCATCAGAAGAGTTCCGTAGGCGCGTATACGAGAGTGGACAATGTTACCCTACTACTTGTGACGTCACAAATCAGCGCGAATGCCTTCTAGTATTTAGGAGGTGTTGACAGAGGGCGGAAGTTTGGAGCTTTTGGCGGAAAAGGGATTCAAAGGAACTTTCAAACTGTAAAACTAATAAAAGAAGGAAGGGATTTCCTTTTCGGTGATATTTTCAACGATTACTTTGCAATGGGTTAGCGACTAGCAACCCCAGCGATTCAGACCGAATCAGTCGGATATTGCTCGTCTTTCTTTTTAAATGTTGAATAGACCCCATTTCTTGTGCACGTTACTCAGCATAAAGGGTATATTCTTTATATTTAGTGTAAAAAGACACTTTAATATTGCGCATACAGTGAAACAAGGAATTTTGGAAAGCCCTAGTTCCAAAGTTAACAAAATTTTATTTTAAATGTATTTTACCGTCAATTATTGATGGATGAGCGCTTCGGAAGATATCTTTCAGAGAGCCATCTGGAGTAGAAGAAGCAATTAAAAATAAAAAAAAAGTGACTGACATTATTATCTGATAAAGTTTACATATTCTTGAACAGGATTCCATAAGAACTGTATGTGTTACTTTTGTATAATTATACTTATATTCTATGGATTACTGCATAAAAAGAAATTATTTTGTTATCAAATGCATATAAAAATTTTAAAATATCAGTATAAAATGATTAAGGTACATTGTCACACGGGCAGGCTTCAAGAATTTTTTAAGCTACATGTTCAATTCTTTTTCTTGTCAACCAATTATCTTTTCCCTTAATGTTCAAAAGATGCTTTTGAGAGAGCCATCTGAAGTAGAGGAAGCAATTAGAAGCAAAAAGTGATTGATATTATATTCCAATAAAGTTCACATATTCTCGAAGCGGTTTTCATAAGAATGTGTATGAATTATGTATAAATGAAATTATTTTGATACCAAATGCAAAAATACTATATATATGTGAAGTCCGGGTATCCACAATGATGATACTTCCGTTCATACTAAGTTATTTATTCTTATTTACAGCGATTAATATGTACAGACACTTGAATATAGTTAATTGAGAAAAGCGTAAGTAATGTTCATAATACAGATATATGAAGACAGTTCATTTCAGTCAGACGGTTGTGCTCCGTGCACTTATTTTGTAAAACAGTTTTAGCAGTGATATGTCTCAGAAACTCCGTGTGCCCACACACTAGCGTAATGGCGTCTTCCCACGCAAACGTCTTCTTTCCCCTAGCGGCATGTCGCCGAGACATTAGCAGCGCTCTCTGGTGGTGAGACGTTCTAGGCGATAAGTCAAGTTCGATTCCCACAACCGGCTATCCTGACCCGGCTGTCGTCCTCGACAGGAACCTGAGAATCTGTATGTACCTGAAAAATAAACAAAACGAAAGCAAAGAAATTATACAAAAAAGGTAGTTTGCAGGTAATGGCTTAGAAGTCCATTGCCCAAGGCTTCATATGATCGGCGGCAGTAGTGGTTCGCTGTGGTCCCTCATGATTTCCAATCTTCTCCACTTCGTATCTTTCATGGGGATGAGCAGTCTTTATTCTATACGGTCCATAGAATTTGGATTTGAGCTTGAGACCTCCACCAAACTGGGTCCTCTGTATGGCGATAATATCACCAACTTGATATTTCATTGGTTTCTTTCTTTTCTTTTCGTAGATCCTCTTGTTTTTTATTTGAAAATCAACAATTTCCGTTTTATTTGGACGATAGTTATTTGCTGAAGGATTTATATCCGAACGTAGTTCGGAGTTTGTAATGCGCTTTGAATCAAATAAACAGTCCTTTTCTAATGATGATTTGATCTGTAACGAGAATAAAGCAAATCCATCTGTTTTATTCTGACTAGGATATTTCACACGCTTAACTCCCTCAATCGAACGCTGATAATTGTCATTGAAACTGTTTTGACGGCTCGTATTTTCATTTTTGCACTTTGAACCTTCCAAAAGCATAGAATAAATTGAAGGTGGTATTATACCATCCACGCACAAACGATTACTCAATGATGCCTTGCTCCTTATTACATTCGATGACCTTGGCAAAGAGAAATTAAAATACGCAATGTCAGCTTTTTCTCTTTCGCCGAAACACGAAATTAATGTGAGTTTATCAATCGAACGTTTATTTTGGAAGAAAGACTTTTTTAATGCAATGCACTGTGCACCGCTATCTTCTAAAACTCTTAATTTTTTACCATCTACTAAAATATCAACATATTTTAATTTATTTAGTGGGATATCAGTTAAAGCATTTGTTGAAATTCCTAACATTAAATTATTATCATCACAATTTTCATTTACTATCATATTAACATGGTCACTGGATTGATTAATTCTAGGGGTATTTTTAAATCTTTGAGGACAATTTTTGGCAAAATGAGATTTGTTACATATGAAACACTTAATATCGCGATTACCGGATACATATTTGTCATGGCCATTTATTGAAGGTTTTTCCGTTATTCTTCTTTGACCTTGATTAAATAAACGCCTGTTTTCGAATCCTTTCGATAATTTGGAATTATAAGAAATCTCGCGGAGTGATTTGCCTTTCGATGCAAAATACAGATCACATTCTCGACCCATATCAAGGGGGTTTAACCATTTTTCACCTGCTCTTACACAAATATGTGCAGATGTTTCACTATCCAGGGATTGAAAAAGCTTATCTGACACGATCAAGTCACATAATGATTTAAACTCTGAAACTTCTCTTAATTTACAATAATATTCAAACATAGCCGAAAGTCTAGATGAAAACTGAACATGCGACTCATTCGGAGATCTATGTGCAGAACGAAATGATTTAAGACATTCTTGTGGCGTTAGTTGATATTGTTTTAAAACCGTATCTTTTAATTTGTTGTAATCTTTCATTTCATCATCACTTATATAGATTAGAACATTATTGGCCCTATCTCCTAAAATATTAAGTAGAATTTCCGATTTTAGTTCTTCAGGAACACTTTTATGTATGAATGCTTTTTCTAGAGATTTAAAGAAAAGGTGAAAGTTTTCTGCTCTAGATGGAACGGGTGTCGCTAATATTTTCACAGATTTAATTAGATTCTCTAAACTTCGAGGTGATGACTCGACATGAGCACTGGCTGATTCATGTAAAGAAGAGTCATTTGGACTTAATAGTTTTAATTTCTCAAGTTCGATTTCTTTTTCTAACCTTAATAATTTTAATTTTTCCCGATCAGATTCATCATTAATAGCAGTTCGAGCTTTTCTATCATCAACCACTGATTTAATTAAATTTTTTACGAATTCTGGATCCGACTTGAAACAGTCACTATTTTCAATAATATTTTTTAAATCAACAATTTTTACATTTGATGGCACTTCTTCGTCCAATTCTTGTGCCACGAGGAGAAGATCCTCTTTTCTTGTTGACGCATACATTTTAGAAATTATAAAAAAAGTATTTTCCTACCTGACCGGTTGCTGCTGACGGAAACAATTCCTTTTTCGAAATGAATGGTAAGGTGAAATCACAATACAGTTCCTTGTAATCACTTGAGACTTTCCACTGCCGAAATGTTCTTTTTAATTCTTTTTTCAAAAGTTCCTTTCTAATTATTTTTTGCTTTTTTAAATCCTTAGAGAAAATTTTATCCGCACACACACACAAAAACGGTCTGCACTAATCGCTGTTTATCCCAGGCAGAGCTCCCACTTGTGAAGTCCGGGTATCCACAATGATGATACTTCCGTTCATACTAAG
>BMAW01022053.1:326713-341403 GCA_019974015.1 Nephila pilipes
TCTGGTGGTGAGACGTTCTAGGCGATAAGTCAAGTTCGATTCCCACATATATATATATATATATATATATATATATATATATACTTTTATCACAAATACACATTGTTTGGCGTAGCATAGCCATATTTGACTCTTGTGCCATAAACGTCTCTTGACTTCGAGGAAAAAATTACAAAATAGTATCATTTGGAGGAAAATGCAGCATCATGTGGGGAAATTTTGCAATATCCATATGACAACATTGAACAAAAGGCTCTTTCAAATATTTCTTTTTTAAAATGTGGCTCCTAAAGATAGTGCAACTGGCATCCCTGTTATAAAAGATTGTGTTATTAACTTCGCACTTAAAAGCAACACGATGAATATTGGCAACGCACCTCACAATTTTGAACCCCAGTCAAGGGACCAGGAGCACACTTGTGATCTGAAATTCTACTCTCCATACTTCCACACCACGCCAACGGGATAATTTGGAGCCTCTACAGATATAACGTACATCAACTCCTCTAAATGGCGGTTTTCAACGAAATGAGGACTCGAATCCATGCCTCGATGAAAAAAAGTGTCATGACCTTTCGGCTACAACGACCAGTAATTATGTGAGCATATAATGAATAAGGAGGGAAATAATTTCAACGAAATATATATTTCGTTTCTCTAAAATTTACAACCAATAGACTTATTTTTTGTAGTTACATAAGCCTTCCTTAATGTTACTTATTTTTGCTAAGACTGTCGGAAAAATTGAATCGGTAGAATTGTTATTCCAATTCCGGATCCGAATCCAGGGTGGGTAATGATGGACGCCTTTGTGACATCTTCTGCATCGTTACTTAGGATCTGAGTCATCGGAACTCAATGAATGTTCATCCAAGAAAGTATTAGTTTAGAAAAATCAAAATAGTTTCTTTCGTATTCTATGAATGACAAAAATTACTATGAATGTCGATAGGTTATTATCTTGTGATCGAACCCAAGATTATAACTGAAATTTCAACTTATCTCAATAACAATAAAATTGG
This sequence comes from Nephila pilipes, assembly GCA_019974015.1. NCBI lineage: Eukaryota > Metazoa > Arthropoda > Arachnida > Araneae > Nephilidae > Nephila > Nephila pilipes. The sequence goes on from BMAW01022053.1 coordinate 327,736, forward strand.
ATCTGAGTCAAGATTAATATTTATAAACAGAGTCTGTGAAAAATATCAGCTTTTTGATGATCACGTAACTTTCCTACACCAATATCATACATTCTCTTATATTACTAACATTCGATCTCCAACAATATGTTGGTTTCCATAAGACACGGTTTATACACAATGCGAGGTTCTTAAATCAAATAACGTCAATGTAACCCAAAAAGTTAGCGGAAGGGACAAAAAGCGCGAGAATCAAAACAGTTTTATTTTCTCTATCGCGTTTCAGACAAATCGTGATATTTGAAAGATTTCTACAATTGAAAATTATGTATCTTTGCTTTTTTGAATTTAAGACATCATTTGCATTCTTAGAAAACTAATTTTCAATCTTTCAAATGCTCCAAATCAATCAAAAAATTTTTTTTTAATTTTTTTAAAATTTAAATAAAAAATATTTATGTTTAGTTATAATATGAGAGGGGGGGAGGAACCATCTGATAAACCAAAAAAAAAAGTTCAATTTTGCTATGGTAATACTGTTTTATGACAGATAGCTGTTCTGTTAAATTCAACTGCAATAGATATTCGTTGAATTAATTATAAATCTGAGCTAATATGTGTAAACAGTGTTGCCCTCAAACTATAGCGCTTCTTATGTGAAAAAGTTATTCGAGGACTTGATTAGGAAATTGAAAATATCCGATTTTAATTTTCAATAATAATAATAAAAAAAGGCGAATGTTACCGATTACAAAGTGTGAAATTCTACACTGATTAATATATTGCATAGATTAATTATTGATTAATTTTACGTGATTTGTTTTCGTACACCAGTTACATAAAAATAAGTTAAATGAAGCTTCCCCCCCTGTTACTGAATGAATCATTTATGGTCAATGAAATATTTGTTATAGTAATCATTTGGTAAAAATTGATTGACAAAAAGGACGGTTAAAAGTAGAGAAGAATCGCTGGGGTATCCAGGGGGTGCGTCGCCCGTCTTCATCAAAGACGGTAAAATCCAAGGGAAATAAAAAGAGTGCAAGGATGTCTTAGTGTTTTGTATTTGCCTAGAAAAGGCAAGTTTAAAGACTTAAATTTTGTGAGATGCTTAATTCGATTTGAAAAGTAATAATAAATAAATAAAATTAAGTTAAATAAAAAAAAGTAACTTTTGTTGGAATAAACAAATTAATTCAGTGCATCTTAGAGACTAAATTAAAATTTCACATTTTATGCTTCACGAAATAATAATTTGCATTTTGTTATATTTTTTAAAGGTTAAAGAAAATTTATGTAACTTTTAATTTATTTCGGAAAAGTTCAATACTAATTTAATTCAGATTCTCTCTTCTGTGCTTTTACTTCACTAAATCAAAACTTATATTTTTAACATCTTTCCAATAATACAAATTTACCATTGCACACAAATAAATTTTTATGAACACACACAAAATATTCCCAAACCGGAGAGTTTATAAGTGGTTAGTTCGTAAGGTTCGCGTACACTTCTGTGAATCATAAGGCTTTCTCCATTATTTACCATTAGTCACAATTTACATGTTGCTACAATTTCATTTCAGAAAGTAACTGTAAATATTCGCCAAAATTAAGCATTCCTCGCCAAGAGTACGTACTACAGAAAAAAATATGCTGGCGCCATCTGTTGCAGATAGTCCGAAGTACGCCAATAATTAACAAAAATTTCTTTGAAACCTTAAAAAATTGATTAATAACGACATAAAACTATATTCTGGCTACGCTATTCGATAGAGAGAAGTGTATTCTTCTAACTCATTCAATTCTGATTGAATCAATAATTTTTTTCTTGTAGAGAATGTGTTCGAACATTTCGTCTCCTATACTTTAACATAGAAAATTGAATATCCATTTTACATAAGGGCAAAATATTGCAAGTTTTCTTAAAAAAATCAACATTCTAAGAACGCTATTTAGTAAATAATTATATTTGTTATATCCATAGTAATTTATATTAGTATTGAAGCATTTTTTCTACCTGAAAATGTGTTCGAACTTTGAGCCCTATTCTTTAACATTAGCCGAGAACAGCCTTAATATCTAAAATCGTCTGGGCACAGCGTGACACTCCGCGGTAAGAAGTTGCGAGCCCAGAGAAGCACTTCTTTTTACAACGTTTTTCTGTATTTCACTTGGTGTGTGTATGTCTTCAAATTTTCGATCGTTAATTTAACCAACTTCCCATCAAGCTAGAGCTCTGAAACTTTGGGAATCGCTCTTAGTCGCCTAACAATGCAATATTTAGACATTTGCGACAAGTTTTAACTAATATTTCAATATTTTTTAATAACATAGTTTGTGTAATAACTTGGCGCCATCTATGGAAGATATATTTAATTACGCAGAGAGAGTGAATTAAAGATGAGAGATAGATGAAGGTTTTACAAAGTTTTAACTAATATTTCAATAATTTTTTTTAATAAATTTTGCCACCATTTAAAAACGTTGGTTTTTATCTCGAATTATTTCTCCCTCCTGTAGTGAAAGGATTAAGAAATGTCATATTTTTCATAAAGTGTGGAACGTTTACTAACAATATTCATTTAACAGCTCAAGAAGTGAACATTCAATATTTTCATCTTCTGTATTTGTAATGTTTATTTAATTCAAAAATTATAGTTACTTTATGTTATTTGAATAAATAAGTTTATGTATTTTTTGAACCTCACAACATATTTTAATAATAGTATTTCTCATTTACTATTTAAAATTTTGCAATACTAAGCATTTAATTTTGAAATATTTAACGGACTTTATTAAAGATTAATTTTTCAAACAAGAATGTCTTCGTAATCAGATTAGTCTTTTTTATATGTTTATTAATTTGCAAGTTCTACTTGTAAAATACTAAATTAAATAAATTTGTTATTTTCTTGTTTTTATCTGAGATCAGCATTCATAAGATTTAGTTATCTTCAAACCCTTAAAAATAATTTTATTAACAGGAATGCATGAGGATAGGGATATTAACATACAAACGTTTTTTTAAACTTGTAGTGGATGACACTTGATGTTAATACAGTTTTTTTTTTCAAATATTAAATCATAAATTAAATTTAATTGGTGAAAATGCAGTTTAGACCAACCAGTTGGCGCAATTTCAAAAATTGCCAAACTTAGCGATTTTGCTTGGCTGAAGGATAAATCCGCGAAGCGGACCAGGGTAACCACATTTGGCAAAATACCGCCAAATAATTCCTGTTGCTAAGGGTGGTTGGACTAAATTGCATTCCAACCATTTAATTTACCGGATAAATTAATTAATTTTAGTTTTATATAGGAGAAAAAAATTTACCACTTAATATTGTGATTTAGTCATATGCATATACATATTTATATTAATTGTAATTGCTTAATAAAAAGTAACTAAAATAAAATTTTTCTTTGTTGACCTAAGTAGGAATTGACATTAAATTTTTTATTAAAACATTTTTATGTATTTCACTTGTGTGTGTGTGTGTGTGTGTGTGTGTCATCAAAATTTCGATAGTTAATTTAACCAACTTCCCATCAAGCTAGAGCTCTGAAACTTTGGGAATCGTTCTTACTCACCTAACAATGCAATATTTAGACACTTGCGACAAGTTTTAATTAATACTTTCTTTAATAATGCAGTTTAGCCCAACCACTTGACGCGATTTCAAAAATTGGCACCAAACATGGCGATTTTTTTTTTTTTTTTTTTTTTTTGGCTGAACGTTAAGTCCAGTCAGCGTAGCCACATTTGGCAAAATACCGAAAAATAATTCTTGTTGCCAAGGATGGTTGGGTTAAACTGCATTCCAACCATTTAATTTACCGGATGAATTAATTAATTTTAGCTTTAACGTTTTTATGTACTTCACTTGGTGTGTGTCTGTCTGTGTGTATTAGTGTGTCATCAAATTTTCTATCATTGATTTAACCAACTTACCATCAAGCTAGAGCTCTGAAATTTTGGGAACCTTTCTTACTTCCCTAACAATGCAATATTTAGATATTTGCGACCAGTTTTAACTAATATTTCAATAATTTTCTTTAATAAATTTTGCCACCATATAAAAACGTTGGTTTTTATCTTGAATTTTTTATATTACTTGTTTAAAAAACTGCTTATTTCCGCTTGTTTTAAATCCTGAAATTAACCCAATTCATTTAATTATTTTTTTGATTGCTTGTGACTGAACGAATCTAATTCCGACATTGATTAGAACATTGATTTTGAGCTTTTTACCAGGAGAAAAGAGTCATTTCTTAAAAATTCTTTTTTTTTTAGCAATTTCAGATTCCAAGTTCAACGATTATCCTGTTTATATAATACTTCGGCTTTAATGATAGTACAATATTTTTTGCAACAATACTGAATTTATTTTAACTTTAAATAAAAAAAAAAATAAATGTTTAACTTTTTGTTCAAAACTTATGGATTAAGAAATATATAAACATAACTTATCCGCTATTTGAATTGATCTCTTCCTGAAATTTTAGCACCGATATTTAAAATACATGAATTTGATTTTTATTTTTCAAAACTTTGTTTCTCAACTTAATTATGGAGCTTCTGATTTCTTTTGGTACATTATAATAGCTATTATGAGGGTGTTCCTTCCTTTTAAGTGAAAAATGGGCCCTAAATTAAACTCTTTAGCTTTTAATTTTAGTTACATTGTTATTCATCGAAAAATAAATTGCGCGAAATAAAAGTTAAACTTTTTTTCATCGAAAAGAATTCTGACGTCATATAGATTTCAACAGTATGATTTTTACAGAAAAAAATGTTCATGCAATTTATGCTATAGAGATACATAATAGAAATTAGTAGTATTTTTCAAATCATTTTTAGTTTGATACAATAAAGAAGAAAGAAACCACATTAAGCTTTTTAAACATCGAGGTAGTTTCTAGAGGCATTAGTATATTGAAAATCTCAGTATTTAGAGGGGGGAAATTAAAATTTACTTAATTTATGTAAAAAAAAAGAATGTTAAAGTTTTGATACGTTAACATGAGATAAATTTAGAACCCATTAATGTTTTTTTTTTCATTCGAAAGATATATGCTTCTTAGTGTAATAAACTATTGATTGATTACATTTCCATTGCCGGATTTGTCAAATGGTTCAGATATAATTCTTTACAATCACCCTTTTCAAAAATCCTATCTTCAAGGCGTCAAGTTCTTTATCGATTGTTATCAATTTCTGGATAGTTATTTTCAAAATCTTCATTTGAAGGATTTCATTACCTGGAACAACAAAATAATTTTCCGATACTGTTCACTAATGAGGTTCTTTTGCCAAACTCCCCCCCCCCCTTATTTTAAATTACATTATTTTGAAAAGCTGTAAACAGTAATAAAGAATGGAAAATTATAGTACGTTAAGACACTGTACTATAGAGTTATATTTACATCAAAATTATATTTCTACTTATCTATTTTAATATTTTTTTAAGAAAAAATTGAATGTAAGATTCGATGTTCTACACTAAATTAGCTGCGAATAAATTCAGTTCAATTTTACATAATTCAGTAAAGAATTTAACCATTCCCAAGAGTACGAGAATGATTCTTTAGTAATTCAATAATAATAAAGTAAAAAAACTCAATTTTATTGCTCAATTGCAAAATAACTACACTTTAAAAGAACCTGAGCCTCAAAATCTTCATGTACAGAGCAGTGGATGAATTGTTTATTAAGGCTCCCGTCTACCCGCCATTTTGATTTCGTGGATGTAATGTTAATCCTATGGAATTTCGACTTTAATTCTCACATCTTTACTTTGGTCAATTTGAATACAACAAATTGCATCTGAAAGAGCAAAAAATAATGAATGCTTCTGTGGAATTACATTTTTCTTCCGATTTTTAAAAATATTTTTATTCTTATTTTAATGATTCGTTTGCGAGTTTTCCGGTCTTTAAAAAATATTTTTAAAAATCGGAGGAAAAAAGTAATTCCATAGAAACATTCATTATTTTTTGCTCTTTCAGATGCACTTTATTGCATTCAAATAGATCTAATAATAAAGATGGGAGAATTCAAGTCGAAATTCCATAGGATTAACATTAAGCTGATGAAATCAAAATGGCGGGTAGACGGGAGCCTTAAGGTTTAAAAAAAATCCTATTTATTCTCGTACTTACAGTAATAAAAATCATTCAATTTTTTTTAAAAAAAATTGAATTAATTTTTATTCGATTCAAATTGCTTTAACTAATTTCCGTTTGGTTTTGCAATATAACTTCCATTTACTTCTCCAAATTTGTAAATATTTTTTAAGCGGTTCATTTTAATAGAGACTCATTTAAAATATCAAAGAAAACTTCCGTACAAACAGTAAGAAGATAGCTGGATCGCAGTTCAATCGATAACACTTTTCAAAAAACAAGATCGTTTGAAAAATGGTGAATGTCAAGATAAAACAGTGTATATGAATGTCAAGATATAACAGAGTTTTCCCCGCAGTTCGCCTTGGGCAAGGTTGCTACAAAATGGTTCCCACCAAGATCAACGCCTTAGCGATCAACCTTTAAATAGAAATGAGGATTTGGAGGGAGAAAATCTTCAATCCCATAAAGTAAAGACTCCCCATATATCTTACAAGATCTCACAACTTATGTTTTCAGTTATAGGGCTGAATTTGTTGTTGATTTAGTAAGATTTGGTTTCCACCCATTCTCTAAGAATAAAGATATCATTTTCCTTTTACCTGTGTTCAATCGTCTCTTTCGTTACTGTTTCAGAATTTGTCATTTATTCTTACTGAGGATCCTTCAAAACAATCAGATAGAGACGAGTGCCAGTCCGGTGGACTCTTTACTCAATGTGAATTTAAACCATGATTTTTTTTTAAATAAAAACAAGCATATTAAAATGTGCTTAATGCACAAATGAATTTTAAAAAAAAACATCAAGAAAAGGGAGAGGAAAGAGGATAGGAAAGGGAATGAATTATTTACAATGAGGATGAGATTTTTAATAGATTTAAAAAAAAAATTTACAAATCTTATCGTAAGATAAGATTATAAAAAATGTTTATATCATTTTTTTAGCCCTTCAGTGCCTTCGATAGACTATGTCTAATCTTCAGCAAGAGGAGAGTATTATTTTATATGATTATTTTTTAAAAATTTTTTTATTATTATTACTGTAAAATTACAATAACTAAAATAGTAATTAATGATGTGAAAGCTGAAGAAGGAAGGGAAAAGTAAAAATGGTTCTTGTTTGGCTGGGTGCACAGCGGTGGACAGCAAATTAGTTCAGAAGAGGAAAGGTAGAAATGGCGAAAGGATATTAAACAGCTGATGAAAAGCTGAATAGATGAGGATGTAGATCTTGGAGTGAGATGGTTGATTGAAAGAGGCTATTGAAGGAGTTAAAAAGGAATTAATTAAAAGGGTCTGAGTAGGAATGCAAAGTGTTATGGGGGAATTAGATGGAAATAATTATTGCAAGATTGGTAAGGTAGGGCATGGGTTCCATTATTGAGAGCAAAAACTAGCTGGGCTCTTATTAGAGGGTTACTATGATTTGTTAGTCTATTATCGAATCTTCTAGAGAGGTAATTGATGTGTTTAATAATAGAAGGGATATTGAGATCCTTGTGTATGACAGAGTTTCTGACATACCAAGGTGAATTAGTAATCAGGCGGAGGATTTTATTTTGAAGGACCTGTATTTTTTTAATGTGGTAAGGTGCGGCATGGCTCCAAGTACAGGAAGCATAAAAAAAGCATAGGGTGGATTACTTGTTATAGAGAAGAATTTTGTTAGCAAGAGTTAGTACTGAATTTCTGTCCATTAAAGGTAAACAGTTATGGATTTTAGCCCAACATTTGTCAGTTATTGATTGGATATGAAGTTTGAAGGTGAGTTTGGAGTCCAGGATAACTCCTAAGTATTTGATCTCAGAGTCCCAAGAGATTTGATCATTAAAGAATTTGAGTTTTTTATTAGGAGGAGGAGGGGCGTGATCTTTTCTAAAAATGAGAGCATTAGTTTTATTAGTATTTACAGTAATCCACCAGATTGTCATCCAATCCTCTATTTGTTTTAGATGATTTTGTAATTTAACTATTACCTTAATTGGACTATAACCTTGGGTGAGGATTGCTACGTCATCTGTAAATAAGCAGAGGCTATTATGAGGACTCTGAGAGAAGCCATATGTAAACAAATTATAGCAAATTGGAGAAATTACAAACCCTTGAGGTTGACCGGCTTTTATATAGCATTTTGTAGAGAGAGTATTATTAAGCTTAACTTGGAATGTTCGATCTTTAAGGTAGTTATTTAAGATAACTATTATGTAGGGGGGGGATTTAATTTGTGTGATTAATTTCAAGATCAATCCATCGTGCCCGAGGCGGTCGAAAGCTTTTTGTATGTCGAGGAAGATACTCTCAGAGACTTGTTTGGTATTAAATCCTTCAGTAATGGCATTCACACCCCGTGGCAGTTGATGGACAGTGCTGTGGTTAGTACGGAAGTCGAATTGTGAATCTGGAAGAATATTATTAGTGGAAACATGAGTGAGTATTCTGGTTAACAAGATTCTTTAAAGGATTTTTGAAATAGAATTTAGTAGAATGATAGGTCGATAGTTGGAGGAAATGGGGTGGTTTTTGTCGGGTTTGGGGGAAGAGAATAATAGTTGCATGTTTCCATTTTTGTGGAAAATGGTTAAACATGAGACATTTATTAAAAAATTTTGTGAGATGAGTAAGTGCGTTGGCAGGAAAGAATTTAAAGGCCTGATTGTAGTTTCGAAATATTGATTCTGTTCTTTTTTTTTTTTTCAATATGACCATCATCATATGGAGTTGGATTTCCCTGGAACGAAGATTCAAGATTATGGGCGAGCAGATCAGCGTTTTCTTTATCAGAGAATACCAGACCATTATTGCCTATTAGTGAGGAGACATAGTAGTATTTATTAGAAAGTGTTTTGTTCGTATTAAAAAGGGAATTATCTTCGGTATTAAGCTGGCAGAGTAGGTTTTCCCATTTTTTGTTTTTAAAGGTATTAATTTCATTTTTAATTTGCTTTTTGAGGATATTAATTATGGGTTTCAAAGGAGGGCATCTAGTGTTTTGCTATTTTTTTCTGTACCTATTTTTCTCTTTAATTAGGTTTCTGATACGAGAGGAAAGTCTAAGATGGGGGGTTTGGATGGATCTAGTATTACTCGCATGTTTAACTGCATTTTTGATATTAGTAGTAAATGATGTAATTGATTGGTCTAGATCAGAGATATTATTAATAATTATTATAGATATTATTATTTTAGAACCAGATGGACATCATACTGCAAATGACTTGGAATGATTTTTCAATTTTTGAACATAAATCAAGTTTATTATCAGTGAATATTTGTCCTATTAATTTAAATAGTTGGTAAGTTTCCATTATTTTATCAAACTTAAAATTTTTGGAAATTTTTTTAATTTCATTAACAAAAGGAAGACTTGAAGGTTAGCTTTAACGACCAAAACACCAATGTGGTGGTGTTTTGGTCAATTTGGCTATTGTTGTTTTTGACATTTTTACGTCGTTCTTCCCAGTAGTTTGGGGTTGGTGGGGGAGAGGGTTTGAAATTCATAGGATTTTTAGAGCAACCAGAGTAATTTGCAGTATGACCTCCACCACAGTTACAACATGGGGGGGGGCGCTTTCAGGAGTTTTGGTGTAGCTATGAGTTTAATGATTATCTACACATTTCACACATTTAAATTCCCTAGTGTAGAATCTAGAGTGGTGAAAATAACTTTGACAGTGATAGCATTGATAGGGTGTTTTTCTTTTACAGAGAGGCTCAATTTTAACTGAAAGGTATCCAATACTTTTGATTTCAAAATTTTTTTTGTTGCCTTTTGTTTTTGGAAGAGTAACTGAAAATAGGAGGAGAAGCTGGTTATTTTTTTGGATTTTAAGTTATTGCATTCATTGACTATTACATTATATTCAGCTAATTCCATTATTATTTTAGCTTGGGAATAATTAATTGGAAGGCCTTTAATTATACATTTAAAGATTCTCTCACTAGGTAATTCAAATGTGTGAGCTTCTAAATTCCTCTCTTGAACACGATTTTGGATTGTTCTGAATGCTTCAACTATAGGGTGGGTGGGGAATTTTTTAAATTATTTCTTTTATAGTCGCCTTTGAGCTCGCATTTTGTCATTTTCATCATATTTTCAAGAGTTGCTCTTGGAATGTCAATATTAGGTAAGATGATTGGGGGAGGAGTTTTTTTTAGCTTCCTCTTTCAATACATTGGGGAATTCTAAGTCGTATTCATCATTATTATTAATTTTTTTTATTTTTAGTTTTATCACTACTTACTGCTTGAGAATTGATGTCGTCCATATCAGAGATGAAATCATCATTGCTCTCGATGTCTGAATCTTCATCAGAGAGCTCAGAATATTTGTTGTTTAATAGAAAGTTAAACTCCTGTTTTCTTAATTTTTTTGAGATCGTATCAGTAATTCATTTGGGAGAGTTTAATTTTCTTTTACTTTTTACTCCGTGAAATTCATAATCTTTATCTACAGTAATGGTAGTAGGTGTGGATTTTAATTTTTCAGTGCATTTTGAAGCGGTTTTAGATGCTAGGTTCTTAAGTAGAGTTTCAAATCTTTCTTTAGCTTCATGTTGCGATTTTTCCATCTGTTTTATTTTGAGTTCTAGGTTGGAGTTAGTAATATTTAGAATTTGATTTTTATTTTTAAGATGATTCTTTATATCAGCTCAGGTTGTGTTTTCTATTTCGTTTGATAGTATTTTAAGAGTTTCGAAAACACTGGGTGGGCAGTTCAAATATGAACCATTTTCAACAGAATCTATAAATTTTCTTAAGAAGGGGAGAATTTGTTGAATAGTGCTTAAGTTGTGATTAGAGAAAAAATCTTAACAGGCTTCAAGAGTAATTATCGAGTCACCGAAAATGGCACTTACCTCCTCTGGTTTCAGCAGTCCAGCAACAGTCGATTTGAGTTCCAGGTAGCTTGGCATGGTGATCCTCAGCAATGGATCCAGGATAGCGAATTTTTGTAAGTTAAAAAATAGGCTTAATTACGCACAATATTCAAAGGCGCTTAGCGCCCACTAGCAAGCTAATCCACCAAAGATGGTTAGCATATGAAAGTTTAAAATAAGAAAACAGTCCAAATATTCACTAAAACTTGTAGCAGAGAAAGTCACAAGATGCAAGAAAAAACTCGCATGAAAAAGTCCGTATGAGAGTCGATGGGAATATATTGTAGTTGGCTCACAACACGTGTAAATTGGCTGGGCCAGCCACCGTCGAACTTTGCCGGTCGAAAGGGTCAGGATTACCATCAGGGGTCTGAGGATCCTTGTATCGCAGATCCTTCGTGAACTGAATGCTCGAACCAAACTCCAAAAAAGTGTTCCAGAATCTCTATTTCCTTCCTCTATGATATTATTTTTCACTGTTAGCTGCACAACAATAAAAAAAGAAGTAAAATAGGATACTAATTTTTTTTTGTGTGTCTGTGTCTAGTTATTGCTTCTGATTCTACAGTCGGTCGAAAAAATAGTTGAGCACCGTGACCCTTTCAAAAAATGACTGGAAACGGAAAACGACCTGAAATGAAACGAGGGGGATTCCAATGCGTATCCCAACACGTTTGTTTATTTAAAAGTGGTTCAATGAGGCAAAATACCGTCATTTTGAGCTCACCTTTACGTAAATACGGTACAGAATTATTACAGTGCAGTGCAGTCTTAAGCTAAAAAAATTTTTTTCACATAGAAGGGTGAGTGAGTATTCTACTCGAGAGGGGTGGTTTGAATAATCATCACGACACAGGTCAAAGAAACAAAATTTTTATTGATACAGAAGCTTGTACAATCTCATGGGTTTTGAAAAGGTTACATTCCAATCACGACACAGGTCAATGAAACAAAAGTTTTATGGATACAATCTCATGGATCTTTACAAGTTTTGAAAAAAGTTACATTCCAATCTTGGCACATTCTTTTTACCAAAAAAAGGGGGACCGAGTCGACACCACAAGTCGACTCGGTCCCCCTTTTTTCGGTCCCAGTCCATTTATTCAGTCCAAGTTTTTATCAGTCTCTTTTAATACTCCATGCGCAGCAGATTGTGCTGTAATTCCTTGTTCAATCGCTCCACTTGCTGCATGTATCGGGCGAATCGATAGACTTTGGCCATGCAGCACTCGGAGGTGTTTCCTTCCACGTGCACGTCGTCGTGCACATAGCTGGGTACGTCGGTACCCCACAAGTCTCTGTACCTGGGCAGGTGGTCCACCGACACGACCGGCAATCCAAACGAGGCAAAGAGATGCTTTTGTTCGGTGCCCTTCACCAGCACCACCCCTCCTTCTTCTTGGTCCAGGTAATTATACAGTCCCCGCACGCTAAACGACACCCATTCGTAGGGCACACTTCTCGGGATGTCCAGCGGCAGATGCAGGTGCTGATGCATGTACCGGTGAGTGTACCGGTCCTTGGCATTCATCGGCAGGTGGGAATGGTCCACGGTCAAAACGTACGCTTCGGGATCTCGGTCATACTCCTCAGGGATGCGGGCCAAGGCAATTTCAATCGGCACGGGTTGCCGAGAGTACAGGAACACGTTGGCATGCGCAAAGAAGGCAATGCGAGACATGTCAAAAGAGAGCTCTGAGTCAAAAATCAGAATGAGTGGCTGCTGCGAGCGACTCGCCTTTTATACTCTTGAGGAGCGGATGTATGAAGGAAGAGTGCATCCTGTCGCTAGGAGGGAGTGTTCAGGGTTGAGGAAACGTAACATCCTGTGGCTGGGGAAGGGCTTCCATGGTTGTCATCATAATGTAAAAGTCCAACCTTATGAAAAAATTCTTCACCTTTTCTGCAGTAAACACACTCGTAAATCACAAGTTTTGATTGAGATCTGTTCCAACCTTATGAAAATGTATCACCTTTTCTGCGGTAAACACACTCGTAAATCACAAGTTTTGAATGAGATCTGTTCCAACCTTGGCGTATTGTGTGGTTTGAAAAAAAGGGGACCGAGTCGACAAAAACAGTCGACTCGGTCCCCCTTTTTTCGGTGATAACTTTTTTTTAAAAGTTCAATTGTCCATTTCAGAGTCTATAATAAACCAAAAGTTCAATAGTCCAAATCAGAGTCCCAGTCCGAGTCCGAATCAGCATATTCGTAGTCAGAACGGAAATGTTGCAGATAGCGGGCAAATTTGAATGCTTTCACCATGCTGCACTCTGACACGTCTCCTCTCACGTGCACCTCCTTGTGCACATTGGGCGGAACATTCGAATCCCAAATCTCCTTGTACTTGGGCAGGTGATTCAGGTTGATCACAGGCAAACCATACGGGGCCAACATCTTACGTTGATCCTCCCCTTTGACGACCACGATCCCTCCTTCTGAATCTTTTTTCAGATCTCGGTACCGGTGTAGTACACTGAACTTGTGGTAAGAGATCGGAACACTGCCAGGCACGTGTTGCAGCGACAGGTGGATCCGTTCCGCAATCCAGTGGTTGGTCCGCCAATCTTTGGAGGAACTCGGCAAGGTCGAATGGTCCACCGTAATCACTCGCACTTGGGGCTCGGACCCATCGTCCGGGATCGTGGCCAAGGCAATTTCCACGGGCACAGGCTCTCCATGGTG
>BMAW01022053.1:354599-414286 GCA_019974015.1 Nephila pilipes
AGGTGATACATTTTCATAAGGTTGGAACAGATCTCAATCAAAACTTGTGATTTACGAGTGTGTTTACTGCAGAAAAGGTGAAGAATTTTTTCATAAGGTTGGACTTTTACATTATGATGACAACCATGGAAGCCCTTCCCCAGCCACAGGATGTTACGTTTCCTCAACCCTGAACACTCCCTCCTAGCGACAGGATGCACTCTTCCTTCATACATCCGCTCCTCAAGAGTATAAAAGGCGAGTCGCTCGCAGCAGCCACTCATTCTGATTTTTGACTCAGAGCTCTCTTTTGACATGTCTCGCATTGCCTTCTTTGCGCATGCCAACGTGTTCCTGTACTCTCGGCAACCCGTGCCGATTGAAATTGCCTTGGCCCGCATCCCTGAGGAGTATGACCGAGATCCCGAAGCGTACGTTTTGACCGTGGACCATTCCCACCTGCCGATGAATGCCAAGGACCGGTACACTCACCGGTACATGCATCAGCACCTGCATCTGCCGCTGGACATCCCGAGAAGTGTGCCCTACGAATGGGTGTCGTTTAGCGTGCGGGGACTGTATAATTACCTGGACCAAGAAGAAGGAGGGGTGGTGCTGGTGAAGGGCACCGAACAAAAGCATCTCTTTGCCTCGTTTGGATTGCCGGTCGTGTCGGTGGACCACCTGCCCAGGTACAGAGACTTGTGGGGTACCGACGTACCCAGCTATGTGCACGACGACGTGCACGTGGAAGGAAACACCTCCGAGTGCTGCATGGCCAAAGTCTATCGATTCGCCCGATACATGCAGCAAGTGGAGCGATTGAACAAGGAATTACAGCACAATCTGCTGCGCATGGAGTATTAAAAGAGACTGATAAAAACTTGGACTGAATAAATGGACTGGGACCGAAAAAAGGGGGACCGAGTCGACTTGTGGTGTCGACTCGGTCCCCCTTTTTTTGGTAAAAAGAATGTGCCAAGATTGGAATGTAACTTTTTTCAAAACTTGTAAAGATCCATGAGATTGTATCCATAAAACTTTTGTTTCATTGACCTGTGTCGTGATTGGAATGTAACCTTTTCAAAACCCATGAGATTGTACAAGCTTCTGTATCAATAAAAATTTTGTTTCTTTGACCTGTGTCGTGATGATTATTCAAACCACCCCTCTCGAGTAGAATACTCACTCACCCTTCTATGTGAAAAAAATTTTTTTAGCTTAAGACTGCACTGCACTGTAATAATTCTGTACCGTATTTACGTAAAGGTGAGCTCAAAATGACGGTATTTTGCCTCATTGAACCACTTTTAAATAAACAAACGTGTTGGGATACGCATTGGAATCCCCCTCGTTTCATTTCAGGTCGTTTTCCGTTTCCAGTCATTTTTTGAAAGGGTCACGGTGCTCAACTATTTTTTCGACCGACTGTATTTGAATAATATGTATTAAAAATAGGGTGGAGATGAATAAAAAAGGCTTACATCAAATTAAACCATGCATCAATATGTTAACTGTGAAAAAACTCTTTGAACAATTGCGGTATCAAATCTGGCAGTATCATTTCCTTTATCTGCGCATGCTTTGAGCGGTATTGTGTGACTAAATTGAGATAGAAGTTTCTACTCCATAATTATTTCTTATTAAGAAATTGTTTTCATTATCCATTCCTAGTTATCCTTTATTCATAATGGGAGACGAAAGGTAAGAACCATTTTGTTCAACATTTTTAAAAATTCATCTTTGTACAGTGTAATCGCGCAATGCATGGCGTTCTCTGAATGGGGGAAAAAACCCATAGAATATGCATCTGCCGATTGTAATTTCGGCTTCCAACGTTTTTTTGGTGAAAACTAACAAATCAAGAATTATAATTGCTGAATTGCCTTTTTTCAAAGAATTATTTGGTCTTAATGTAGTATTAATTTATCCTCTCGTAGAAATTCATATAGAAATTTCAACCTCGTTGCTAACTTTGTAATTATTTTTTAATTAAATTGAGTATTTAATGAACTGGATCAAAAGTGATAAATCAAATTTCTGAAGGGAAACTATGCCACCTTAGCAACATTAATTTTATACGGAAATGGTTGTATGTCTGCCGAGATAATCGTTATATATTTATACAAAAGAGAATTCTTTTCGCAGCTCTCTACTGCTACTAAAATATCCTTCCACGCTCATTTAGCTGCAGGAATATTTAAGAAACATTTATTACAACTCGAGCTCAAATTTAATCGCTTATGTGCAATCAAATACGTTATCAGTTGTGAAACTAAATCGAAAAACTTGTAGATTTATCTGGAGCCGTAATTTCTTAATATATTTTTTTAATTATTATTCAACTATTATTACATTTAATTATTTTGCTGATTTAAAAAAAAAACTGTTTTGAAATGTAAACGAAAATGGCATAATTTAGTAGAATGCAAAATTAAACTTAAGAAACACTGTACATTATGCAATTCAAAAATATATAATATTTTTTTAATATGTTTCATATATTGTTATTTCTGTTACTTTACATTGAAAGCCATACAATTCATTTCTAGCACCATATTAGTACATTTTGGCTTGTGTCTTTTGGTACTTTAATATAACAATACATTATATAATCTTACCATGTATGATTTCATTTATAGAAGATGAAGGTAAGCTTAAGAAAAATGTAAAAAGTATCTTTTTTTAAGTGATATTGTATTGAATAATTATGATGAATATCAATTATCTTCTAACTAATAATAACTAATCGGTTCATATGATCAAACTTGATATATATCATCATTTCTTTCTAGTTATCAAAGATTAGTTTTATCAAAACATGCTGTAACTGTTTGCTAGGTGTGTGTGTTTTTTTTACATTTTCAAAATATATCTTTTATAGATTATTACCACCACCAGTATTTTGGGCCCAAAGAAAAAACCTTCTCTATGTTAAAGTGCAGCTGGAAGATTGCCAGAATCCTACAATAAAAGTTGATAAGGACAAAATTTATTTCAAGTAAATAGATAAATGTATTTTATATTTAAGGTTTGTGAGCAAGATTGAAATGTATTTTGGAGTTTTGATAGCCTAGTTAAATGAGCCATAGCTTATTGGACTAAGAACTGGGAAATTGAGGCTTGGTTTTTTCTCGAAGATCAAGTATGAAATTATTTGGAATACTGCTTTGTTGAATTAAAAGTCTATGCAAGGTAGTGGGGAGATTAGGAAAACTAGATGCCTGAGCCTCTTTGTTAT
The DNA here is from genome assembly GCA_019974015.1 of Nephila pilipes. Lineage (NCBI taxonomy): Eukaryota > Metazoa > Arthropoda > Arachnida > Araneae > Nephilidae > Nephila > Nephila pilipes. The sequence goes on from BMAW01022053.1 coordinate 357,820, forward strand.
TTGATAGTTTCAAATTGTAAGTTCTGTTGCTTATAATCGTGATAATGAACATTACTACAAATTTTTTTAATGAAAATGTCAGGTAAAGATAATTAACAAGCATAAACTGCATCAAATAACAAATGGGTTCAAATCTCGGAATAAGTTAAAACAAAAGTGATCATTTTGGGTCTAGAAAAGACATTTTTAATACATGTTTTTTTATGTATTCACACCTAAAAATTTCACATACAAAACTAAAAATTATATCTATGATGCTAAGTTATCCAGCCAAAATTAATTTATTACTAATTATAATATGAAAATTATTAACAATTATTAGGGCCCTATCGAACGAGAATTTCTAAAGAGCATATCTTCTGTGCTTTAAAAAAATATTTTCTTAAAGATATAATTTTTTTAAACTATTAAAAAGTACTTTGGTAAAGAAACTAATAAGAGGAAATGTTTCACTTTATATGTCGGTAGATGTAACAAAACCATGCTAAAAGGCAATGCAGGAAAATAAAGTTATGCTTCATATAAAAAATATGTTACATTTGATTTAGGAAGAAATTTTCTATTTTAAAACTAATTTAGTAGTATGCTCACAAAATTTTAGAGATGATTTTTCACTTGTTTGAATGCAAGTAATTTACCTAGTTGAATTTAATGTGTAGCTATTTTAAATCTTGCACTTTTTAGGGGCAAAGGTGGAACAGAGAAAAAGGATCATGAAGTCACACTCGAGTTATTTAAAGAGATCAAACCTGATGTGAGTATTGATGATTGGATTTATTGCATTTTTGCACGCAAAATCAATTTCAGTGAAGCAATTGAATCTTTTGGGGGTTTTATCCCTATTATTTATTTTTTTATTGATAACTTTAGGTTCAGCTTCAAATTATATGTAATTTATAGCATTAGTGATTCTAAATACATGCAAAAAAAAAAAAAATCAAAGTTATTTCAAATGCTTATACATTTGTTTTTTTAACTTAAAGTATTGAATGGGAATTTAAGTGATTGCAATATGTTTATGAATAACAAAAGTAATGAAATGTTCAATTTAGGGGAGGGGGGGTGTGCTAATCTTTCTACAAAATTAGTGTTAAAATAAGTTTACCCAAGTCTTATACTGTTTTTTTTTTTTAACACAGATTCTTAATTCTTGTATTCCTCTCTTTATAATACCCAAATCAATAAAATACCTTAACAACAACAAATTATTCTGAAGAGACAAGTAATTTAGTCTGAAACTAAAGTAAAAAATCTTAGAATGTCTGAAGAGAGGCAAAGATCTCACATTTGTTGGCAAAGCTTTTGGTTTAAGCGTACAATTAAGAAATTATTAATAAACAATCAATAATTTCTAGATCAAAGTTTTAAAACATCTTATAGTCAAAGTCCCATCTTGGAGAAAACTGAAAAACACATGGTGTTTTGGGTAGAAGATTTACTTAAAAAAGAATACCAATTAATGAAAAAATTGTTAAAGAGAAAATACTTGAAATGTACAACCAACTTAAGGAATATGAACCATCAAGTCTTCAGACAATGAAGAAACTGGTATTTAATGCAAGTGAAGGATGGCCGACAGATTTTCTTAAAAGAGGCATTTCGAAATTTAAAAATAAAAGTAGCATCAACAAACAAAAATACTGCAAAAAGCTTTCCACATAAACAAAAAATAATTGAACATGGCAGTTATACTCCCAATCAAATATTTAATGCCAGTGGAAAAGGATTATTCTGGAAGAAAATGCTGAAATATGTACATAAGAAAAAACTGAAAAATCAGCTAGTTGCTTTAACCCTTTAAGAGGTGGTATATAAATAATTCGATATAAAAACCAACGTTTTTATATTGTGGCAAAATTTATTAGAGAAAATTATTGAAATATTAGTTAAAACTGTTAGTTATTTTTAACTTTAAAATTCACTTAAAAAGAGACATTTGCGAGCGTATTAAAAAATTTATAATACTCATAAAATCAAAACATGCATTTGAAAGTTTGTAAGTCATTCTATTAAAAAAAGAATAGGAACCAGAATTCAGAAAAAATTATTGTGATAAGACATGGCGCCTAATATTGGAAACTCTCTTTCTTGCGAATGATTACTGACTAAAAGTCAGCAACCCTTACTATCTCGGAGATAGTAAAGGGGAGATAGTATCTCCCCTTTGTGAGTACAAAAGGTTTACGATACCGCATGCTGTGTGGGGAGTGCCCGGTGCTCCCAGAGGGGGTAAGAAAATTTTCCCTCAATCCTAAAAGCGCCTAGAGGAAAGAATATTTTGACTTATTAAAATTATTGAAATATTAGTTAAAACTTGTCGCAAACGTATAAATATTGCATTGTTAGGCGAGTACGAACGATTCCCAAAATTTCAAAGCTCTAGCTTGATGGGAAGTTGATTAAATTAACGATCGAAAATTTGATGACACACACCAAGTGAAATTCAGAAAAACGTTGTAAAAACATTAAATTTTAGATAAAGTTCAACTGATATGCATTAATGTTAAGACCTGGTATATATCGCATTGGTTTAGAGAATTTCTTTTATCCTCTGCTCTTTTGTTGAGCATGCACCATGTTGATAAATTTCTATTCCTGTTAGTCTCGAGTTTATATCCTTTATATTTCAGTTTAACAAAGCGAACCGTCACATATTAAACTGGATTGTAAATTTCAGTGCTGCCATCTGTTGGTCATTAACCCTCTGTGTTGGCGGTGGTATAAATTTTATTCTACTTAGTTTGAAGTATAAAACCAATGCTTTATAAATTTTGTTTTGAGTATTGACATAAAATTTCAAACACGTAGATTGGGTAGCTGATGAATTTAAAATTTTCAATCCATTTTTGCCTGTGTGTATTAAAAATGGAAGTTTCATAGTATAAAAAAATCAGCTATGTGTTCTGAAATCATAAGTATCAAATGCTATAGGTGGCAAAGGTTTTAACATGCAAACATCTGACTTCGATGAATTGATGCAATGAAGCTCTTTGGATGAGGACTATTGAGATAATAAAGAAATCTGTAATGATGAAATTGAAGGGGAGGTTCAGCTATTAATGGCTGATTTACTTTGCCAAAAGTATAGAACAGTTTCTTACTCATGATCCTGACATCGAGCTTGCATTAAAATTTCAATGTAATTTTAAGTTTTATGTAGCTGAATATCGAGAATAATAGAAACATCTTGAGAAACTAAAAAAAAACTTAGTGGCCTTTAATAATGAACAAAATTCTTCATTTGAATCAAACCAGACGGTTGTGCAAAACATATCTACTGATGATAGCATCTTTGGTACAGTCCATAATAAACATGCACACATGTTATCAAGTAAGAATGAATAGTTGCAAAATTGGTTTTTATTCCTAATTAAAAAATTTATGCTGTACTTGTATGTACTGAATTTTCACTGTACACTAATTTTAATTTTTTTGTAATAAAAAGGAATAGTTTTTGTTTAATTTTCATTCTTTATTACTTTTTGGGGGGAAGAGTTTTTCATCTTGCACTTTTTTACGTGGTTTTTTAAGGAACATATCTATCATGTAAAAAAATAAAAAAAGAGTTAAATGTAGCTATAAATTATTTCAATAATTATGTTTATCTTGGCCCATTTTGGGTCTTAATAGCAGTTTGTATTTCTTATTGTGAATGACTAATTAATTTAATTTCTGTGTACAAGTGTAGGTTGTTGGTTGCAAATTACTTATATATATATATATAAAAACTTTGTTGCTTAAAACTTTTATTTTAAAAACTTGTAAAATACAATCAAGATGTAATTGCAATTGCATAAAGCCTTTTTTTGTGTTATTTAAAGCCATTGAGTGGCTGTAATTAGAGAGGGCTATTAAATATCTTAAGTTTGTTATATCTTGGAGCTAAATTCAGTTATACAAATTTTATTTTTAAAGAAATCTTCACAATGGTTTATCTTTTATGAACATTAAGTTGATTCAATTGACCTTTGTTTGATAAGTATTGGAGTAGCATTTTGTTTAGCAATTGTATGTTACTTACAGGCAATCAACTCTTTTATCCATATTTTGGGACATTAAATTTGATTACTGCTGTTGTTTATAATTTTTAACTTCTTTGTAAAATAAGCTATGCCTCTTAAGTTTTTAAAGTTAGTGTCTTGTTTGATATAATTGCATTTTATAGAAAGATACACCTGCAATATTAGATATTACATTAAAAAATAAATGATTTGTGTATGAGTTTTTTATTTGGAAATATGTATATGTAATTAAGAAATAGCAAATCACACGTGTTAATTGTTTTAGTTTATTAGACTACAAACTTTAAGCATTAAGCTTTGGGGGCTGTCTATAAAAAACATTAAATTTTTGTTAAAATTCATCTGATATGAATTAATAATGTTAAAAGGACACAATATCAAGCAGTAAAATTAATTTTTATTAATTTCCTGATTTTTAAGATCTGGTAGTTTATATATATACCACCATCCCTCCAGGACATCTTATATGTACACTAGTTGCTCCCATGAAGTTCCTGTATTCCTTTGAAGAAGAAATAAATCTTTCATAAAAAGTATAATATTTCAGTTAATTTGGGATAATATTAGGATCCTAAACACTTTTAAAAAAAATGAGGACTTTATAATGTCTTTTCTATGAGTGATAATTTGTGCAAAAATATGTTAATTTAAGTGGGCCGCTGTTGCCTGGTGGTCAAGGTCATGGACTAGCGACCAGCGGTTTTCGTTCAGTCGTGGGTTCAATCCTTGGCCACCAAAGACCCGCCGTGTAGCTGGGGCTGATACACATTAAATCTGTTCAGGACCGGAAGTCCTCCTGTTGGCTTGGTGTGGATGTTATGAGAGAGGTGTGCCAGCTCAGGTGTTGTCCTCGTCACTTGACCTTGGTTCAAAATTACGAGGTCTGTCGCCAATAGCCCTCGTGTTGCTTCTAGTGCAACGTTAATAAAAACTAAACTAAATGTTAATTTAAGTATAACTTTTTTTATACATATATGATTTTCATAATTTAATGATATAACTACATTTTAAACTTAATAAACCAAATTTAATAGAAATGCATATGCAGTTTTATTTAGAATAAGGCATTTTTTATTGCATATACGATAAAGATATTTTCTTCCTCGCTTGTTTCTGAAGGTAACTCCAATCCTTCTGAAGGGACCTCTTTAAACCAATCAAATGTTTTTCAGTTGAAAGTCCCTGTGTGACATTCTTTTAAAAATATTTTTTTAGAAATGTATATATTTAAAAAAAATATATTTAAAGCTAGATTATAAATAAAATTGAGAATAAGGGTAGATCTGTAGGAGTTCAAAAACCAGCTATTCATGGTAATTGTTCGCATTTGAAACATGCCCTCTCACTTATGTGATGGGCAAATGTGTCAAAAAAAATAAAAGATCGCCCCCCCCCCTATTTTGAAGTATTTATGGGTTGTACACTGGGTGTTCTGTTCTTACAAAGCGGGTAACTCTTTGCTGTATTGTATCTTTTGTAATACCTTTCTTCAATGACTTACATCTTAGTTTACTTGGATTCTTTGATAAAGTTCACCGCTAGAGGCAATGAACCTCTACTGTCGTCTATCAGTTGTCAGCAGCTTATCATCTTTTATTTTACACTAACATTATACATAATTATCGTTTGCAAGTCTCATGTCAATCGACAGCAACAAGTCCCTAATCTGCTGTCTCTAGCCAGTTTTATCTTGGATGCCTGGACTCTCCCTCCGTCTTTGCTTTGTTAGATTTTTTTACAATAGTTCAGGTTTTGAAAAATAATTTTTTCCTATGAGCTTTGTTTGCTGGTTTCGTGGGCATGCACAGCATTGATAAATTTTTATTGGCCATCCAAAAGGCTATTGTTTTAGGTGAAGCATATTGGCATACCAGAACACATTTCGGTTTTTTTCTTTTGTTTTAATTTCAATTGCTTGTTGCTAATGTATATTCAATTTTTTAAATTTATCACTTGTTTTAATTTTAATTGCTTGTTGCTAATGTATATTCAATTTTTTAAATGTATCACTTGTTTTAATTTTAATCACATTTATCTTCAGCATATTCAATTTAATAATTTATCGTTCCCTTTCATATTTTAATATCGGAAAAGTTTACTACTATGTATTTCTCTAAATTAGATTGTTTACTTTTAATTCTTTTATTTAACTGAGTAATTTAATAATAATTATGAAAAAAACGCACCTTAGGTGGCTAAATCTGTTCTTTGCAATTGAACTTTTTTTTCCCGATTTAAATTTCTTTTTTCGGAGATAGTTCTTATAAATGCCTTTTACAATTATAAGGTGTTTTAACTAATCTACAATTTAGTTTATATAGTGTTTAAAAAAATCCAGGAGAGAATTACTCTCCAAAACCAGGATTGTAATTCTTTAAATTTTGAAAAAAGATTGCTAACAGGCCAGCGTTACTTTTCAACATACTACATAAAGACATTTTTATGTCTATATAGTTTATATTCCATTTACTTGAATTGCTTTTTCCTCTTCAAATGAGGCTTGGTAAGCTTTTAAAATTCTATATTACAATTTGTGCAATAAAAAAGTTAATCAAAAGTATGAGTTCATAATATGTAGGCAGATATAAATAAACATTGAGAATGGAATATAATCTCTTCATATTTCAAAACAACTTGACTTTGTTAGAATTAAATAGGCAAGAAAAAAAAAAATCAAAGGTTTCATCTTCTATAGATGAATAGTGTCTGAATGCTATTTCCCATGATTATAAAAGTTATCATGTCCTCAATTATTTTTAATGTAGAGCTGTGAAAGTTTGTGGGATTTTGGGAAAATGTATAAGGAATAATTTGGGCTTTAAAAAAAAAATTCTTTTTAAGTCTTATTTTGTCCAATTACACATACTATGTCTCCATAAGGTAACATGATCAAATAGATAGTTTCTTATAAAATAGTTTTGGTCAAATAAGTGAAAAGGTTATTGGGATTCATTGCTGAATGTTGAATTTTAAAAAATTTATTTCTTCCCATTCTAATTATTACAGAATCATAAATTTTGTATCTGAATAAATTCTCATTCATGTAACATTGGGATCAATAGTTTGTTTTATAAACAACTTGCAGAAAATGCTATTTATAATAATCTCTTTAATAATTTTTATTTGAACGTATAATTTGCCATGAAATTTCATTTTGTGTATTTTTCTATGTTTTAAAGATACTTTCCCCTAAGAAAAAGCAGTTAGTTCTTATAAATGCCTTTTACGATTATAAGGTGTTTTAACTATTCTGCAATATGAATGACTCTTTACTGAACCAAGTTGATGTTCATGTCTGCTTTGGTCAAAAAAGTAGTGACATGAAATTGATATAATTTTAAATGCCTTTTTTTTTTTTCCCCCATGTTAAAAATAATTGGCTGAATTTCTGACAAATGTTATCAGAAAGTTTTAAATGTTATTTTCCATTTGGCAATAAAGAATATTGAATTTTTCTAGTGTTTATTTCAACTGTGCTTTCTGTGTAATTTACTTAATTATTTAGGTAACAGTAAGGAATTATTTATGTATTTTTGTCCAATTGTGTCCCCTTAAGGTAACATGGTTGAATAGATAAATAGTTACTTATAAAATAGTTTTGGTCAAATAAGTGACAAGGTTATTGAGATTGATTGCTGAAAGTTTAATTTTAAAAAATTATTTTCCTAAACAACTTGCAGAAAATGCTATTTATAATCTCTTTAATAATTTTTATTTGAATGTATAATTTGCCATGAAATTTCATTTTGTGTATTTTTCTATGTTTTAAAGATACTTTCCCCTAAGAAAAAGCAGTTAGTTCTTATAAATGCCTTATAAGGTGTTTTAACTATTCTGCAATATGAATGACTCTTTACTGAACCAAGTTGATGTTCAAATCTGCTTTGGTCAAAAAAGTAGTGACATATGTAATTAATATAATTTTAAATACATCTTTTTTTTTTTTTTTTTTTTTTTCCCATGTTAAAAATAATTGGTTGAATTTCTGACAAATGTTATCGGAAAGTTTTAAATGTGTTATTTATTTTGGTAATAAAGAATATTGTATTTTTCTGGTGTTTTATTTCATCTGTGCATTCTGCATAATTTACTTAATTATTTAGGTAACAGTAAGTAATTATTTATGTATTTTGACCGAATTACATATGTTGTTTAAATGTGAAATCCTTTACATTCCCTTTTATAACTTGAAATACAAAAGAATTATTTCAAGTAAACTATAAATCAAATTATGGAATTTTCAAGATGCATGTTTACATACATTAAATACATGCAATAAGTAAATGTTATGAAAAATAAAATATGTAAAATGAAGGTTGCTATATTACAGATAATAAATGAAATTGCAATTATTAAATTTTGAATATTATTTTAGGAATCTAAGTATGCTGTGAGAGATAGAGCAACTGAATTCGTTTTAATCAAAGCTGAAGAAGAGTTCTGGAAAAGACTTCTGAAAGAAGATAAAAAAGTAAATTATAGTTCTTTGACAATCTTAGCTTATAATACTTAGTCATATTGTCTTTTTTCATACAATTTTATCTATTTGTAATACATGAATTTTTTTTCCCCATTAAAAATTGTTACTATCTTATTACTTGCATGCTTGTTTTGGCATTCATTGGTATTGGGATATTTTCCAGCTTATATACAGGAAAATAACCATCCATTGTGTGCGTATGAAAACATGAGTTTGAATGTTTGTTAAATCATCTTCTCATTGTTTTTGAAGTTAAGGTTATTTAGAAAAAAGCTTGCCTAATAATAATTATAAAAAAAAACCTGCTATATTTCTTCCAAAATGTTTTATAATGGAGAATACACTAATTGGCATTATTTGTAGTACTGCTTGAATGATCAAATTTTGTAGAATTGCTATGTTTTAAAATGTTTGTAGACTTGTTAAACTTTATTCATTACTAAACAAAACTATGAATGCATCAGTAATATGTTAAGAAATGGGATTGCCATTCCCAATAACTTGGTGTAATGATCTTCAGTCCATGATCAAATGTTTTTCACTAGTTCAAAGGGTCAAGTTTCATTCATTCTCGAAGTATATTATTATGACTTGCATGTATAAGGACATTAAAAAAAGTTGATTGTGTGAAACTCAAGACAAAATAATTTGTTGTAAATCAGAAAAATTGTTGTGTACAAAATTATATATTCTTGCATATTGTTAATTTTTACTATGTTAGGGTATAATGATGTTCAAATATCAATGTGAATCAGCTTTATAATTAGAAGGAATGTTAAGTACAAGATTCTTAGATTGGGTTTATAAAAGGGAAATTTTTAATGTTGAACAAGATTTGGAGGAAGGTAATAAGATTCTTTTCATTGTGGGTTCAAAAGTGTTTTCTCATGGTATAATTGCAATTTCTACTTACAAACTATGAATAATACTTGTATCATTCTATAATTTATACACAATACAGAAACAAGGTGTATTTGGCATTAAAAGTAATATCTAAAGTGCTAAGTCATTTCTAAAATTTGTCTAAAACGAATTGTTTGTGAATACAGTTGTTGCATTTAATTGAGTTTTAAGTAAATCAGGCAGCCTAGCTAGGAAAATATTTGAATTTATGTTGGAAGATTTGAGAGTTATTGATTTTTGAAAATGAACATGTTATGGAACATTGATTAATAAATTACATATAACTTAGCCTTTGAAGTCTATATAGTATGACATTAGTTTAAAATGTCAAGTACTTGTGTAAAATTGTATTCATATAATATACAAGAACAGTATCTAATACATAATTTTTGGCTGATTTATAAAGTTAAAATTTCAGTTGACATTACAGTTCTGAAGTATAAAGTAAATTTTTTAAGGGGCTTCAACCACAAATAAGTAATAAATCGCGATATGTGATATAATGTAATGTAGAAATAAAAGTATTGAAGATGGGCTTTTAATGCTATGCTAAAAGCCACATCAAATAGTTAGCAAAAAAATGTCAAAACTTTTATTTTGAAGCTATGTTAATTGTCAATATATCCTAGATAAGTTCTCATTTATTTCTGATTTTGAGTATATAATCTTTTAGTTCCATTGGTTAAAAGTTGACTTTAATAAATGGAAGGATGAGGATGACTCAGAAGATGAAGTTGAAGGAACAGATTTTGAAGAGGTAATATTTTATGATTCCAAGATCCTAATTATATGACTATGGTGTGATGTTTAAAATGCCAAACCAATATGATAGTGTTTTATAGAGACATGAATATAAATATAAATGCATGATTATTGACTAATACTTCAAAAAAAAATTTTTTTTTTTCCTGTGAAATCTTTTTATTTTAACACCTAATCACTTACCACTCTTTTCCTTTTTTGATAGATTCCAATATTTATTATTGATGAATTTCAGTTTGTCCTTTTTTGTGGCAATAATTTTTGTTTTATTCTATTTATCCTATTTTATTTTTAAAAATTTTGTAGCTTTAAGGAACAAAATTTGACTAGGAGATATTATCTTGAAGAATGTGACATTAAAGTGAGAGAGCATTTTTTATCAGTGTTTGAATGGCAGCTTTAATTATTGCCCTCTAATAACAGTAATTATCCTGGCAAGCTATACCTTTGAACTACAAGAATTTCTTATATGAAGTCTTATTTATACATTTTTAAATAATGTTAAGGATCATTAATGTTCTTGATAAGAATTGAATGCTATGAATAAATTTTATAAATTTGAATTACCAAACCTATAGCTTTCTGTTACTGTATAAGTAACATTTAATTAAATGAAATTTTTCACCACTCATCCATTATTTATTTATTTTATTTTTTTTAACTTTAATTTTTATGACATATAAAAACATGGGTGTCCTTTGAAGATGGAGGGATCGTTCTCGCTCTGATAACCAAATAAGAAAGACTTAAACACAATCAAAAGCCTAGTATTGCAGCATCTTACCGACCCAGGCTTGATGGCCGCTCTGCTGCCTATGTACCACAGTTTAATCTTGTTTGGCGCAGCATAGCCATATCTGGCTCTTGCGCCAATAAACTTTACATTCACTCACTCACTCACTGCTGCCTATGTGCTCAAATAACTTCTAAAGGTATTCTAAGGAAGATGGAGGGAAATGTAGAAATATCTATGTAGTTAATTTACTAATCCGAAAAATATTTACTTACACTCTTCTCTTGGTTATTAAATTTAGTGAAATAATTCCATATATCAGGAATCGGGTTATATAACCTTGTGGTGTATTTGATATACATTTGATTTTATTGGTTTGTTGTAAAGTCAAGGTGATAAATGTTGTATTAAAACTTACTTTTGATTATTTTGTTGGTTCAGTTTCATATCTTTGGCTTTTCTTTTGTGGAAATAAATTGATTTTTCCTTAGATTAATTTATTATTATGGAGAATTTTATTGCATGTCCTTAAATTTTTTGCCATCCTTCGTACCCAGTTTATGGAGGGGTTTTTTTTCCCTTAAGAATTTCTGCTCTGTAATTTATTGTATACAAAGGTGGTCGTGCAAAGCTATTTATATAACAGCTTTGGATTTTAAAGATATTAAATTATTATAATAAAGATTTACAGAAGCTTTTTCTATAAATGTTTTTTTCCCCTGAATTTTATCCCCCACAACTAATACTTGTTACTAACTATTGCATAGATTACAGGTAACACTTTCTGATTGGACACAAGTTAGTTAATGTTTTGATGTACAAAAATTGTTAACTGATCACAAATTTGCACTTGCATTATTAATTTCAGTTGATGAAATTGGGCAAAATTGAATATTTTGAACTTTAGTTCATTTCATTCTGTTTAGTCATAATCTCTCTATTATAAAGAAAATATTTGTTGGTATTTATGATTTTATCACAATTTTAATAATACTGAGATTTTCCAATGAATTATACGTAGATGTTTTATCTGATTGTGTGACCAAATAATATGGAAAAAAAATTGTATTGATTCACCTCTCAGGATAAGTAAAAGACAATATTTTAGAAAAAGTAGTCACTACTGTAATTTTTTTTTTAAAGTGCAATTAGAATTTTTGCAATTGTGTTCTTCAAAAGCAATCACAGCAAAACAGGATATATTTGCAAAACCTGTTGTACCATTACTTGTAGGTGATTGCTTTACAATTTGATTCTAAAACATGTATTAAAAGATATGCTCAAAGTTTCATCTTAATTTATCATGTGTAAATAAAGTTTATTTAGTTTGTTTTCTTCTCTTTCTCTCTACATTCAATTTCAAAATAATAGCCAGTGACATGAGATGAACTCTTTGTAAAATTACCAGTCAAAAATGTGTTAATATATAATCTACAAATAAAATTAACGTATGTTTATGAAATTAAAATTATCAAATTTTGCATGTATTAGCTAATGGTATCTGACACAAATGAATTAAATGCATGCAGAATGCCCCTTACATTCTGTATTGCCACGACCTTTGACATGGTAACACCCAGAAGCATGTTGAAAGGTCTCGTATACACCAAGAAAATATGCAGCAATTAAATTCATTTTGAATATAGTTCAGTACATACTGTATTATTTTGTGGTAATTAAACCATTCATTTTTTTTTTAATTATGAAGTTCTTTTTCTTTGAATTGATTGGTTTAGCACTTATGCATTATATTGCAGCCAAATTGATGAGGTTTAGTGGCTTTCTTTTACAGAGGAAGGGAAAAGACAGTTTATAGGAAAGGCAATATCAAGAGTTTTTGAGTCAGAGTTTTATCTATTCAGTTTTTTAGGTTGATTTTTTTTCCCCTTTTTTTCAGATAGAAATATCATTGTCATCGAATATACAGTTACTTTTTTTTTTTTATTTTGTGCTGTATAATTAAGTCCTTTTCATTATTTTCCTGCTGTTTGATTAAAATTCAACATATACTTTGTTAAAATTCAGATTGTCACACACAAAAAAAGAAGAAATATATGTTTGTTTATATGTATGAAAATGTATATATAGAAAACCAACACCATTTGCCATTACAAAACAAGGCAAAAATCAAACTTATGGTTGTTAAGAAACTATTGGTGTCAGGCTATCGAAATAATGACCTACTTTGATGATTTTCACTAATGTCGTTACAGTGATACATATTTACTGAGTTCATAGAAAAAATTTGTAATAAAATTGTGTTAAAATGTACTGCAAAAGTTGACCAAATATTCAGAGTAGATTTATTTACATTTAGTGTTAAATATATATGTAAAATTTAATTGGAATTTAAATTAAATGTAAAGAAGAATCTTTGATAAAAAATATGTCCCCGCCTTCTAACTTTTAAGTAAACTGTTGTGGTGAATATAAAATAGGTGCAGTTAGCCATTGATTGTACGTCTCTGTTTAAGTTATAGGGCCATGGTAGCCTAGTGGTCAAGGTAGTGGGCTGATGGTTTTCATTCAGTCGCTTTTTCAATCCTTGACCGCCAAAGACCCACAGTGTAGCCAGGGCTGATGCACGTTAAATCTGTTTGGGGTCCAAAGTCCTCCCATTGGCGTGGTGTGGATGTTAGAAGGGGGTGCCAACTCGGGTGTCGTCCTCGTCACTTGACCGTGGTTCAAAATTACGAGGTCTGTCGCCAATAGCCTTCGTGTTGCTTCTAGTGCGATGTTAATAAAAACTAAACTTAAGTTTTAAGTAAACTAAACTGTTTAAGTTTTAAAGACACTTTCAGCTCTTTTTCAAACCATTGAGTTGTTGTAATTTTATGTATCTGTAGTTTAAAATAAAATTTAATGAGTTAAAATTAACCCAGTAATTTTAATTAATATGTGTAGTATATTTTTGCAAAATTGGATTAGCTGTTCTTTATTGTTATTTGTTAATAACTAATTTTATCTCATATTTGCAACAATTATGAAAGTCCTAAAAATGGCTTTTTTACTGAAATTCAAAAGGCTTATTTCAGTAAATAACAATCTTAATAGGAAGTTGCTTTTATGGGGTTCATTTTAATGAACTGGTTACTTCAGAACATATTTCATGATAAATTTTAAAGTTTTTTTTTTATTGTGAAATGTTTAAAATCTATTAAGAACTGTTTTTTTTTTTTTTTTTGCCACGGTTGCGTGGTGATGAAGCATATATTTGTGCTCTAATTAATTGTAGAATAATGAAGTAATGGAATTTTTATTGTTCTTTGTAGATGATGCGCAAAATGGGTGGAGCAAATGAAGGTGGAGACCTTAATTATGTGAGTGATAATTCTTGAATAAAGTAGATTTTATGGTTGTATAATTTAAGATCTTTTTCTTTACAAATTAAGTTTTTGAAAGAAAAAGTTAATCCACCTTGAATTTAATTACTTGAGTTTTATTAAAAATTTATAAAGAGCTATTCAAATAATATTCATTCATTTTTTTATTGTAAATTTTAACATTGGAAATTAAAATTTGGAAGTTTTATTTGAATTAATTAGTATGTGAAATTAAATTAGTTGCATAAATTAACTTTTAAAAGGATATAATTGAATTTCAATTGTTCCTTATATTTTAAAATAGTGGATGCATTTGAATCTAAATAGTGAAAAATAAAAGTTAAGATAACGTGGATCTTATTTCATCAAAATGTATAATATTTACATTGAGAAATGAAGCAGGTATCAATTCTTGCCAATCAGGTTTAAAGAGATGATGAAATGTCAATTTTTTTTTTTGACAAAAGAAGTGGGAGTATATCTTAATCATGTATTATTACTTGTCCTTTTAGACTTAAAATAAACATTGGTGCCTATATAGTGTTAATCCCATATTTTTGCTGATAAAGAAATGACATTAATGTTCTAAAACTAATGTATATTGAGTAAAATTAATCTTATGGTTTTTTTTCCCCCTTATAGGATGAAGATGTTGTAGACAGTGACGACGAAGGTATGACATTTTTAAATTAGAATATAAAGTAATTATTGTTTTATTTTAATCTTATTTAAATTGCTCTTTTCTGTAATTTCATCCAAGTACTTTTTTGAATGAAAGGAAGGAAAAATTTTCGTATGATATGTTTGAAAGAAGTTAATCATTATTTTAGTGCACAGGACTACATAATTATAACTTGAGTTGGAAGAGTGTATTGATGACAGCTGTTTATTGAAAACAATAATATATTTGAATGTATGTAGTTTTAATTATATGACTGTTAGCTCAGAGGTCATAATTGGGAGTTTCATAGCTGGCAGTGTTTAATTCTGAATTCTGCTAAGTTTCTGTTGTGCAGAATAACGAGTAACTGCTACATATTATATATAATCGTTCTCCTTTGATGTGGAAGTTAAACTATGGTTCGATTCAAGTGTCATTTGGTCATAGCTCAATTTATAAATTTTTAGGTTGTAATTTATTAAATGCTTTGTTTGTATGCAAATCTGCCTTATAATAAGACCTTTGGCTTATTTCTGTATAACTTAGTACAGTTAATTTTTATACAATACTAAAATTATTGTTTTAGTAAAATTACTGCAGTTAATTTTTACTAAAACACAATAAATTGATTCTCCAACCAATGATATATATGACTAGGGTATGATTATATCCAAATGTAGAGTCTTGTGTAAAGAACTGTTCTGATGGAACATATATTTTCATGGTAGGGTGCTGTGTATGAAAGATGGTTGTTTTTGTGGTGAGAGCTTGTTAATAGTGATAAATATGAGGAAAAGCTACAAGTGTTGCTCCTTAGCTATAAGAGAATGTTTTGCTATTATTTTTATGTTGAAAAACTGTTTTGTTTTCAATTGAAGTAATGGTTTGGGAGAAAATGTGGTGAAATATTTTATAAATGAATATATCTTGTGGTGAGATTTATAACTGAGATGACCATTGCCTGAAGGATATAAGACTGTGGAATAATTTGATCAAATTGGTGCTTGGGAAAGTAATGTTGGTATAATGAAATCTATAGATTAAAAATTGATCTAAGTATAAATTGTTTTTGGTGTAACTTGGATCTGTGAAGCATTAATTACTTCATGTTCTACATACAAGAGCTCTCTTGCAGCAATAGGTGCTTCATGTGCTAAAGATTAACATAGAAAAAAATTCTTTAAAAATGTTGAGGGTTTTTAATCATAGTATCATGAAGTATTCAGAAAAAAAGTATATGCTCTCTAGTTTTATATAAGTCAAGTTAAAATGAAATTTGAATATTTTGTAAGAATTAAACCTTAATGAGGAATATGTGCCTCTTTATATTTTCATATTCTGAATACAGTTTGATAGACTTTAGAACAATTATTTTTACAATTCCATTGCTTTTTGTTTGTAGAAGATCTACAACTTATATTATGTGAAAGGACTGCTATGAGTTAAGAAATTTTTTTGGAATACTTGAGAAAATGTGCTGTTTTTTTTCCAATGCAATTATAAAATTTTATTTTTTATAACGGGTATTAAAACAAAAGCAATTTAAGTTGCTACTGAAGACTACTAATTTCTACTGAAAAAGAAAATTTTGTATTGAAGCTTTCTTGGAATAAAGTAAGATTAAGATAGTTTTGTGAGGTGTCAAATAAATCAATAAATGGGTGCATGTGAATATAAATAATAGTAATTGTAATTCAACTATGACTAATGATTTAAAAAGCAGACAATAAGTTATCAATATTAAAGTTAATGAGTCATAAGTATCAATGTAAAGTTTTTGTTTCAATATCCATTGGGGAAATGGGGAAATATCCTTCCTTTCTAAGAAGGGTGAACTAGAATAGAAGAAACTTGTATTTATATAATTTCGGTAAAAAAAAACATCTCTCGTATTGTTATACAAATTGTTCTGGGATCTTGTTCCATTGTTTTGTAATGCTGAAAGATCTCAGTATTTCTAAAATGTAGTATTTATTGAAAATTAATATTTCTCATTTGCAGAATTATGTGGAACAAATTCAATGGTATAAACTTATCTAATTGTTTTCATGTGTGTTAAATGAAAGGAACTGCTATAGTTGATACCTACAGTAATCAATTGTTATACCTCTTGGAGTACATAACTACTTTTCAGAGAATCCACAGATTTCTTGGCTGAAAAATGATTTTTATATTTATTATAAGCTTTGTGCTGAAGAATTGAAATTATTAGATTCTTAGTATTTTCTATGTAAATATTTCAAGTTGTATTAAAATTGAATGGAGAACAATATATTTTTTTGAAGATCGGTGTTTTAAAAGTCTCTTAATTTTTTAACCCTGAACTAATGGTAGCAGTCTTTGTCATTTAAATCTACTCAATGAAAGCTTACAAAATTCCTTTATTTTTAAAAGTGCATGCTGTTTTATTGTACATGAAATTTAATTTAATTTTGTTTTTTGAAAGCTATGTTTAGATTTATTTCATTGATAGTTGAACTTTATGGGGGAAATTTAATGAATATAAAAAATAAAATCGTTTCTCTGGTTAGTATTCCTTCTATTGATATAGCATTAATGTTTCATCTTTCTCTTTCAGAACTTCCTGATTTAGAGTAACATCACATGGAAGAGCTTCAGTTTACAGACTGTAATATTCACATTTAATTTTTCTTTCATAAGTCACATTTTTTGATAAAATGTATAAAGCGATTGTGACTTTGAAAATTTTAATTGTTGCATTCTTCTAACAAGCGAGTTTCATTCCATTTGAAACTGCATGCTGTTGCCTGCATTGCTCGTGCCAAGCATGTATAAAAAAGCTATGCACAGTTCAGCAAAAATGTTTTGTCACACCGCATTATGTCTTGAGTTACTGAAATTCTATTTACAGTATTTTTCTGCTACTCAAATCTGTACAACCATTCATAATTTCACCTTTTGATAATTTGTTTCTGTTTTTTAAGCTAGATAACCATAGATCTGTTTTGTTAATTGGCAGTAATTTGTACATTCTTGTTTTATTTCAAATAAAAATAGAAATTAACTGTTGAGTTGTTTTGATACTTTTATTTTCAATAAAATGTCTGTTATATTGAAATAAAGGAAAACAATTTTTATGTAGTACAAAATTGGAAGCAATTTTGGCTCTGATTGTGAAATTCTGCTTTCGTTATTCATTTATAATGTAATGTTTCTACGTTTCTCATTAACATGTTAACTTTGTATCTTTATAGATATATGCTATCAATTTATCCAAGTATTGCCAAAATTTAATTACTTGGCACTCTTCCTTAATAAATGGATAATTTATGCCTTACCAAATTTATTTTTGAAGCATTGTGATAGTGAAATGAAATTTGTTTTGTCTTATAGTTCTGTCATTCTTCGTGTAACAAACATGTGTATATTTAATCATTCCATACATCTTTGAACATAAGTTTCCCCCTTTTTTAAAAAAAGGGGGGGAACTGTTGCTTTTTTTAGGGCCTAGTCTTTTGTTGTTAAATTTGTTCATTACATTCTGTAACTGAAATCTGTGCTGGTTGACAGTTGTATACTTACCAAATACTTTGTTTACATGTATCTAGTAAATAAACAATTTCACTAACTGATAAATAATTTTATTTTCTTGTTCAATTATTTACATGCTCTATATCTATACTAGTAGATCAACCTTTTAGCTTTCTTGAATAACAAGTTGTTTTGAACCACATAAAATATATCTAACATTGTGATAGCTGTTGAGCAAAAAAACACTATAGTTAACATATTTGTCGTGTAAACCTTATTTGCAATTTCATATTTTAAATGCAGTAGCATGTAATTAATTTGACATTTTATGTTTAGAATTTCTGTATAAATTTTTGTATGATCATGATAACTTGAAATTGTAAAATTGATATGTTTGAGGAACAAATACTATCTAGTTTGAAGTGGTTGCATTATATTCTTGGAGTTCTCTAGGTGCTCATATAATCTGGATCTAATATTACTAATAGTGTGCTTAACTGTTGAAAATAGTTTTCTGCAAATGTGCTTGCTTCCAAACAATTATCAAATGAATAGTGTGTGACTGTGCAGTAAAGGGACATCAAATAAAGTTGGGTGTCTAATTGTAATTCTGTACATTCCATGTGAAAATATTTTGGCTGTATATCTGTATTGATTATAAATGGAGTAAAAAAAAGGCTTACAATTTTATTATTATTCCAATATATTTCAGAAATTTCTATATTGAAATTCATTATTGATTAAAAGGGGCTGTGTTTTTTTCTCCTTTATACTTATAGGAGGCATCATTCATAACTATTTACATCAGATATATTAGCTAGAAACAAAACTTTTTTTTTGGGGGGGGGGGACTTCTGTATGTAAATCTCATATATATATTTTATGGCACCAAAAATAAAGTGATTTAAATTTTGTTGAAATATATTCTATTCTGTGTCCCTAAACACATACAATATGGGCACAGTTGTATTATGTTGCACATAACTTTTTTTTTTTTTTTTGCCTGCTGTGAAATGTTGAGTGTTTTTTTTACTTCTACAAAAACAGCTTCTTTGGATATTTTTGGTTTTTAAAAGCATCAATAGCTGTTAGTCCTCTCTCTCCCAGAACAAGAAATGCTAGCAGGTACAGGAAGTTGTCATTTGAATGCAGTGTACAATGAACATAAAATTTAGTGCGGGTTATAATACGTTATGCTTTTAAATAGTGTAGAAATACAATTTTAAAAACAATATTTTTCATTTCTTTTCGCATACATACATTTTAAGTGGTTCCTGAAAATTTATTACTTTTATTATCAAATTTGACATCAGTCAAAACATTCTAAGATACTTTGTATTAATACTTTTCTGTTCCATCTATATATATATATTCTACTAAATTGCATATTTTAGCAAAAATAGGCAATTCTCAAGAAAATGTTACTGATGAGTTAAGTGCTGTATATGTTAAAACTTAATTTAATTGTCCAAATATTAATTGGATTCAAATCAAGAGATCTTGCTGGGCAGTTATTTGCTTAATGACTTCTTTCAAAAAAAATTATTTCTCTTATTTACTTCATATAAATGAACACATTGTCATCTTTTAAAAAATGGCAGATCCTAAACCATTCTTGAAGTTTGTTTATTAAACTTGTAATGCTTTTTCATTTTAAGTATCTTTGAATAAAAACTTGTATGTATACACATGCAGAGCGTTATATATCTCTTCATACTATCAAGTATACCAGGTATGTAAGTATAAAACTGGAATTTGCCTATAGGTGGCGCTAGATGTCGATGCAGTTACCGACACATTACGTCAGCGGTGTCTTGTTATTGTATTGATATCCGACAAAGATTTCCAACTCACAATAACACGAGTTTCGTTCAGTAGCATTAGTTTATTAGAGATAAACATGTCGAGTTTTGTGCCAACAAATTACGATTTGCGGACAGCACTTTTCTGTTTTCATCTGAAGAAAATCGCATCGAATGCTTCTGGAGGTATTTGGTGAGCATGCTCTCGGTAAAACACAGTGTTTTGAGTGGTTCAAAAGTGGCGATTTTGACATGAAGAACGTGGAAGACCACCGAAAAAGTTTGAAGACGCTAACCTGCAAGCCTTGGGCGAAGACGACTCTCAAACACAACATCTGGCGGATCAGTTAAAGGTGACTCGAGAAGCCATCTCCCTTCGGTTGAAAGCCATGGGAAAGATACAAAAGGTGGGGAAATGGGTTCCACATGAACTCAATGAAAGACAGCAGGAAAACCGCAAAACATCATGCGAAATGCTGCTCACCAGTTTCAAAAGAAAGTCATTTCTCCATCGAATTGTGACTGGCGATGAAAAGTGGATATATTTCTAGAATCCTAAGCGCAAAAAGTCATGGGTTACTCCGGGTGAACCATCGACAGCAAGACCAAACCGCTACGGACGAAAGACAAAGCTGTGTGTTAGGTGGGATCAGAAGAGTGTAATCTACTACGAGCTACTGAAACCTGGGGAAACTGTCAATACTTAATGCTACCAACAACAAATGACCGATTTAGATAGAGTTTTGCTTGAAAAACGACCAGAACACCAACAAAGACAACACAAGGTGATTTTGCTGCATGACAATACACCAGCACATAAAGCAAAACAGGTCCAGGAAACGATAGTCGTTCCGTTGGGAGATTCTTCAGCACGTGCCTTACTCACCGGACCTTGCCTTATCCGATTACTACTTGTTTGCATCGATGGGACACGCACTTGCTGAGCAGCTCTTTACTTCTTACGAAAATGGCTCGATGACTGGTTTGCCTCAAAAGAGCAACAGTTCTTTTGGTGCGGAATCCACAAATTGCCAGAAAGATGGGGGAAATGTATAGATAGCGACGGACAATACTTTGAATAAGTTACTTTGTATCATATCATTACAATAAACGTATTTTTTCTGTACAAAAATTCCGGTTTCATACTTGCACACCTGGTAGGTCATGATAACCGTATCTCGTAGGGTCAGAAAATTTGACTCGCTTCTGATACAAATACATTTTAAATCAAGATTAAACAGAAACTTAATTTACACTGAAGAGAACATAGATTGAAAGCAAAAATTGTCAACTCTGATATCTGGAAGACCCTATTTTGTTAGAGGTGAGGTGAATACAAATATTGTGCTTTATGGTAAAGATAGGCTCATGGTATTTTTTAAGTCCAACCCAGGACATATTTTTGGCATTACTGTAAAACTTTAACAGTTAACTGAAACATTAAACTTTAGTGAAAAATACAACTGAAAAAAAATAGACTTATTTACATTAATGGTTTGTTTTAATTACAAAATTGACTATAAAAAAGTTCTGAATTTTAACATTTAGCAGATGTTTAACAGATACTGTAAGTCTACCCCATTCTGTAGGCCAAATATTCTCCATAATTGAAAAAACTTTGCACAAATTTTACCAATTTTGAAATATTGCAAGGTGAAAATTTGAAAAAATACAGGTCATAAAATTCTCAAACTCTGGACATAACAGAGGCTTATCTTGGATGCTTTGATCTAGATTTGCATTCAACCTTTGTAGTGATGGCTGCAAACTAAACTGGGATACTTAAAAATTGACTCTTTCTTGCAGTAGGTTTCCATGAACCATAGATCTTCAAAACCAGATATTGTTATGTAGATATATATTCCTTGGAACTGTCGTGATTTATCATTTTCCCCTTTAAATTAATTACGTAGCTGCACAACTGTTTTCCTAGCTTATACCCCTGTAGTAGCATGTGTAAGAGGGAGTCAATTTTCTTTTGTATGCAAACTGGGAAGTGTGTTGTAAATAGAAACTAAAATATTAGCAGCCCACTCACAGCTTGCCTCCTTTTTAATTCTAAAATTTACACTGCTACCTCTGTACCATTGATGTTTACCATACTTTTAAACAACTGATGACTATGCTGTGCAGGCCATTTTAAAAAATCGTAGGATTGAATTATGAAGTTTAGTAGAGATTTTAGATTGTTTTTGCATCTGTATATGAAATATAGGGAGTATATTCAAAACCATTTTATGTATTAGAAAATAATTTTGGATACTGATGCACTCGTAATCGTCTCTATAAGGTGAAGACTAGGTGGTTATGATTGCTTGTAGCCAGTGTTGTTTCTGTCAAGGATTAGAGTTCTCCACTAAAGACCTGCCGAGAAGTGTTGAATCTATTCCAAACCTTACTGTCCTTTGGTGGGACTGTGCAGAGCAAGGGGTTAGCTGCTGAAAATATGTCACTGACAGTGGTTCAAAGTTATGTGGCCTGTCGCCAATACCCTCTGCATTGCTTCTTAACTCAATGTAATGAAAAATCTATATTGTGTACCAAATTATTATGATTGTCAATTTGATAAATTTTCAATGTTTAAATTGCCAATTGTACTCTCTAATATTGGGAAATATTTATTGAAAGTTATCCAGGAATTCACAAAATTGCTGTATAAAAACTAAAATACATGCACACTATAGTGACTGGAGAAAAAAATCTGAGCTTTCACGTTGGCTCTTCATTTAATTTAAAATTATATTAAATTTCTCATGTGGAAAAAGAATTCAAATTGCTAAAAAAGTTTTAAGACTTGCAGGCATGGTTCCTTGTAAAATAGCCTCATTATTGATCTTTAGTGGGGATCCAGGCTTGACCTAAAAATTCTTGTCCGCAAGACTTTGAACAATACTTTTTTCTTTAACCACAGCAGATTACATAAGGAATCATTGTATTAACAGGAATTATATGAATAAAATGTGTTCAATAGAAGTATTGAAAAATTAGGTTACTTTTGAAAGTTCATATGTAATAAATAATTTGTTTCAAGTGAGTCTATTAATTGTATGAACTTGAAGCCAAATCTTTAATATATTGTGTAAATTATCTAAATATGCAAAAGCAAACTGCATAATTTCAGTTACATGAATTTAGTTTAGTTTTTATCAACATCGCACTAGAAGCAACACGAAGGCTATTGGTGATGGACCTCGTAATTTTGAACCACGGTCAAGTGACGAGGACACCTGAACTGGCACCCCCTCTCCTAACATCCACACCATGCCAACGAGAGGACTTTGTGCCCCGAACAGATTTAACTTTCATCAACTCCGGCTACACAGCAGGTCCTAAGCGACCAAGGATTGAAACCGCGACTGAGCGAAAACTGCCGGCTGCTAGTCCACGACCTTGACCACTAGGCTACCGCGGCCCCTCAATTATATGAAGTAATTCAAAATTTATTTTCTAAAAGAAAAAGTCCACAATAAGGTTTGGGAATGACCTTTAAATTTTTTTTTTTTTTTTTTGCATTTAGGTCCACTGTATGTTATTACTGACAGAATACTTCAGATATGAATTTTTAAATGTAGCAGTTTTTGATCACAAAATATTTATATTGTTATGAAGACCTTTGAAAAAGTTAGTATGTATTTTCCATTTCTGGGATCTGCTATCATTAGATTGCAATACATTGATATCTTACTTATTTTGGCAGTCATAAGTGTGTAAGGATCAATAGGCATTATCTAGTAAAATTCATTACTGTACTTTTAATTACTACTCTTAAGATATCTGCATAATAGATATTTTGCTAACCACTTACTGGATAAAATACGAGTTCATATGTACTGAGTTAACTCTTGCATTGCAAAAGAATGGTAATTGATATTGAGACTAGCAACCTATCCGCTGTAAGAGGCATTCAGGTATTACACAAGTGTTTCATTATATTGTAAATATATATTTGAAATACAGCATTTATTACAAATTTAAAGAATTTTCTGGCTTTAGTTCATCAATTTATAATCACATAAAAATTAATACAATACCACATCTCACATGCGAGGTTTCATTCATGACTGACTATATTGTATGCAACTTATAATTTTTTCTACTTATCAAACTTTAACATGGAGAGGGAAATGGATGAAATATCTATTCAATTAAGACAACAATGATAATAGCAATGTCTTTAGTGTAGTGAAAATAATGCCTATGGTTTATGTACAGGGAAACTAATCACAAATTATCTAGTCTAGTTGAAATATAACACTGACTAGTTGGGAGGAGAGGGGTAAAAAGCTTTGAATACATGATGTACTGTAATGTAACTATTTTAATGAACAGTATGTGTATTCATCTGCAACATTTAATACATTGTAAAAATCCAGTTAATTCATTACTTATATTCCTATTCTATTAAATCAATCATGTCTGTCATATGTCAATTCTAGTTACATACTTGACAAATCAACAATCTGTCACATTTTCCTTATTTTGAAAACACATTACACCAAATCTTTATATTCAAAACATAACTGCTCAAGAACAGATCAATTGTACGCTTAAAATTGCAAAGCTTCAATTTTACATGCTTTACTTTTTAGCAGTTTTGTCACAATTTTTTTCCTTCAACAACTACATATAATTTCATGTCAATATATTCTGTATATCCAATTTATTACATTCTTGATTACAGTCGTCGGCATTTTCCCCTCTTATAATTCCTTTCCCTTGCAAACATAACAATTCATCAATTTAAAATTTCAATCTCGTCACCAAGAAGAGTTTTTATATTAATCCCCTAGCCAATTATTTACCTAAACGCAAGAATTCCAACATTAAGTTAAATAGTTGCATCAACATATTGGTAACCGATAGTTTTAATTCATTACTAAATTACTTCAGAAGTCTGGAATCTTAAATAGGAAAAAAACATTAAATTATATAAATATTACCAAAAAATCCCATTGTCAGTTGAAAGCTTAAGATTAAAAAAAATTTCAAATTCTTTTCTACAGTAATACAATTCATTTGGGTAAATTACTTTCCAGCTAAAATAATTGAAGGCATGTAGTTTAAAGCTCTTAGCTATTTCTGCTACTTTGTGTTCCAATTTTATTAAGCATTAAATTTACACTCCCAAGATTTGTTCTTTAAAAAAAAAAAAAAAAAAAAAAACAGTCTTCAAGCTCAAATAATTAAGAATATTCCATTGTTCTTTCATCGACATATTTTAAATTCAAAGACTTAAATTCCCCTAATTAACATCAATTTTAATATATTGCCTCCCACAATTTGTGTGCAGTAGCAAATCAAATGTAATGTACTGAACAAGAAAAGAAACAAACATAAAAGTAAACAAACGCCTGTATTTAAACTCAGTATACAACACAATTTATAAATACATCTAGACAAAAGACTGGTACAGCAGTAAGTAATTTTGTACGAGTCCAACGTGCAGCACTAAGGAAGAGTGGCCACTGACAATTCGGTCTTGGCAATTTTGCTTCAGGAACAGTATCACAACTGTACAATTTTTTTTCTTTAATACCTTATGTTGCAGCAGTCTTTACCAGAGAAAAAGTCAACTAAAATTTCTTTGGGGAAGGGAAGAACATGAGCAGTTCTGTGCAGCTGTTACTTTAAATTTTTAAAATGTCATTTAGAAGCATTTACGATGGACAATACTTGGGCCAGATTCATCATATTCTTGTTTAGAGATCCACATCTGTTGGAAGGTGGAAAGGGATGCAAGAATGGAACCTCCAATCCAGACAGAGTACTTCCTTTCTGGTGGAGCAATGATTTTGATCTTCATGGTACTAGGTGCCAAGGCAGTGATCTCCTTCTGCATACGATCAGCAATACCTGGATACATGGTGGTTCCTCCAGACAACACAGTATTGGCATAGAGGTCCTTACGGATATCTACGTCGCATTTCATGATTGAATTGTAGGTAGTCTCGTGAATTCCGCAAGATTCCATACCCAAGAAGGATGGCTGGAAGAGAGCCTCAGGACATCGGAAACGCTCATTACCAATTGTGATTACTTGACCATCAGGAAGCTCATAAGATTTTTCTAGGGAAGAAGACGATGCAGCCGTAGCCATTTCTTGTTCAAAGTCCAAGGCTACATAACACAGCTTTTCTTTGATGTCACGGACAATTTCTCTTTCGGCTATAAGAAAGAATAACTTTGATAAGTAACCAATACTCTTCTCCGATAACGAACATTAAATTATAACTTAATATTTTGGGCTTTCTTCAAGAGAAACAGAAGCTACTTAAGCTTCAAATACCAACTTATTTAGAGAGAATTTTAAAATTTCTTGACCATATTAAAAATTTACTTTTTTAAATGCCACATAAAAATCTAGCTTTTCTATAAGATTAAGGAGTTACCGATATCTATTCCAAACCATTTAATTAAAAGCAAGTACTTTAAATCAATCATATAAATATACAATTTTAATATTTACCTGTGGTAGTGAAAGAGTAACCTCTCTCAGTAAGGATTTTCATAAGGTAATCTGTCAAGTCCCGTCCAGCAAGATCAAGACGAAGGATGGCATGAGGCAATGCATAACCTTCATAGATTGGTACAGTATGGGATACACCATCTCCAGAATCCAAGACAATACCAGTGGTTCTACCAGATGCATAGAGAGACAGGACAGCTTGAATAGCTACATACATTGCTGGAGTATTGAAGGTTTCAAACATGATTTGGGTCATCTTTTCCCTGTTGGCCTTGGGATTCAAAGGGGCTTCAGTAAGTAGGACAGGGTGTTCTTCAGGGGCCACCCTGAGCTCATTATAGAAGGTGTGATGCCAGATCTTTTCCATGTCATCCCAGTTTGTGACAATACCATGCTCTATAGGGTACTTCAAAGTAAGGATACCTCTTTTGCTTTGAGCTTCATCTCCAACATAACTGTCTTTCTGTCCCATGCCTACCATGACACCCTGATGACGGGGTCGACCCACAATAGATGGAAAGACAGCCCTAGGTGCATCATCACCAGCAAAACCGGCTTTGCACATACCAGATCCATTGTCTACAACAAGAGCGGCAACATCATCGTCACACATGATTATTGTTTATTAGGTTGAGAACCTGCAATTAAGAGATTAAATATAATGAAGTGTCATTGCTTTACATATAAAATCCAAAACATAGGAACTAGTGTAAAGAGAAATTCTGGGCTACTTAGTCACCACAATAACTTCTACAAGATATACCTTGGAAGAAAAAAAAAGTACAAGGAATCAAATTTTTACCAAGTTTAAATGCGGATATATAAAGCAATATTCTATAAATCAAATTTTAAATTTTTCCAAAGTTATTACAACAATTCTAGTTTTTAAGTAAGTAGGAATAAATTAGGAATAGAACACCCTTGCTTTTATTTTAAAGTTATATCTTCAATGAGAAATAATTCCAACATTTCCATCTATTTATATTCGAAATGACACTGCAGGAGTTACAAATTTACTCAACATGAAGTGGATTTCATACAGTTTAGTTTAGAGTCCTTACGAGAATAGCATCTAAATAGGAGGACAAGTTTTGACAAAGGTGAATCACTTGAGGTTCCCCCCCCCCCCCCCAAGTTCTTACGCTAGTTAAATTTACAGTTTCTCAAAGTAGAGGGGGAATCGGAATGACTTTTGCATGTTGATTGCAAAATCCTACATTTCCGAGCTTCAGTTCACAAATATCATTTTTGATGCAATTAATATATACAGTCAATTATAGTTTCAGCGTAGCCAACGACTTTAAAATATCTTGGTTCACTCAAATTGTGACTTAGCAATCCTTCACGTTCAAAATTACCGCCTACCCAAACTCCTACACTTAAAAAAAGCAAGGTGTCATAAGCTATACTTTCTCCGGGTCTTTGGCCAAATATTTCTTAGCAGCTCAACATGCACGTAGGATCAAAAAACAATACCAAACATGCCTCCGTTTAGAGATTTACCATCATTTAAAAACTGATCAGGCAAACTACGTAAGCATTTTACCTGCAGAAAGAATTTAAATTTTAATGCTTGAAGAGTATAACCCATTTAACATTTACAATCTATTTAACACATTGCTAGTTCATTAAAAGAGTAACTATAAAAGCAACACCTACAGATACAACAAAAATTCTACCAACTTATCATTTGCAGAACAATGCCAAAAATCAAAAGCTTAATAATTATTTGATAGTCCAAATTAAGCATTTTACATACTGAATAGCTGTTAACTGACAAATTACAATTTCTAGCTGATAACAGCTAAACATAGAACATGGGTGTAGGGTACACGCCCTTTTAAATCACGAGACCTAATGTCAACTGTCATTTTAAGAAATAAATTGCTTTTTCAGCGTAGTAATACACAATATACAAGAATAGGCATTTCTAAAAGCTCACCCACTCTTTATGATACAAATATCCAATAGATTGAAAATTTTCAGCAAGATCAGAAACTTACACTAAACGAAACTATTCCACACAGTGAACACGGACACTTCACTTCGACAAACAGTGGCCTAAAAGAAGGGAAGCCGGCTTTTATGGCACGTGTACCTTAGCAAAGCTGGATTTCTACTCTTTACCATATATGGTATGACTCCGTTGTCCACCTTTCCACCATCGGCCTCAGAATTGCTCTGATTGGTTGAATCCCAACTTTATGCATATTAGCGAATAGTTTCTGACCAATCGGAGAGCAAATATGTTCAATGTGACCATATATGGCAAACTATATTGAACAGGAACTCCATGCAGAACGATATAGAGATTGGTAGCGGAAATATAATTGTTATCAAGAGTTTTGTTTTATCGCTATTTTGGCGACAGAACATTTCGCCAATAATGAGTGATAATATGTTTTTTTTTTTTAAATTTTCGGTTTGAGAAGCTCTGACTATTTTTACGGAAAAAGATTTCGCACCTTTAAAAGTTTTTTTTTAATTTCTTTTTCTGTGAAAATATAAGATTTTTCTAATCAACGGATAACTTCGGATCACGTCTGTTGTTTTCTAATTATTTTGCATGAAAAAAATTAATTCACTTTAACCTGCAATCTGGGGATTTTGAATATTTTTATTTTCCTTTATAAGAAATTAAAATTAATCCCTTATTCCTTTAATGCATCATTAAAATTATTTTTAAGAAATGCCTTATTTCATTTTTACTTGTGATAACGAACACTAAAAAACACCATTAACTGTTATTCCTCTGCAAATTCTATTTAAGCTTTTGCATTAGAATATTCATTTTTCAATCAAACATTTATTTCTGTATTAAAATGTGTTATACATAAAAAAATTATTTATTAATTTTCAAATGAAAAATGCAGTATTTCGTAAAAAGTATTTTATTTAAATTATGTCTTCCATTTAATTTTAAGTTATAGTTCTTAAAAATAAATATTAATACATAATACATCATTTCAGAACATATAATTTCGTATATATATATACACCTGGTTTAAAGTTTTAAATAAAGATTAGGATTCGGTTTAAGAATAAATTACTTTTTTTCAGAAAATATCTCACGTAAAATTAGATTAATTATTTTCATTGTTTTTTTTTTTTTTTTTTTTTTTTTATACGTTCCTGCATTTGCATATTTGAAAACTGAAAAACAATATGCAATATCGTAATAAGTAAACAAGTATTTGCTGTTGAACAAAATATAAGGATATCGCTTTTTTTAAAAAAAAATATCCAACATACGCTTCCAAAATGTGCTGTATTTTCAGATCAATTGTTTGGTTATTTCATCGAAAGGAGTTTTTTCTCCTTTCCATTAAAAAAAGAATTTAATTTTGAATTTTGTACTAAATGTGTAACCATCATTTAAACTATTTCAAGCTATTACATAGATGATTAAAAAAATCTAGTTTTACGTTAGTTGCTATTGTTATTTTTATAATGCGCATTTAAAGCTTATGGCTTAAAATTAATCAGAAATAGGAGATAATAGCCTATGTATGTGTTGCTCCAACTCCCATAAAATCATTCAATGAATAAATAGACATGAACATTGTTTTTATTGATTAATTTTATAAAATATTATTATCGTAAGAATTCAATTTTAACCGAACAAACGTTATTTTATAAATTTGCCACATTTAGAATTATTGTTCGTGCCTACCTATTTTCTTGAAAAATTTCAATATTTTTAAGAGCTTTGTTTCATTCAATTGTATTGAGACTTATTAGAAATCATCGCATTCCATTCAACGTTCTCAGAATTCTTCAAGCAAAACAACAGCGCTTGATTACGATAGGATGCTATTAAAGGGTAATTTAGATCCTAAATTGAGTTACAGTCAATTATCTAATTATTGTGCTAGGTTGCTGATTCTTTGGCAAACGATGAGAGATAACCTTGAGTAAAATTGACTCGTTTACTGATTAGATTCAATCATCTTATACCATGTATATCAAAAGAAATGTGTGGGTTCTTTTTATTACAATATATATTTATATTTTACAAAGAAACGCTGAAAAAATACTCGTACAGCTAGAAATGTTGAAACTCAAACATTGGAAAAAAGTTTTCGAAGAACAGTACTTTCACGGTGCTTCTATTTCATTTTTATTACAATGTTGAATTTATTTGAATTATAGCTACATTGTTCTCACAATTTTATTCTTTATACTTCGCTTGTGACGATAAAATTGGATTCAAAATTTGGTACAATTAACATTAATTTATATGGGTCACAATTGTAATATATTTCCTTAGTAATATATATATATAATTTTCTAAACTTCTAATTATTTATTGCAATTTTTAATTCGTACAATTTGATTAAAATATTTCAGATAAAATTATGTAATAAGATGAGGTGAATAACGTTACACGCAATAAAACCTTTAAACTTTTTTCTGCGTCTAAAATTACAACTATATTTGATTTGAATTAATAGCTTATTGGTTAGACTATTCTTAGAAAACAGTCCATTAAAAAATGGACAGTAAAAATGGACGAAATATGCGATACCGATATGAAATTTTCAATATAATAAGATATAATTAAATATGCGCTTCTGATTTAAAAGTTACATACATGATGAAAGAATTTATATGGGAAGCTTGCGAGTAACTCATGATAATTATTTGCATTGCAATCCTAATTTCTTGAAGTAAAAAAAATTAGCCTTATTTGTTTTTTAAGTAACTTCTGTTTGGATTAAAAAATACTTTTTTTTTTGGTCATTGGTAACCATTACACTATATATGGAAGATTCCTTTGCAAGATAAAATGCAAAAAATGCGCAGTTTATTTACTTTTAAAGAAAATGAACATCACAAAGAAATCAATGCACAGAAGAAGAAGAAAATTATTTTTAGCAAGTTTATTTTATTCAGTTTAGGCTCTTTTTCCGAAAACGTTTGTACAAAGATTTAAATATTTAATTTTAAAAAAGTGTGTGTTATGCTTTTACACCTTGTCTCCAAAAGAAACCGTTTGCTTCCCCCGCCCTAGACATCAAGATATTAAAAGTCATATTATAAAAGTGAAGTTATAAGGACTGAGAGATGGAGCAATGCTATATAAATGCCAGAAATAAATATCAAAGTCACAAAAACGTAACAGTCAAGCAGGTGTTATTCCCAGTATAATAGTACATCAGTGAAATCATACCACAGACAAAACAACCGTTAGTTAATTTTTAAAAAAATACTTTAAATTCGCGGTAATGTAACAAATACTTCAATGGAATAGAGCGCGAGACGGGACACGAAAAATGTGTCATCAAGTCTCGATCTGATATTCATGTTGAATTAATGATTTATTAATTAATCTTTGTTTCATGGAATGCTGGCTGAGAAATATTTCATCTATAATTGAGAAGCGGTTCGTTTTTTATCGGTAGATCTTTTCTTTGTCAAAACTATCAGAGCAGCCATTCTTTGTAACAGATAGTCGCCTATTGTTTTTCAAGTTCAGAGATACACCTTGAATTTGATTGAACTTAGTTGGTAGTTAGTGGAACGAGAATGCTTTATGACCCAGGTCGTTTTTCAATTTAAACTGCGCTGATTAGAATATTCGAGAGTCGAATTCTTAGATCAGAAGAGCTCTGTGCCTTAAAAATGTATTGTGCTAAAACGTATCAGATAAAAATGTTGTTGTTTTTTAAACTTCAAGTCTTCTCACAAATAGGAAAGAGATTATTATACTAATAAAAAGAATAAAAGAATCACTTATGCGTTTATTTCGATTTTTCTGAACCTTTTTTCTTTCTTGAAAAATGTCTGATTTGGAATTTGTAAAAAAAATTCAGGTATTGGTGTTTCTTTGCATCCGATAATGTAGTGATCAGAACCTCAAATCATATAAATCCTAACACGAATGAGTCAGTGATGGTGAAATTTTATGGTGCAAGAATCAGATATGGCTATGCTGTTCCAAAACAATGCGTAACTGTGAGTTAGAAATTGGAAGAAAGAGGAAAGAAAGTTAAAAGCGATTGAGACAAGATGGAGGGTCGAAAATAAAGAAGGATCGCAGGGGCACGTCACTCGTACTTACACATAACAGTAAACCCAATGGGAAAGAGGGGAACTCGGAGTCATGATTCTCGTATCTACCTAAAGACACAAAAGAAGAAGAAAAAAGGCGAATTCCTATCTTATTCTAAGACTAGCCATTTTAATCGTTTGATAAAAATTTGAAATGAATTTATTTTTAAAAATTTAAATATATATATATATTATATATATATATATATATATATATATATATATATATATATATATATATATTAAAACATATTGCCTGGATAGAATAAAACTAGAGATTTAAGGAAGAATAACAAATCAAAATATAATATTTTTTGAATTTGATGAAATATGCTTTCAACAACACTTAATTAAAGATAAAGTAAAATCTGTAATTTAGGAGCATTTTTTTCAAAAACTTGTGAAGAAATAATCACACGCACGATAAAAATAATAAGACCAACCAAATTCTGCAAAATGATTCACGATTATTACCTTTTCCAAATAAGTTTTTATTTATATTACTAAATAAATTTTATCCAGTGAGTATTTCATAATTATATATATTGTTATTATTAAGATTTAAAAGCATTTAATTAAGTCATTCCATTTTGTGTTAGTGAATTAGAGCATAATAGCTTTGTGATAATAATATCATAGTGATTAAAAAAGATTATCAATTTTCTTAAAAAAAAAAAAAGTATTTTACTTAAAATTTTAAATTTAGGTAAATTTGATGAAAATAAAAAGCTAGTTTGTGTGTGATTGTTGTAGGTTAATCCAGAAGTCTTCCCCATCACTGAGAATACTATTTCATATTTATCTATGTTAAATTCTCATAAATTAATTGATGAAAAATCTATACTAATTTTTGACTTTTAGAATATACTGGTTCTTTTCCTTTAAATACGTTTGGGAATAGTGTGTACTATGTTTAACTATAACGAAATAAATTTATTGAATTGTGCATAAATATAGCTGAAACAAGTTTTTATCTACGTTATGAAAAAAGAAATGTACAAAGTAAGTCATAAGCAAATTATATCTCAAAATATTTTTATATTCAATTGCTTAACAAGTGTTACTTTTCATTTTAAAAAAAGTAGGCTGGAATTGAAAATTGCAATAAATGTAAGATAAAAACACTTTATCTTATCCAAATTTCCTTGCGGAATCCTAAAACAAGTTCCGAATGATAATAAATAAAAATGAATCTTTACTTTATTCCGCTTATCAGTTAAATTATCTATTCAGTGACGAACAATCCATCTTAAGCAAGGGGCGTGAACCAGTGTTGGTTCTTTAAAATAGATCTCCTCACCTCCCTTCACATACTTTAAAAAAAGATTCCAAGATCAAGATCGTGAATGTATAAATTCAGTTGAAAGCACGCTTTTTGTTTTGCTTTTAGTATAACATTGATATTTTTAACATTAGATTCGAATTATTTAACTAAAATAGATAGGGGGAAATTTATTTGTTGTGATAAGAATTCTTTTTAAGAAAAGAAAGACAGACAGCGAACACATGCAATTCTTAACCTTTCAGTATCTAACAGTTATGATTTTGATAATAATTCGATATCATACAGTAATATAGCAATTAAAACTGTGTTGTATTTTAATCATAAAATAAATCTTTATACCATTGGAATAGAAATCCTTGATTTCCTTATCATTTAGAAAATAATAACACTTTGTTAGAAAATTGTGACTTCTTTCAGTGGTCTTTTACTTCTTAAATTGAAATGTCAATCTCCTTTCTTCTTCTACAATAGAACAATTACTTATATCGAGTAAAGTGGATCTTGTATATTGGATTCAAAGTAAAGCATTGCCAAGCCCAGATCAAATAGTCTGAACAGAATTAAGGTTTTGGATTCGTAGCCGGCGGTTTTCGTTCAGTCGTAGGTTCGAGTCTTGGCCGCTGGGTAGCCGGGGCTGATGTACGTTAAATCTGTAGGGGCCCAAAGTCTTCCCTTTTAGAGTGGTGTAGAAGTTAGGAGAGGGGGTGCCAGCTCAGATGTCGTCCTCGTCACTTGACCGAGATTCAAAATTACGAGGTCCGTCGCCAATAGCCCTTGCGTTGCTTCTAGTGCGACATTAATAAACACTAAAATTACAGTAAACTCCTGAAAAAATGAAAATCCGCTTATAGTGAGCTAAAATTTTCCTTCCACATTTTTTTCCAGTTTTTCAGAAATAATTTTACATACATGTATTAGGATCTCGAACAAACTTCCCACTAAAAACACATCCTGCCGTTTCTCTTAATCTCTAGCCAGTAAACGGAATTCCTCTTTCCCTATTCTCAAGCTATCCTGTCTTTTCCAGGAATCCACTAGTTATCCACACAGAACCCACTTTTCAAACCACTCCTTGAAAAAATCAGAACAATAGTTGCATGACCATAAAGGCGTCGTCAGCAGAATCCCTCCTTTCTATCTCCACATCTAATGGGCACTTTGAACTGTGAACACTTTCTTCCATCTCAGCAGTATCCTGAAAAAAAATTGAAAAAAATCACGACATTCATAAAGAGAAAGCATTTGCAATTTAGGATTTAAAAAAAAAATAATCAAATATATTGAAAATGGAGCCAATCAATTGACGGTATTCAAGGAATTTTCTTCACCAAAATCTAGTTTCTAGCCTTTGGAGAAATCGCTGCATGATAAATATTTCAACAAAATTAGATACAGCGAACCTTCGGTTTTAGTGGACTTTTTACTGTGTTCAAGGCGGGATTCGATTTTATATTTAAAGAGTGGCGCATTACAGGAGCGTTTTTATGCTGTCATTTTGGATACCTCGATAACATTAATTAATTTCCTAAACAGTATCAGAATAAGCAACTAACGCTGTAATGTAGCCTTGTAAATAATCTTTAATTTCGAACAAATATTATCTCTTCTGAAAATAGGATTCAATAAAAATTTCAAGAAAAAAAATTAGTGAAAAGTTGTGATACCTATAATGTTTAAAATCACAGGTTCCGCCTGTTACGTAATCTGTTAGTGAGATGCTTGGCAAATTTTCGAACAAAAAAATTCAGTGAAAAACGAGGAATGTTTTGAGTGATGAATCTTAATGCTTTATTTTCAACATAAAATACATTTATTGCATACAGTTCCACGAATTACATTTGTGTGAGAATAGTTTTATGTTTCTTGTTAATACATTATACATATTTGCATAATGATGTGGAAGCATACACAGCTTATTTTAATGTGAATCAACGCATCAATTTGGCATTCAAGAAGCATTTAAGGCGCATGGATGTTTAGCTTTTGGACATTATTTATTACATCTGTAGAACATTTTTGAACATATCCAACTAAACAAAAGAATACAATAAGAATATCTTCATAAATATAAAAAAATAGAAAAAAATTCATGTAAAATTTATTTGGGAAAACAGGTTTAGAATAAAATATTACTTAGTATTTCGATAAATCACCGAGTGTGTGTGTGTGTATGTTTTTTTTTTCTTTCAAAAATACGTTCACTTAATATTCCTTTAAAAACTGTTATAATTATTTCATCCCGAAATTTTAAAAGTTTTTTTTTTTTTTATTTTGAAAAAAAAGTAATCGATAGAATTATCAAAAATTCCTATTAAAAATAATCGGCTGCAATAAAAATGTAGCGAAACATCATTATATTTGAAGTCTAGATTCAAATAGCGTTAAATATACTATTTTTTTTAAAAAAATTCCTATTAAAAACAATTAGACTGAATTTCAGAATTTTAAATATACCTAATTCAGCTTTCGAACAATGAATTTAGACACCGAGCTACTTTGGCTAAAAGTTAACAAGAAAAAACAAACTGCATAATCATTCAGAGAAAAAACTTTTTCTGCTTTGTTCTCTTTATGGAGACAAGAACTGCTTCTAAAAAGATCGTAAAATATCTAGAATATACATTTTAAATCGGAGTGACACGTGGAACCACAAATAGCGCAGAAGCGCTTCAGTTTATTGGATTGGTCGTCAATAAATAGAAAGATCGCGCACGACGCTGGGTTTTGGCATTGTATCAAAAGTAAGGTTTCGTTATATTTGATATTTATCGATGTACTTAAACCAACGCTTCCTTTCATTTGCAATGAATTTTTTTCTTAAAATACGCATTAATTTATGAACCGAAATATCGAATACTTTTTTACACGATATTTGAAATTTAACAGTGGTGGCAACAGAGCTAAAACAACTGACGATTTGTGTGTGTGTGAGTAAAGTATGAAGTGAAACAGTGTGCATATGAAGTTAATACACATGATGGTATTGATTTTTCGGTGTAACCGATTTGAGATTGATGTGCTTATTTATCAAGTTTAGAACATTTTTCAAAATTTCAGTCATGATGTTGTTACATATTATCTCTTAATCATGGTGCTGCAAATTCTTCTTAATAGGATATGCTAATCGCTTATAAG
This sequence comes from Nephila pilipes, assembly GCA_019974015.1. Classification (NCBI taxonomy): domain Eukaryota; kingdom Metazoa; phylum Arthropoda; class Arachnida; order Araneae; family Nephilidae; genus Nephila; species Nephila pilipes. The sequence goes on from BMAW01022053.1 coordinate 394,938, forward strand.
TACTGTAATAAAATAAAAGGGAATGACAGAAATTGTTAAGAAACGTAATCGGATGGCTCTGACAGTGGAAAACCTGGACACGCTAACATTAGTTTCGGTTTCTATAATTTGTAGAGGAATCTTCCTCTTCAAAGTGGTTGAGAAATGAGGCAACGGACAGGTTTGTAAAATGTCATATACTGATGGATTCCGAAATTTTTGAAAAACTTGAAAATAGTTTAATTGTTCCTATCTAATGAATAAATTAAAATTTAAATGCAGTAAAGCCTTGTTAAACATCAAATTAATTGGAACCTGAACCGGACCAGATTACCAAAAAACCTGGCTAAATGGAGGATTGAGGGAAAAAACAAATTATATATTATATACAAAAAAAGCACCTTTTTTTTTTTTTTACAATGAACAAATCAAATACAGAATTACAAAAGAGAAAGACTTCTATTTTGTGAACAATGTAAGGGTGTTTAACGTCATTTTATAACAGTTTCCGTTTAGACAATTTAACACCGTATGCCATTAGTCACGGATGAAAAGAAGTATTAACTAAGGTTTTGTATTCATACCAGTTAGAAGATTCCAGTAGAAAAAAAGAATTTTTCAAAATATGCGGATGAAACAAATAAATGTTATGGAGATTCGCATAATATTAATAAATAAATATTATAAAAGATCATTTCTCAAATTTAAAAATTAAAAAAAAAAAAAATATCCGAGCAGATCGATCCGGATTATCCGGAAATCAGAATTAAGAATTCGAATCAATGGGTCTATACTGTACTTGTAATTTTTACTGCAGAAGTCTATTAATAGCTTCATTGATTTTTTTTCTCAAAGTACCTATTAATATATATATATATACAGAGAGAGAGAGAGAAAGAGAAGAATATTGTTTTTCATAGGTTTATCCAATTCAGTAATTCTTTATGTACCTTGAAAGTATATTGCGATTGATGATCGGCAGTGAAACCTGTTTGCCAGCAATACTCCTCGAGTTTCTCTCGCCAAAATCAATTTCGAATAGATTATCCAAAATGTTGATATTCATAACTTTTTTCAATATGTGTCTTCGGGTTGATGAAAAAAAGTTTTAAATCAAGAGGATTATCACGATTGGTAAATTGTAATAACAGAAGTAAATTATTTTCTGCATTCCAATTAATGAGTAAATTAATTTGAAATGGGAAAAAAAAAAATGAAAATAAAACAGCAGTTGTTTCTTAATGATAGAGAATATAAAATAATTAGCGTATACTATTCAGCTTAACAATAAAGTACTAGCTCGAGTTTTTGGAAAACTTAACCATCGCATTTTCTTAATTGATGTGTTTTACAGAAATGAAAGGAAAAAAATTGTCAAAAATCATTTTATAATAATTACTTTTAACATTAATAAACATAACTTTGAGTATAAGGGAAGTTGATATGAAACGTATATTTGTTAAGATTATCCAAAGTGTGGCATAAGGCTGTTTGTTATATAAATTACTTTTGAGTGTGTGTGTGAAATATTTTTTTTTTTTTTTCTTCTCTTCAAATGTTAACATTGTTTCACATTAATCTTACTCTATAGTAAGCTGAAAAATCAAGTTCATATCTAGAGTCATATTGTAATCATTCACCTGTAACTATAAGCTTGTTTTAAACGTGACTTCTAATTAAATTCTTCACATATTTTTTTTTACTTCGATCAAAATATTGCACGTGTGACCAAATTCTATACTTAACAACATACTAAGAAATAAGCATTTATTTTTGAAAATAAACTTAATATCGCAATATTAATTTACAATTTGTCTTATTAATTATGACCAATACACATATGGCTTATGATCTTTGTATAGATTTTTTTTTCAAAGTCTCGTTAAATAATACATTATACGTGTAAAGAACGTTTTCGTAGCGATTTTAAAATTCATATGATCTTAAAATAATAGATTATTTTCATCATTTTAATAAACTACAATCACCTTTGTAATTTAATAATTTTTTTTATCCGATTGAAAAAGTTTCACCTCATTTATTTCCGTTGACTGATGAAAAAAATCTCTCATATTTCTTTTCTTCTTAATTATAATAATTCAGAAAATACAATTTTTTTTAAACAAATGGAACAATATTTCTCGAGATCATATGATTCTTTTTTTCTTTTATTCTTCCATAACATATTTTATGATTGAAATAGATTGGCGATATCGAAAATCTTACAACCCTTGAAGTTCTTCAGAAAATTCATGCTTTTCTTAGACCCTCCCCTCCAACTCCTTTACCAAACAGATAAACAACTTAATTATTTTTGCTCAAGGTTCCCACCACGATGCTAAGTCCTATGCACCAAAAAGAACGTAATGTCATTGCTCGAACGTTTTCGATATTTATCTTTATTATGCGGGTGCGGGACATCTCCACTCTACACCCTCAACTGGCATCTCTGGAAACTTTTATTTCCTCGTTATTTGGGCCACGGTCAATACCTCTTTGCTAAAGAAGGTGCGCGAAAGAAAGAATGACCGATATTTTTGCGCCAGTTATTTTCACCAAAAGATTTTTCTCTTTCTTAAGTGAGGAGAGGCGAACGGGTCGTTGCCCCTGGCAACTGAAGAAGCCGAGATTTTTTGGTCACGTGAGCTATGCAGGTGTTATTTTTTTTCCCCACGGTCCTGAGTCAGCAATGGCAATTGCGGTAGGGAATGAATCGAATTTTTTTTTCGATGGGGAGGAGAATTATGTCTATCTGAGCTAGAATATATATATTAATGTAGGTGATACTGGGATTATTTTTTTAATGATACGAGCAGGTAGATAATCGGTTAGGTGTATAGGTAGCGCCATGAATGCTATACTTTTTTTGATGATAGAAATGTGTGTCCGTTACTGATGCTAAATATGGTTTTAATTTTTGGTAAATATTAATGCTCAAAGCAACGTATTTACAATGGAATCTTATTAAGTTAACTTCGCTTATGTGAGAAAAGGACCTAAAACTGGAGCACTTTTCAGACAAAAAAAAACATTACATTAATACTCTGATATCGCCATCTTATAGAAAGCAACATATTTTACTACATTACTCATTTTCGTCTGAATCAATCCACTTTTTCCGGTGAAAATGTGTTTATATTTCCTTTCTTATGATGAAATGTCATTGATATAGTGTCGAATTCATTTTGAATTATGTTTGTCAAAAGTGAACAATTGTGTTTTTGAGGAAATTTACTAAATTTTAGAAGCTCAGTACGATAAATAAATTCCAACCACACGAGAAGTTCTATGAATATTGGAGCACTTTTTCTTCTTCTGAAAATATGTTCTGAACATAAGCCCTGCTCTCTGACGTTAAGCAGATACAGCCTTAAGGAAATTTAAAGAAAAATCTCCGAAACCCTAATCTATAATTTTCCATAACCAATCGTATGGACCAGGAATGGCCAACTGCACTGTTTTTGGAAGCCACGTTTCGAAAAGGAATATTTGAAAGAGCCGTTTATTCAGTGCTGACAGGTGGAAATATTGTATAGTTTCCCTTGATTACATTTCATTTTTTCACAAAAAGACACTATTTTTTAAATTTTTCACCAAGACAGTTTTTTTTTATCACTTGATTGTTGCTTTTGAAACAGACATGCTGTAGAATATGAAAAGAGTTTTCATTTCCCCCTCCCCCCCAAAAAAAAATGGTTGATTGATTATTTTTGTAAACGTCGCACTGAAAACAACACGAAGGCTTTTGTCGACGGACCCCGTAATTTTGAATCAAGTGACGAGGACGACACCTGAACTTCCACCCCACGCCAACAGGGGACTTTGAGCCTCGACAGATTTCACGAGCATCAGCTTCAGCTACACGGCAGATCTTTAGTAGCATCAAGGTTCGAGCCCACGATTCAAAGAAAACCGCCAGTCGCGAGTCCGCGACCTTGAATACCACGGTACCACAGCTACCAAAACAAAACTAAAAAAAATGGTACTATTTCATGAACTTTTCCCCGAACAAAGCTAACTTTCTATTTTAAAAAAATGTTACTCAATAAAATTTTAGTGGAACTGCAACTATTACTGATTTCATGATATTGAATAAACGAAGCACACAGAATGTTTTCGATCATCATTATGAAAATATTACCAAGAAAAACATATAACACGTGTATATTTCATTCTCTAGTAAAAATATCAGTAATAATCAGGTGCTGACACAGCACTTGATTCAGCTGATATGTCTGGTAGCTGCGAATAATCTGAAATTTAGATCCAAAATAATAAAAAAAATTGTAAGTAAATTTAAACTATATTTTAACTATAAATATTGAAACATAAATTATAAATATTGATAATTATATTATTTTATATTCATACATATGAACGAGAATAAAGAGAAATAAAAATTTAGCAGATATTATACGCAAAATTTTACAAAGAACAGATTTGGCCATCTAAGGTGCGCTTTTTATTATTATTATTATTATTAAATTATTCATTTAAATATAAGAATTAGAGTAAACGATGAAATATCGAGAGATGGACAATCGTAAACCTTTCCGATGTTAATTAATTAATTCCGATGTTTAATTTTAAAATTAAAGCAAATAATAAATTATTAAATTGAGTATTATATCAGTTACATGTAAGAAAATGAAAGCAAACAGTAAAAAATCGAAAAGTGATCAGGTACGCCAAAACGCCTCACCTAAATTAATAACCCCTTAGGTGGCTAATTATATATATAAAATAGCATTAACAATTAAGACTCTACTCTTCTATATTTTGAATGTAAAATACTGAATTTCAAACAATTATATTGGGCTTACTGTTTCCCTGATTATTTGTGTTTGGCAATGCTAATCGTGGAAAATCCGAATAATTAGATCAGTAATATGTTACACTATAATTTTATTGTGCTATGTTTTATCGCTGTATCTTCAATTGATTAGTAATTTATTTCATTCTTTTTTTTTGTCACTAATGGAGCCGTAGAAGATTCTATTGTTTATTATTCCCAATAGACATCATTTTCGATGAATATAATTTGTTACAAATCAATTAAAATCAATATTGTTTTCTTTCATTTGTTGATTCTTTTGTGTGTTTTCTAGAAATAGGGTATACACGCTAATAAAAATGTATTGAAACTATAATTATTGTTTTTGAACTCAAACTGCCATCACGTAAGACTAAAAAGAATTGAATTTTATGGGTCAATTACCTAGTGGTTTTGACCGCCAACAACACGTGCTCTATTGTGGCAGTTCGGATGGATACCTATTTTTTCTCTTTCTTATTTTAGGTCTTAGAGGAAACTATTTTTTTTTTTTCTTTCGAAAGAAAATTTTTTGAAAAAGTGATATACTTTAAAGAAAATTTCGAAATTTCACAATTATCTCGATCTGATCTTGATCTGAGTGACAGTTAATCGGTTCCAGTATCTTATTCGTTCGGCTTCAATAACCCGACTCAATGTCCTTGAACACAAATCCAGAACGGTTGTTTAAATATGTTACCTTCTAGCTTTCCTCTCCACACAAGGACTTTTTTTCTGCATTTTAAAATTACGGGGAGATCTTTCAGCCCTTAGGAGGTAATACAAATCTCTTAAATTTAATTTTGTTGCATCTTGACCGAATTTTTGAGTTTGATAAATGATTTAAATCCTTAGAAGGACCAGACGGTATTTATTTTTATTACTGTTTATAAAAGCTTAGTTTTCCCCCTCTTTGTCGATATAATTTAGGGTGCTGTCTGCTCAAAGGAAAAGCTGCGAAATACATCAATACAAATTTACAAACAAATTTCAAATATATATTTTTTTGAAATTTAATTCGTTCACTTAATGAAATAAGGTAATAAAAAGTAAGATAGAATAAAGTGAAAATAGAGTATATTATTATTTAAATCAAATTTATACTTGCAATTAAAATAATATAAAGCATCTCAGAGAAGAACAATATTTTAAAGGGTTGGTATATATATAAAGTACACGATCCTTGAATATCAATAAATAAATAAATCATATGCTTTTAAATAGACTACGTAAAATAAAATTTGTTTCAATCCTGCAAATAATGAAATACCATCTCTTCAAATTAGGAGAAAAGAACGATGTATTTCAATAAAATGGCGCCTTTTTCACTAGCGTTTAAATAAATTTCGACAAGAAATGAAGCAAAAGAATGTGTCTGATTAGAAAAAGCATGATAATTATATATTTTATACTATTAAAAAAACGTTTTAGAAGAAAGGTCCCGCTTCATTTTAATTCGCTTAAATACTTTCACTAATAGGTGGATACAGAAGATTCTTTATTCGGTATGTCTTACAAATTCACATATTCTTAAAAAAAATTAATTATGTTAATGCATTTAATATATTACTTGTGCATTTTCCTTTTTGGAAAGAAAAAAAAAAGGAATGTTAAAAACAAATTTTCTATGAATGTTACATTATAATATGTTTTGAAACTAATTTCGTACATCCACTTTTAGCTAGATTTAATTATATTAGCTTCAAAACAGCTATTTTTCAGTTGTCTGATTAATTGATTATTTTATCATACATTAAATTCATTGAATGTTAATAATTTTCGTTCAAACGAAACCGTACATGGTCTTTGTGTAAAAAAATAGACCACGTACGGTTTCGTTTACCATAACCGTACATGGTCTTTGTGTTTAGGTCTTTTCGATAAATTCTCTTTTGAAACAATGGAATATTTAACGTTGTATTTTATCTTCTTCATTTCACTGTTTGAACAATACCGAATCAATATCAATAAAAATGAAAAAAATAAGTGTAAAAAAAAACTGCTTAAACGCCTCTATTTTTCTGAGACTGTTTTATCTCATTAACGACTGTAAATATTTGCTATCAATCCAAACAATGCATTACCCACACAAATCAGTTATTTTTTTGATAATGAAATCGTTACTTTACAAATCAATTTTGTAATATCTGTAGTATTGATTAAAGCAAATAGACAGCAAGCAATTTTTTTTAATCAGTGTTTTTCTTTCTGAAGATTTTGAAGGTCATCAAAAGTTACGTCTATATTTATTATTCATTCGAAAATTAAATATTTCATTTTATTGGATAGGTATTTAGAGAGATTGAGATCAGATTTTGTATTAAAAATGATAAATAAATGTTAATAAAAATAATAATAAAGATCAAATCATCATCGGCTAAAATATTTAAAATGTAATATCGTGTTATATTCCGTAGCGTTTACCATTTGGCTTATAATATTTAACTACATCGGCTTCTTGACTATATAGCGATCTTGTATAGTTCTAAAATAAATGTTCCTTTCGGCCATAAAATTGTTTTTAAATTTATTTTCAATGGTGAATTTATTTTTAAACTTTCATATTTTATAATTTAATATTTTTATAGCCTACAGTAAAATGCAGTGTTTCATGTCTTTATTTTTCTTTTCTTTTTTCTGTGGCACATCTCATCTTTTATTTTGCTCCAAAAAACATTTTCTATAATTGAATAAACCAGGAATGAAAATAGTTATTTTAATATCAAGTATTCATTAATATATTGAATATTTGTATCATCAGATATATTTTTATTTAAATATATATATATATATATATATATTATGTGAATACACAACGAATCAATGAATGAATACACAATCGAATTTTAGGAATTGAGATTTTTAATTTTCTTAAAAATAATTATCCATGTATCGCAGAGTCCCTGATGTTTTTTTCTATTAATTAAAAAGTTATTTTTAAATTCTTTGGGGGGGGGAAGGATAATATAATTGTCGTAGGATTCCGTTGCAAAAAATATCGGGTACTGTAGTTAGGTAAAAGAAATAATTCTTCACTAAAAAGAATTGTGTAAAAATTTATTTACAGTTTCGCGAATTGAGATACTAATTTACTAATTCTCATATTTCTTCTGGTAGGATGTTATCGACTTATAACTTCCTTTTGAGAGCAACAGAATACCAAGTCGATAAGAATCTTGTGTCAGCGGAAATCCTCAAAGTTATTACAAAATGGTATGCCAAACGAATGACTGGTAAATGCTAGAATATCCCAAATAAAATACAAAACTAATCAGTTTCGTGTATCATATCTTCATGAAGTATTTCAAACCGAGTGGATTCTTAACGAAATCCGAATCGGGAGATTTCGTGATACTCGGCAAATATTCTTTATCAAAGTGTGGCAACCCATTTTACGTAGGTATGACGTCAGCGAGTCACGAGTTCAGTCTTTCGGCCATCACTGGTTTTCGAGAGTTCTATGAATGGCGGTGATCGAAAGAGCGATTTTTTTAAATACTTCCATCTTCAGTTAGGTTACGGCTGGCATAAATTCTACCTGTGCGTCACGGTTTTTCTGAGAAAGCGTCATCTTATGTGATGTGGATTGACTTTAGTAATAGTGTTGGTATTCGTTAATTTCGAAGGTATATTATTCTCATACACAGAAATATTTATTCACTGTTTACTCATAGTAAAATTGCAATAAGATGGTGGTTTTTACGAGGTTATAAGGAAAAATATGAGAAATTCTTAGATTTGTAAGGAAGAAATTTTATATGAGAAATAGTGTTACATAAATGATAAATGAATGATTTGTGATTGTGCATTCTTCTGAACCTTTTTTTTAGAAACATGAAATAAATTTTCGTTTGTATTTAATAATTCTCATTAAGTTAAATTATAAACGCTTAAAAGTAAATTCTGTGTGTGTAAGTGTGTAATTGTATACGTACGAAGACACGAGAATTTAATTTTAAAAAAAAATTGGGAGAAATAGATGAAAAGAATAACGTTTTTCGGTTTTAATAGTTTTAATCTGTATTTATTATCGGTGTCAAAAAATAAATATAAAGTTGAACAAATTTTTTCAATATTTTTATAAAATTTAATTTTTTTATTTATTATTATTATTATTATTATTTTGTACATTTTGGTGGAAAAGGAATGCCTCCTCTCTTAGCTCCAGTCTAATCAGAGTTTTCTTCTTGACACGGGATGCGATGTGAAACAATTTATGTTTGTACCCTATATTCTTTTATGAAAATTGAATATTTATTGTTGGGAATAATTGTGTGAACATTTATAAGAAGAGTAATTTATTTTGAAAATAGATCATTTGATCGCTTTCTAAACATTATCCTTTAAAACTGTTAAAACGTTTCTGGTATAACATTGCTTACCTTTTTACCTCATTTGTACTTTTGTATATTCATCAGAGGATTTAAAAACGAACCGTTTTGCTTGGGTGTTATATTGAAAATATTCAAAATGTTTAACATAAAACATGATTTTTTTCAATGCTCCTAAATAAAGCGCAATATTTTTTAAAATAAAATACCTAACTCGCATTAGAAATTGTTCGTTTAGAAGCATTATATATATATATATATAACGCTAAATAGTTATTTGTGCATTTAAATTAAAATTCGAATTCGTTGGATTCCATAGAGATGAAAATTAGACATTTTAAAGACAAGTACAGAAAAATGCTCTCATATTGTTAGTTGTCATCTTATCGAACCGAAGTGCAGCGCTTGTCCAGGGTTTTAAATCGCGTGCTCAAACCCCGATTCTGTCTTAAGATTTGTGGAGGGTTTCTTACAACTAGGATTGTTGCTCATTGAATGGAATTGCATCCTTCTAATTCCTTGCCTGTCTTTGTGTGAAAGGTAGAAGCGAATGAAGTAACAGCCAAGTATCGTCCACATCACGTGACCGTGGTTCTAAATTAAGAGGCTCCTGATCAATAGCCCTCGCGTAGAGTGCCGGAGAAAGAGTCACAATTACAGAGACCAATTTTTTTTTTCTTTTTTGAAAAGTTTGGTGCTATTTTACTTATCTGATATGAAAAATCTGAAAGTTTGTTTGTTCTTTTTTTTCAAATCCACACAGTTGATCCTATCACTCAAAATATGGAGTGCTTCGCTGATGAATGACATAGGTAACCATAAGCGTATTCCCACCAAAACAAAAATAAATTTTTTTGAAGGGATAGTTTTCGGGCTTCCTCTCCCCCTCTCAACATTTTTACGTGTTTTCCAGCAGATGCAACAATCCCCCCTCCCTAAAAAAAACTTATCTACTCAAAAGATGCGCATTTTATAACGAGTTTCTAATCACTATTAAATTTTTTTTTAAATCAGTTGAAAAATAATGGAACCACATTAGTTTTTACTCCACACCCAATCTGTCTAAACAAAAGTAAGAATTTGAGCGCGTGTAAGTGTGTTGACAGTATACCGCTATTATGAAATGGCCCTGAAGCACAAAATTTAATCACTCGCTGAAATTATAGGTCATGATGGTGGGCAACAGAAAAAGAATTTTTCGAAATTTAACTTAGATTTGTTTTAAAAAATTCGATATTAAAATGACCAATGAGCAGGATTTTGTCTTCATAAGTTTGGAGCAAATTACGTCACTAGATTTCATGATCTATTTTTAACTTCACGATGTTATAGCTCTGGCGCATATTAAATCTCATGATATCATGACCAATTTTACTTCTTACAACTTATATTTAAGGGGGTTTTCTTTGTAGATCGTTACATTTATTCGTTGTTTATTCTTTATAGCAAAATTACGAATATTTTCCCAATGAATAGCGTCATAAAAGTATTCTTCCAAAAAGTAAATTTTAGTTTGGGCAACATAGCTTACATGTCATGTTCACCTTTCGTCAAACAGTATCGTTTATTCAATGTGAAGCTAGAGCTGATAAAATAACTGCAAGAGCATACATGCGAATTCATGGAAATTAATAGAAATAATAATACTAAAAACCCTTATACAAGCCGTGTTCACAGTCGGCAGTGCTGAAATTTATAAATCTTTGCTCCGAACAGAAAAACATTTAATATTGTTTATCAAGAAGGTTCCTCAGATTACTTAATATTTCTTCATAGTTTAATTCTATAACTATTTATTTCTTGCGGAGCTGAGCTATTCTTTTATCATTTTAGGACACTGTATTGATCATGCGCCATTAAATGAAGCTGTACATTTAATGAGCTTTCGGATGTGTTGTCTTGCACCGAATTAATTGAATGTGGGTTCTCATTAAAAATATCTTATGCTTTCGGTTAGATTGTTGAGTTTTTAAATTTACCTTTGCGAAGATGCTAATACCAGCTAATACCATAAAGAATTCGAACTTTGTACAAATTTTATATTAATGTACAATTGCTTAAATAGCTTTCAATTAATTATTTTTTACTTTTTAAAGAATGAATTATTCGACATATTGATTTACTTATATCGTACTTAAAGACCAATTTCGCTATCTCTACGAGCGCCTCGAGTTCTCTTTAAAGCAACACTGTTTCTGCCAGTTCGAATTAATAGAAAACATGTCAATTCTGTTTGAATATGACGATTTTATTTATTTGCTTATCTCTAAAATTACAAATTATACTCTGTCCTTCAATGTCTAACTTTTTGTATCATTCATTTCTACAAGTCTTGCATTTTAAGATTCAAATAGAGTTTTCGCACATCGCTTAGCATATGTTCCCGTCTCATTCTGATAACACTGAATGATTTTTGCATTTTAAAACATTTTCCTTTAGTTATGAAATCCTGTTTAAGATGCAACGCCCATACTCATCGATTTGTTAAGGTTATTCCCTAACCATGATAAAATGCGATATTATTATTTTTCTGAAGCGAGTTGTTTCTAACTACGAAAGTTGTTTGGTATCTTAAAAAGTTCAGAAAGTCATTGGAGAAACTAACTTTTTTTTTTCGTGTGGGTATCTAATTCCTATGACTTTTATCGATTTTACTTTATATAATATATATATTTAAAAATTATTTCTTTCCCCCTCTATCTCTATGGAGGAAAAAAAAAGCTTTGAATCATTCTTCAAATAATGTTTACGACTGATTCAGAAAACACGTCACACAATTTTTTTTTATTACTGCTTGACAAAACGAATGAAAGTTGCAGTCCTGGTAAAATCACTACAATTTAGAAATAATTTGCTATTTTCGATAAAACAGAAATGTTGAGTGCGCGATTTTGTTGTTGCTTAGTGTATTATCGATATCGATTTTTAATTCCTTTAAAACGAGTCGTGGTTTTGAGCGTTGATTTCATTTATGGCCATTGTATGGAATAATGGGTTTGATTGACGAATTTATTGTTTATAAACGTCGCACTTAGAAACAACTCGAGAGCTGGTGGCGACGAATCTCGTAATTTTGAACCTCGGTCAAGTGACGAGGACGACACCTGATATGGCACACTCCTCTCCATACTTCCACACCACCAAGGAGGACCTAGTGCTCTCTGTTGCCCAAGGGAGGATAACTGAAAACACTAGGCTACCTCACTAGGTTGCTGCAGAGTCTCTGAGTTTCTAGTGGGCCTGGTATGGAAGACATAAGAATGAGATATCAAAACAGGTGTTGTAATCGTCAGTGGATGAAAGGTCTTTGAGGGTCAGTTGAGTTCAATGTACAACAGCTCAAATTATTCCGCTATACAAACTTTGGTGGAATTTAGACTCGAACCTCGCCTTTACTTGAACGTCGCTAGTCAAAAAATTCTGATCACTGGTCTACCTTGGGACCTTAAAAAGGTTTTGTCTAAAACTAAAGCATAGGGATCCTACGTGTACTCAAAGTACCATATTTTCAATGACGAAGCGTTACAAACGCCTTTCAGAAATTCATTTATTTCATGCTTAAAATATTGTCAGGAAACGAAACTTTCAGCAGTCTGTTCTTTCTACTTAAAAGAATCGATAAAAGCGTCCTATTTAAGTGTGTAAAAAAAAAATTCGTTTTTGTAGAAATGATTTCTTCGTAAGAAGTGCTTTCGAAAAGTTTTAATAAGCGAAGTAGAGTTTTGTTCTCGAATTCATTTGCTTAAGAGTTCACACAAAGAACTTATCGACTGTTTTCGTCTCCTTTTATATCCTAAGAGGAAGAAATAGTTTCTTTTGGAGTTGGTTCTTCTGAAATTGCGAAATGGTCGATAAATCTTTTTCCTGTTTTCTCGAAAGTTTCTCCGAAACTTGTAAATTAATCGGATTAATCAGAAACATGAAAATGCACTTAACTATTACAAAAATGTACCATATCTGGCCAGACTTTTTTTTTATCCCGTAAACTCTGAACTTAGAATTTCGAGAGTCGCATTTTGACAAATGTTTTAATTGTGCTATATGTAAATTTCACTATCTCTTTATGTACATTAATAATTTATTTACAAAATACATTTTTGTATATATTAAAAATACTTTATTCTTACTTCGTTAAAAACACATCTTTCGTACTTCATTAAAAAATACTTCACTTTCATTCTTTATTGGTAGATGCAGTTTTGGAATGTGTATGTACGTATGTGTTTCATGTGAAGGTATGCATGAGTTTCTGACGTCATATTTATAAAATAATAGAATTCGATTCAAAATGTTATATCTGAAATTGAATATTTTTGTTTAAAATAGACATCCTAAAATATCGCTGGAAAAAAAAAAAACTACCTTGACGCTTAAGTATTTAAAAATAAATAGCTGGACGAATTTTACGCAATCGACCTTGTTGCAATTTGAAACCAGAAACACAATAAATTGATCAAAACGTATTTCAACTTTTAACGTTTTATCTTGTTTAGTCCAGCAGATGCGTGACATTATAAGTTATTATATGAATTACGTATTCAATTAAATAGAAATTTCATCTCAAATTATTTAAAATTTTTGAATTCTAGAAACTTATAGTTTTGTTAACTTCAGTATATTATAGTTTCAGACGATGATTTTCGATTCTAAAGAAATACTCAAAATGAAGAAATTCTCTTCATTTTTTTTTGGTGATATTATTGTTAATTCTTACTTAAAGAATTTGTTTGTGTAAACGATAGTTTTTTCCGACCTCAGCTAGAGCCGCAGTTTGACCCAGTATAGGAGATTCCTTTAAAAACAACTGTACTCATCAGAAAACTTTCGTACATTAATTTTTAATACGTTATATAATTTCCTATGGCTACATTTTTGAAGCTCTTGCAAATAAATGTTATCAGTACTAGTTTTTAGTGTATGTTTAATATACATTCTTTTACTTCTTTAGCAATGCAATTGCATTATATAATTGGAATGATAAAATTTTTATTTTATATCATTGTTAGAAATGAAAAAAATAAATAAATAAACCTTCAAGATTTTTTTTATATATATTTTATTGTCATACTTGTGCAGAACTATAAAAATCCTTAAAGGCGAAAATATCTTGCTGACATAGGCTTCGAAGATATGAGTACAGCTCAAAGGGTCTTAAATTCAAGTGCGGTTGAGGCAAGTATGCATTTTTGAAGTGTCAAATGTGGATTTTCGGATTTGTTTGACACATTTCCTCGAAGAAAAATCTTCAGTTCTATAAGTCCTGTCACGAAAAAGACATTTTCCGAGAAAGTGTTGAAGTATACAACTGATGCACTACACACAATGCGTCAACAATTGTTTGAAGCTCCTTGTCCGAATGAAGACATATATTTCATGTATCAAGTTCCAAGAGTTCTTCGTATAATTCCTGGTCTTCGAAATTTTTGGAACTGTGTGGTATTCGGAATATTTGAAAATTGTATATTTTTCGACTATTCTAAAAAAAGAAAAGAAAAAAAAAAAAGGTTTTCATTGAAAGATTTAGTTCAGAAAGAGAGTTAATATTTTTTTTTTTTTTTTTCCAAAACTGTCGTGACAAAAATTTTGAAAGTACACTCGAAGTGAAAATTTTAAAAAATAAAATTTATGTTAATTCCATTAAATAGTAGTTTAGTTCTGCTGATAAGAAATGACTCTCTCACACACGCAAAATAAATAACTAGAGAAAATCGAATTAAATTTTTTTTAGGAAAAATATAGAATAAAAATAAAAGTATTGAAGGAAATAAGAAATCTATGTATGAAATTTTCAAAAAAATATCAAACAAGAAAAAAATCAGGATGGGGAAGAACTCATTTTCAGAGGAATGAGTGGAGAAATTTAAATTAAGCTTTGAACAAGGATCGATTTGATTGATTGTTTATTTAATGTTACACCAACAAGCAACATGATGTCTATTGGCCTTTGATTATTTAAATTATTTCGTCATTTTGAACCTTTGTCAAGTGACGAGGACGACACCTGAACTGGCATCCCTCTACTGAAATTTCCATGCCATTCCAACTTGAGGACTAACTATAGCGGAGTACTTGTTTTGGGGGTACATAAGCCTCACGGGATTTAATCCCCAGAATTTACTATTGATATAAGATATAGCTGAACTTTGGTTTCTCACTTGCCCAGGAGTTTTAATTTAAAATATGAAAAAAAAATTAGCGAAATAGTAAACTATTTTTATAAAAATGCATTAAAGTTAAATGTTTACTGTCTGAAAAGTTAAAATTTTTACTTAGTTAAATTTAGTTTAATTATTATAGTGGTGTTGCTTGGAAAAAATTATTTTATGAGAAATTTAATAATATTAAAAAGTTTGCGGCAGAGATTTTTTTTTTTCTCAATAGCAACTCAAATATGATTATAGTATTATGGAAATTCTTAGCTAAAAAAATTTTTTTTTGTTTGAATCTAATTACTTAGCATTGGGTGAAGACAGCCTAAAGTTTCTTAAGAATTCATAAATCGCTTTGTAACAAAATCAAACTTTTTTCGCCAAGAATGGTAACATTATCCTGCTGCTACTGCGATGTCAACGATAAGACAGACGCAGACAGATAGGATCCAGTTCCAATTTGTAATAGAAATCTTCCAGCCACATCTCCCTATCTCTCCCCAGAAATCCTCATAAAACTTTCAACGCTGGAATCCCAAACATCCTAGCGACCACTCTCCATAGACTTATAAAGTTCGAAAACTCACCCTTCCCCAGTGATGAATCATAGGGCTTGTTTGACCTAATAAACTTTCTCCAGTCAAGGAGTGTGGGTATAACCTTTTCCCAATTAATTTCACTTTCGACGTCAGATAGAAATGGAAAAAAAATAAAGTGTGTATTTTCGTTGGTTGTATTCCGGTCCGGTGTGTCCCGTCGCGTCGGCTTCTTATCTTCTCCAAAAAGGGCAACGTCACATTGGAGAAAACGAAAGTGGGTCTGTGCCGAGACCTTGACTGTGGTACGTCACGCACGCTTCCTGATGTTACTGGACTTGAGAAAGATGGATAGTTTTTTTTTTTGAAAGCCGAGGACTACTACTAGGAGGTTACGGACGTGTGAGGCAATGTTTCCTAAATTGGATTTTCGAGGTTTTTGAGAAGGGTTCGCTCGATTCAGGATGTGTCGGATTTTAATGCAGACAAATTAGGAAGATCTAGGATCGGGTTTATTCATGTTTAAAATGTTCGTGGTGAATTAATTCTGTATATAGTACTGCAAAAGAAGCGTTATCTATAAAATTACTTTAAAAAGTAGAAATATGCATAGATGTTTAGTATAAGGAGACAATACCGAAAATTTTCTTAGGTGTTTAAAAAGGAAATTTTTCGTTCATGTACATTCCTTTGTTTAATATATTTTGAGATCAAATGGTTGCTGTGGTAATTACGCTAAATTAATAGTTTTGTGACTTCGCATCGATGTTTTGTTATCATCTAAAAAAAAAGTGTAAACGCAATTTTTAAAAATAAACATTGAGTTCTAGTGTCAAGGTTTTTTTTTTTTTTATATATATATATATATATATAAAAAGAGGCTTTGACACATTCGGAACTTTTATTCATTTTTCGATTACCCCCATGTGGTGCGGTTGTTGCAAGTTGAATCTTTTGAGGTTTCAATTCCCCCCGTGGCGTGGTGTAGAAGTTTGAAGAGCGTAGTTCCATCTCAGGTGTCATCATTATCACTTGATCGAGTCTGAAAGTTACG
This sequence comes from Nephila pilipes, assembly GCA_019974015.1. Lineage (NCBI taxonomy): Eukaryota > Metazoa > Arthropoda > Arachnida > Araneae > Nephilidae > Nephila > Nephila pilipes. Next base: position 411,800 of record BMAW01022053.1, read on the forward strand.
AGGTCCGTTGTCAATCGCCTCCATGTTGCTTCTAAGTGCGATGTTAATAAAAATAATCAATTAAGCAAAATGTTACCTTGTAAAAAGAGTAAACAAAACTAAATATAATTTAATTAGTCTATTTAAAATTTGTTTCATAACAGATTCATCGAATTGTTTTTTAGCTTCTTGTTTTTTACCTCCTTTAATTTCTGGTCATTATTTCAGAACTGGCAACGATCTTCGAAAATTCGCTATTTAATAGGAGGGGGAGGGGGCTGGTGTACGTTGAATCCGTTGCAAACACCAGTCCTCTTAATGGCGTGGCTTTTGATTTTGAAATTTAGGAGAGTGGGGTGCTAGCTCAAGTACCGTCCTTTTCACTTGACCGTGGTTCAAAATGATGAAATCCATCTCCTAACCCCTCTTGTTGCTTCTAATGAGGCGCAATTCATCAATCAATCAACTTCTGAACATGCAGATTTCAAATGAAAGTAATAGAAAGTCTGAATTATAACTTTTTTTCTTTTCAACTTATATCTAACACAAGGAACTATTCGTAATGTAAAATGGCTTCAAAAAAATTTAATTTTAAATTCTGGTGATAGCAATGAGAAAAAAACAAAGGCTTCTCCCGTCATCCCTCTTATGGAGAAAATAGAAGAATAAGTAATCGGGAAAAGGTTGTTGGTAAAATATGTACATCCTCCGCGATTTGTAGAGAGAGTGAATTCTAGCCTGCAGTTTTTAAATAACAGATAGTGTAAGACGACGTAAGAAATTTTATTACTTGGTTAGAAACTGTGGGTTTCAATTCTGGTTAAAAAAAAAAAAGAAAAGAGAAGAAATAATTAGTATACCCTGAAATATCGTTCAAAACTTTGATGTTTTTTGGTGGGCTGAGTGTAAGCAAAAAAGAAAAAAGAAATTTAAAAATAGACAATTTGTCTTAGAGGTCATAAAAATGTATTTTTTAGGTACAGTTCACTATATTCTACCGTATTCATTTATTTAATAACATAGAAAAAATTATTTGCATATCAAAACAGCAGGAGTAAGAATGAAATGAGCTTAACATTAGAAACATATTATATTAATAAATTTTAAAGACAAAAAACCCTGATGAACTTGATTAATAAATTCTTATAAATTCTGCATATTTCATTTTGAACTTTTTTGAAAAATTATTCTCAAGTCAGATGCCCGTATGTAGCTGTTACTAAGAGCTTGCGAGCAACAGCTATCAGCTTCCTGTGCCCTTATTCTAGTGCTTTAAAGTTCTTCTTTCATAGTTTTGCTGCACTTCTCTATGTCTTAGAAGCTTAATATAATTTTTCAAAATATAATATTACTGATACTACCACATGGGAAAAATAACTTGGAAGGATATATATATATATATATATATATAAAATAGGCCTAAGTCATTAAAAATAAACTGAGAGGGAAAAAAAATACCATTATTATGATTTTTTTCTTCTGCGTTATTGATTCTATTAGAAACTCTATTCTCTCCTTAAGAATGTTTTAAATGAATGCTCAAATCAATTTCATTATCCGCTGAAAAAGTGATTTTGATAAAAAACTCAGCTGTAGTTCAGTTTTTTTTAATTATATGACCAAGTTGTAATAACATGTAATTAATAGATTTATGCTTAATATTGTAATTAGATTTCAATAAATTTGATATTATAGAAGTAATATATAGTAACATATTGCATCATTATCCTACAGCAAAATATAGCAAGAGCATAATAACAATGCAATGTTATATATAGCCATAATATAAAAGTATATTCTCAACTATTTAATATTTTCATTTAAGTATTCCTATTTGCGTACTTTTTTTAACGAAATATTGATACTTTTGGAATTAGGAAGCTGTAGGAAACTGCCATATTTCAAAACAAAAGCTTGATCAAGACTGTTTACGTTTAAAATTATTTCGAATTCCTGAAATTTTTTTCTCTTTCGGTAGTCAGATAGATAGTAACGCTCCCCAAGACAAGTGTTTAAACAAATGCTGTTACCGAGATATCACTGAGGCAATACGCAAACAAGTAGAGCCTATCTTACATTTGTCAATAGCTTAAAAATCACAATTCCCATTGAAGCAGACCCATCAAGTTAATCCGATACTCATCTGAAATCGCCGAAGTTTCAACAGTCTGCCAGATGCGACATTTCGAACTCACTCTCTTTTTGACCATTGCAGCAACAACTCACCAATTTGTTACTTACTAAGTGATTTGTAGATTCCTAGATCTTGCAGATATGCCAGCAAATTCCTTGGTTCCCTTTCCACCCTTTCTGTTATGAGAATAGGCGACATACGGGCAGCACTTTCTAGAATAAATACTACGCAGGACGTTGACCTTTATATTGTTATCCCGAAAGCAACAAGTTCAGAGATACGATGTCTCCAAAAATTCTATCCTTACTTAAACTTTATTATCTGTATGGATAAATAGTTATGTAGCCCGGAGATTCCTAAGTGATTCAAGTCCA